>QJPP01007359.1:0-350414 GCA_003996215.1 Jaltomata sinuosa
TCCCATTCTCTCAACTGCCATTCCTGATAATCTGGATCATCTTCTTCCAGGAACACTAAAGATCTATACTCAGATTGATCTTCAAGTTCTTCCCCTAGATTTTCTCTTATATCATCCTGACTGTCCGAAGTTATCTCGTCTTTAACTGAGCCCGGAATAATCTGTTCACGCATGGAGGCGGTGAGATACATGTGAGGTATTATTTCCCTGGAGACTTGAGTCACCATGTCATAGTCGATAAAACCAGGGATCCTTTCCCAGCTTGGTCGCATTATGGGACCTCCATCTACCTTCCACGCATAATATTCCAAGGTGCACCAATTTGTTTGTCCGATGTCTGCGGATATTATATTCATCCATGATTCCTGCAGTCTTCTAATCCTGGCCGAAGGTATTTCTCTTCCGTAAGCGACCTCCGCAGGTTCTATGTGGGACCACAAAGGAACATCCTGATTGATGCCAAATTGACGCAGAATTCTAAGTGGAGCGTATGGTTGGATCCCTTCTAACCCGATCAACTCAATAAAATAGCTGGTATATCTCCTCAGTAATGCTCTTCCAGTGATCCAAGGGAGCTTCCATTGGATGGCATCTCCTGTGAGATGCGTTAGATAGACTCGCCATCCTTCTCGTCCTGTCGGTGCATTCCAAAATTTTAACCTACGCTCGTGGCTTTGCATCTTGTCGCAGACTCCTTCCAAGTTATCGTTGGCTTGTTCTTTTTGGAAGAAATGCTCTACGGCCCAAATTTGTAGTAGCAAATTGTATCCGCCAAAGCAATCATATCCTCTTGAGCAGGAGGACAAAGCTCTGAATAATTCTGCCAAAAGCATTGGTACTAATGTTAACTTTTTGGAGCCATTGAACAGGGCAAGGACTACTGGCATCAAATTGATATTGATGCGGCCTATCTTCTTAGGAAAGACCATGATCCCTAAGAAAGCGAGTGCAAAAGCCACAGGTCGGATTCTTTCCCATTTTGCTCTGCTATGAGCAAATTCATGTCGATAACCATCATAGCTTTCTTGGCGTCCAAACCTCTGAAAGAGATAGTTCAAACCTACACATCCATTTTCTACATTCCTAAGGGCCGGGAAGGCTTTTAGACCCAAAGCGTGTAGAAATTTACTTCCAGACATGGTTGAGGGCAATACCGGTTCTCTTCCTTCGAGTGCTAGATCTGTTAGGCTACTAACCTCTTCCAAGGTAGGCGTGATTTCAAAGTCAGAGAACTGAAATGTCGCGGTGGTTGGGTTCCAAAATTCAATCAGCGACTTTGTTAGCATCTCATTGGCTTGGATGTCCAACAGCTCAGTGAGAGATCCCAGGTGTTTGGAAATCTCGTGTCCATATAGAGTCCTGATGTTGTTCCACCAGCGTTGTAGGTTATGGGGAGCTGAGAAAATCATTTGGATGTTTGGTAAGTTTTGGTTGATATTCATCTGAAAGAAAAGGGTAAAGGGTATGATAAGTTTGTTTATCCCAAATCCATTATGTGTTTTAGTTTGTATCATTTACATCAATCACACACAAAGTATATGTCGTTGGGTTTTATGAAAAACCCGCTGACAATAAGGGTGGTTCCCTAAATGCAGTGTCAATCCCCGGGATCGTCCTGCCTAAGGCTATGCAACATGACTTATTTCTAGAATAAGAGTATTTTCCTAGATTTGAGAGTGGACTTGAATAACTGCGAGACGGCACACTAACCTAATTGCACCGACTCTGAAACTAAGGAATCCAAAAGAAGGTTTGGGAGGGCATAAAACCCTCCGCGTGTACCACAGTGTGTGAGATGTGTACGGCCAAAGACTCGATAGAGAAATGCAAGTGAGAAAGCAGTAACAAGTAGTGTTTATCAATCAAACAAAGGGCGCAAGTTTGGATTTGGCTTGCGTCCTTTCAAACAAAGAATGATATAAATAAAGCAAATAATGTACTGCAAATAAACAAATATTCCAAATAATATTCATAAACTAGGCATGCTAAGGTAAAAACATAAGTTAAACATCCCCAGCAGAGTCGCCATTCTGTCGCGCCCTATTTCGGACTGGCCAAAATATGCTTGCAACATCCGGCTCTTTCTGCCTTTGTTTTGGAAAAGGGTTTAGAGTCGCCACCTAAATTTTAGGAAAAAAAACTTAGGAAAACCATTTTGTATGTAAAACTCTGTTTTTAGTCTGCGAAACGTTTGAGATTCTGAGTAAGTGTTTTGGTTACTCGAAGGGAAGGTGTTAGGCACCCTTCAGAGCCTATCCGAAGATAGTCCTTAAACTCAGTTTAGAAAATAATATTTGGGAAAAGTTCTTTGCTCATTATTTGCTAAAAGGTGATAAAAACATGTTTTATTAATTTAAAGAAAAAAAAAAACTCAAAGTATATGACACATGCCACTACAATAGGCAAAAATATAAAATATACTTGTGGTAAAAAGATGAAACATATGTACGTACATGCCAAAATATATGAAAGTTTAATAGCAATATTTTTATCGTAATTATAATTAAAGTATGTAGAACTTTAAGATTTATAAGAATATATACTTAAAAGCTATGTAAACAAAATGAAAACATTTATTTATACAAATACTTTTTGTAAAGTAAAAAATATGTAGTTCTTAAAGTTTGAGAAAGTTTATGACATGTTTGTTAAAAAAATAAAAATAAAGATGACGTATGTATATTTTAAAATATATATAGGAAATCATGCGAAAGTTTATTATTTAAAAGATTTGGATAAGTAAAAGTATATAAAGAAATAGGTATACCGGTAATAGAGAAAAAGATATAAGAGAAAAATCATATTTGTTTTGATAAATATATTTCATGTAAAAGAACAATTTTGAAAACTTGAGTAGAGAACGAGAATTATTTGTTTTCAAGTAAAGGAGACTTTTATTCGTAAGGTAAAAAATGAACATGCATTGAATATGAAAGAAAGTATTATGTACGTAAATGTAATTGTGATAAAATAATATATGTATAATTTAAATAGGAAGAAGTGTAAGTAAAATATAAATATATGTACCTTGTAGTAGATAATATATGACATATATATACCTTGCATTGAGGCCTTAAAAAATCTGAAAATCTCAAAATATATATATGTATAGAATATAGCAAAATAGTTATAGAATATTGGGGTTAGAATAAAAGAATACATAAATTATTAATATATATAAAGAAGGCTTGCCTAAATTAGATAAAGCATTCTATAGTTTAAAGCCTAAGAATGACTAAACATTTGTTTGAAATATATTGAATCGCTACTTAATATTTTTTTGAAAATCTACCGCGAGTTATTTGGAACAAGTTTTTTCTTGAAACAAGCCTAACATTAATTAATCCTAAAAAAATCTGCACTATTCACTATTTATTATTACTATTTTTTGAAAGTGTTTAACCACTAATTTTAAAGTATTTTAAAAGGGAGATCCGAAACTTTTGCCTAAACTGAAAAAGTGAAGGAAACTTACTTTCGAAATTTTTAAACTAAATAAAGATAACCCACGAAACTATAAGCCAAAGAATAAACGTTAATCAAAACACAAAGAAAAACACATATCCAAATATACAAAGTTAGTTAAAACATTTAAAGTAAGCATAAAAGAAAGCAATAAATAAAGGAACTAATTATGTTAAGTTCCTTTGGAGGAACTAGTCTCCTAATGGGTGACTCCGAGCATTGCGATGATTCCTAATAGCTGTTCGACCCAAAAACATATTGGGCCGAGGTTGAGTTTCAAGTGAGAACTCCAGCTCTCCGGTTGTTTCATGTAAAAAAAAAAAAATGATAAGGATTAGTAACTTGCATAACAAAGTTTACAAAATGTAGAAATATGCCAAGCTTAACAATAAAGTGATAAGGAAAACAAACATGCAATTCGGTAAATACACAAGCATATATAAAAGACGACATGTAACCATTTTTTTTTTGTTTCATTTTTTATATTTTTATAAACAAAGGGAGAGATTTTGGTACCAGCATGGTATCGATCCTATAAATGGATGTTCCCTCAAGGGAACCGAGGATATATCCAACAAACTAAACACATGAATTCAAACCATGAAGTAAAGAACATATGCAGCCTTATGCTAGCTATTATTTGAGAATAAACCTCGATCCATATTTGTTACTAAGGATATGACCGAAACACATCAGGAACAACAAGCACCACACCTTTTATTCTCCTTAAACCGATTCGCAATCTATCTTTTAAGTGATGCAACACTTTAAACCATTTTACATGCTGATTTTGGTGGAAACACTAGCAAAATACGTCAAGGCAGAGTTTTAGGTAAGCGACTTAGTTACTCGAGCAAAAGCACTTCCTCTATTATTCATATGAGACTGATTTATTAATCAAATTATAAACATGGTAAAGTAAGCTAAATAGAATTTTCCACAAACATTTAAATACTCACTCACATGTTCGAAATTATAATTGAAACAAGTGAGAACGAAAAGGGCGAACACTAACCTCTAAACTAAGTTTAATCTAGAAGTGAGGCTTTATACTTATTTAAACACATAGAGACTCAAGTGACTAACTCCATTTCCATGTTATAGAATCAACCAAAAAAAACTGAACTGGAAACATACAATGAATCATTTCAAAATTTAAAATAAAGCTTTTTCCATGCTAAATAAGAAACAAAAGAAAATCTTGTAACAAAAAAAAGACACCGCCAGGCAGGGAGATAACTAAAGGTATATGGCCATGTTTAGACATTTTAGGTTGATATCACAATGGTCTTATAACGGATAGCTGAACACCTTTGAACTGAAACTAATAGACAACTATCCATACACTTAAAACGGAGAACTTCATGGAATCTATTTCGAACTAATTCGGGGCTGTCACTTCCTTATGAGCACACGATCAACCATAGATGAAAGCAAACCAACAGAAACTGTTTTGTATTCCGCATTTCACGACTAAATCAGCAAATTACTATTCAACAGAAAACATGAATGGAAAACAAAATTCAAACTTAAATCAAATGGTTGACATATCCTTGGAAAAAAAAATCTTCCAGTTAACTTCTAAACTTGCATTCAAACATCCCGAAAGGCAACACAATAATGTTTTCAAAGCGCACAGTTAATCCTCCTTTAAAGTTTAAAACTTGTGAAGCGCTTTTAAGCTAAGCCAAAAGCTGATTTTCATGCAAGCCTAGAACATATCAAAATAACTACTGCCATGTACAAGTATTCCAACCCCCAAAAGAAGTTACAATGATCCTGTAATAGCCGGCTAAACATACATCAAGTTTCAAGCCTCTTTCATGCCAAAATGAAGGTTGTCAACACCTTGCTTGCACACAACCAAACAACTACATAACTAAACAACTACTGCCACATTCCAATATTCAAATCGACATCATAGTGACGTTAAATAGATAGCCAACCACACTTAAAGTAAAACATCAAACTTCATAGACACTTATTCGATGAAGATAACCAAACGGCCAGAAAAACTACTTTTCATTTCACATCTTTTACGCCAAAAATCAGTCAGCTAAACGGCCAACATCCCGACTAAGCACACAAATAAAATTTTTTCAAAACTAAGAGCAATGTAACTAAGACGGGATAGAATTTACCTTGTGTTGGGCAGCGATTGAGGCCGTCAAGTGTTGAGTTTCAAACTAGCGACTTTCGACTCCGACTCCGGTTATCCGAATAGCAAATGAGACAACAAGAGGAAAAACGAAAGTGAGTGTACGCAAATCGACAGTGAACAAACTAGAGAACAATTTTTTGATGAGCTGTTTCGGTAGTTTTTCTGATTTTCGGCCTTCAATGGATGCCAAAATCCATCAAATTAATTCCTTTTTCCTTCTTTTTGGTCCGTGTCTCTCTCTGTGTGTGTGTGTGTGTCCTCTTTTTTTTTCGTTTTGAAACCCAAGGGTTCCTTTTATAGCCAAAGTTGAAGGTTCAAACGGCTCTTTCCAAGAATTCAAAATTTGAATTCTTGGAAAGCCAAGTTGCAAAAAGGAAATGATGAAATCTGAGAAAGAAAGGAGAGATGCCTACCTTTTTCAGGCTGATTTGAAAGAGACGGTGACGGGTCGGAGGTGTGGAGCTCGGACCGTCGGGCAAAGGTTGCAACCGGCGGCGGGGGTCTTTTTCGAGGCTGCAAAAAGTCTCCGAAAAAGGGGGAAAGGACGTCGAGGTGATGGAGAGGGCACCGCTGCCGTTTGCCCGCCGGTACGAAGCAAAAACCGGCGGGTCTTGGCGGTGAGGTGATGAGGCAGCAGGGTTTGGGGGGTGTTTGTCGGCTGAAGTTGAAGGAGGAGGGGTCTGTTTGGTTTTGGACGAAGTGGGGGGGGTGATGAGTGAATTAGGGGTGGGTTTAGTTGAGAGTAATTGGGCTGGTGGGGGATTTGGGCCGGGTCGGGCGGTTGGGTAGTGGGCTAGGTAATTAGGTTGAAACAAATAAGGGTCTGGCCCAAAATTTGGTTAATAAATTAGTTTGTAGAAAAAGAAATAATTTTCCCTAGTCGTTTTCTCACTAAATTAATTTAACGATGCTTCTTTCATCCCAATTAATTTTCAATACGTATATAGTCGACTAAGAAATAATTTTGATACGCGTAATCGCAATCCTCAATTGATAGAACTGTATTTAGGAAATAATATAGCGATACGACAAAATTTCATTTAGAGTTTGAAATAAAAGTTACTATACCAATATTTTGTTAAAGAGAATGAATTATAAAATATTTTGGGGTGATTTTATAAGATACAATATTTTTAGTAATTATTATTATAAAAAGTAAAGGAAATCATTTTAAAAAATGATTATTGGTGCCAAAATTTATAAAAATTAATATAAAAATAAGAAAATTATTTTGAAAAAGTCCTCGGGATTAAGAAGCATATAAAAATTAATTATGGGAAAAAGGAGGGCCAAAATTGGGTGTCAACACTACCGATTTGAATAATAGAAAATAAAAAAACTACAGTAGCGTGAACAATAACAAAAAAAAAGTCTTTTTTTTTCTCAAGTGAATAGTGATGTGAACAGTAAATTCTAGTGTTCTTCACTTGTTCATGATTTGTTCAATACGTTATCTTGTGATTTAGTGACTTTGAATATTAAAAAATTTGATCTACTTGTTATCTCTTGAAAATTCCATCAGATATAAAGCTTCATTGACTTTTACTCATCAAGAAACTCAAAAATCACTTAGAGGAGTACAATTTCATTGCAACACTTTTAGATAAAAGCTCATTTAATATGTTCTAGATCTTCTTGAAATTGATTATTCACTACATTTGGTTTCCTTGTTATTTTCATGCTAGAGACTTTAAGTATTTATTCATATCTATTGTGGTCTAGTTATTGTGTGCGTATCTCTTTATTTTGTGCTTTTCTCATTATTTTCATTGTGTATTTTCTTTGTTTTCCAGCCCGTTTTAGTTTTGTGTCCTTTCTATGTTTGACATAAACTTCATTCTTAAACAAAAATTTAGAACTTGCTTTGAGGTGTTTGAGTTATTGATTCATGAAAGACATTTGAGGAGAATCCCTTGAGTGGTAAAAGGTAGGGTGAGATTTTAATTGAGGGTAAAAGCCTAATTGTGTGATAAACGAGTGTTGAGAGCCACTACTTGAGAGATACATATAACGACCTCAACCTCAAAGACCTTGTGATAAGATGGAAATCCTCAAGGTGGCCATCTTGGGCAATCAGTTAAGACATGACCCATTGCATGATAATAATTTCACAAGGCCATGGAATCAGATTTCTTCTTAGGACATTAAGCTGCAATGTAGCCAAAGACCTGACATCCATAACACTTGATTGATTTATTATATAAACTCGAACATTGATTAGGCGAATTTGGTGATCCAGCGATAAGGGTCGGGCAGTAGTCAGAGCATTAGTGGACAACCCTAAAAGGAGAGATAGTTGGATTTCTTACTGTAAAACAGTGACAACTACCGCATTTATATCCAGCAGAGCCTCGTGATTCAAGATATTAGACCAAAAATTATTAAATTCAGGTGACAACATCTAGAGAAATCAGACAATCTGATATTGTTGTTGATCATTGCAGATTTCTTTAAAACTGCGGCAGAGAGGATGGACAACATGACATGATCTTATTTTGACCACTAGGTCATGAACCTAGCATAACAGCTATCAACATCACGATCATCCTGCTCATAGGCAGCCAGATTGTGTTCCATTTTAAAAGTGCACACTAGGATGTGTTAACAATGGAGATGATGTATGTATAATCATATCTTTAGCATCGTTTCATATATCTAATGTTAATGTGTGAATTTTAATGTATGACAATACTATGTATACAGGAAAATAAGGAAAACAACACAAAGACCAATTAAGGATTCTCTTACTAAGGAAAGAAGATATCACCTGAGGTGAAGGAGTAAAATCAACACGAATCTAAATTGGGATAAAAATATCAAGCAATCAATCAAGTCCATCGATATGGAGAGAAAATATTCAGACGAGTCCTGATGGAATATCAAGCAATCAATCAAGGCCATCGTTATGGAAAGAAGATATCCAGACAAGTCCTGATGAAATACTCTGAATACTATTCATGGTAAAAATCAAAGCTACTTGTTCAATAAGGGAAGGGTTTCTGGAAATCAAATAGAGTCAAATCTTGACTCAACCTTATTCTTGGAAAAGAGATATTTCACATCCCTTTTCTAAGGATCAAAACCTTTGGGTTGCTCTCTCCTTCTCCAACGGCTCCTGCATCTCTCCTATTTAAAGTTGTCTGAAGAAAGGAAGAAATTATACACTTAGTCTAAACCTTCTCAACTTCTTTGCTCTACTTTTATCAAGCATTGTATTTCCTTGTGATCTACTGTGTACTCAAAAAAGAGAGGAGAGAAAAATATTGCTGGTGAGGCTACTGTATCAAAAAGAAAAAAGAGAGAAAAAGAATCGAGTGTAGTCGTAGGAATTACATTCAACTCTTGTTACCCAAAAGCATCAAAGAATTTAGTAGAAAATCCCTTGCAACCCAAGGGGACTGGAGTAAGATCCATTCTGGATTCGAACCAGTATAAAAATATCATGTGTCTACTTTTACTTTCTAGTTCTGCTTATTTTAGTATTTGTTGTGTGCACAAGTCGACTAACTAAAGAAGACAGTCAACTGATAATCAAAAAAGTAGGCAAATCACCCACCTTTTGCACTTTCAATTGGTATAAGAGCCAGGTCTCACAAATATTTGCTTAACAACAAGTGAGAAAAGATCATGGCACATCAAATTATTACTGGAGCCCTATTCCAAGAAGGAACCTCCCAAACAAGACCACCTTACTTTAATGGAAAGCATTTCTCACACTGGAAGTTCAGAATGGAAACATTCATCAAGTCCTATGATGTGAAAGTATGGAGAGTCATCAAGCTTGGTGACATCCCCACTAAAAAGACAAAAAAGGATAATAAGAATGATGAAAGTGGTGGAACTTCAACTGAAGTAATTCTAACTCTGGAGAATTACACTGATGAATAGATGGAGATCATTCAGGTAAACTCCAAAGAAAAAAATGTTCTTTACAATGCTATTAGTGGAGAAGAATATGAAAAAATCTCCTGCTGTGAAACAGCCAAAGAAATGTGGGATAAGCTAGAAGTAACTTATGAAGGAACTGACAAAGTCAAACAAACCATCATAAGTCTTCTAGTATACGAATATGAGCTCTTCTCGATGAAAGAAGGTGAATCAGTTGAGAGTATGTTTGGCAGATTCAGCAAGATCACCGGAGAACTCAAGGCATCTGGGAAAACCTATCCTATGAGTGATCAAATAACCAGGATTCTCAGAAGTCTCCCTACTCAATGGCATGTCAAAGTGGTCGCTATTGAAAGCATGAATCTCAACACTCTAACATACGATGAACTAAGAGGAGATCTCATCACTTTTGAGAAAACTCATCTGATTAAACGAGGATAGGAGGACAACAAGAAAAAAACTGTAGCATTCAAAGCCACAGAAGATGTCAAAAAAGATGAGGAAGAGGAAATGGGAGAAGACGAAGTTGCTTCAATCACCAGATCAGTCATTGAAAACTTCAGACGATTAAGAAACCGCAGAAGAGGTAAACAAAACTTATCAAAGGGGAAACACATCACTGATCAAAACAGAAGTAAAGGTAAATGTTACAACTGTGGAAAGTACGGACACATTGCAAATGATTGTTCTGAACCAAGGAGAAGGAATTTCAGAGGAAATTAAAAAGCTTTCAGCAGTTGGAGTGACAAAAATAATTCTGAATACGAACAGGAAGAGTCAGAAGACATATGCTTCATGGCCATCGGAGAAACCAGTGAGGTAAGAACTGAAATTTGCTCAAATTGCTCTAACTTGAAAAATCTATTGGATCGTGCCATTGCTGATCTCAATAGATTATTTAACGATTTAAGAAATGTCCAACAAGAAAAGAAAATTTGTGAAATTAAACTAGAAGTTTGTGCAGTTGAAAGGGATCTCCTTGATGAGGAAGTTTAGAAACTCAAAGCACAAATAAATAGTTTAAAAATCTCTTCTAGACAAAACTCTGTGAAATCAACTCAGTCAACTTGGTCAAACAAGTCAACTAACATGAGATCTCAAAGATCAAATCAGTCAACTTATTCAACCAAGTCAACTGGAAAAGGCTCATTCAATTACAAATCTGAATCCAACACCTCATATCATGAAAGAGAGGTTTCAGACAATGTAACTGAAGAATCTATTCAGAGTGCATGTCATTATTATGGTAATAGTGGACGTAAATCTTTTCGATGCAGATTTTATTATTCTAAACCTCAGAATTGGGTATGGATACCCAATAAAACTCTTGAAGCTAACCCCAAAGGACCCAAGAGGGTACCTAAAGATAAGTAATTATCTTATTTTGCAGGAACACCACAAGAAAAGTTCAAACACAAAATGGTATCTTGACAGTGCGTGTTCAAATCACATGACAAAAAATAAATACCTGTTCAAATCAATAGCCGACTATAATGGAGGAGCCATTCATTTTGGGGATAACTCAAAAGGAATGGTCATCAGTATTGGAACTATTTCTTTTAATGATTCTTGTGATATCACTAACGTTTATCTTGTGAAGGATTTGAAATATAATCTCCTAAGCATCAGTTAACTATGCAATGCGGATCTTGAAGTACGATTCATAAAAACTGGTTGCACAATTGAGGACACTACAGGAAAAGCATTGTTACCAGGAAGAAGAGACAAAAATGTATATGTACTGGATCCTGTAAGGAGCTCAAAAGAACATATCTGTCTTGCATCTATATCAGAAGATCCCTGGATCTGGCACAAAAAACTTGGTCATGATAGCATGCGTCTCATAGATAAACTTGCTAAACATGAACTGGTTCTTGGACTCCCAAAGTTGGACTATATAAAAGATCACATTTGTGACGCGTGTCAATTGGGTAAGCAAACCAGAAACTCTTTTAAAGCTAAAAAATTGTAACTACTTCCAAACCCCTACAGCTTCTTCACATGGACCTCTTTGGTCCATCAAGAACAACAAGCATTGGTGAAAAAAGGTATGCATTCGTAATTGTTGATGATTACTCACGATTCACTTGGGTCATGTTTTTAGCTCATAAAGATGATTCTTTAAAGAATTTTGAGTTTTTCTGTGAAAGAGTTCAAAGAGACAGGGGATACTATATCACTACCATCAGAAGCGATCATTGAGGAGAATTTGAAAATAATTCATTTGAAAAATTCTGCAATGAGAAAGGCTATTCCCACCATTTTTCAGCACCAAGATCCCCTCAACAAAATGGAGTAGTGGAACGAAAAAATAGAACTCTCCAAGACATGGCAAGAACTATGAGTATCGAACATTCATTTCCACACCACTTCTGGGCAGAATCTATAAGCACAACTTGTCATATACTCAACAGATGTCTCATAAGGCCCATTTTGAACAAGACTCCATATGAGCTATGGAACGGAAGAAAACCTAACATCAACTACTTTCACTCATTCGGATGCAAATGCTTTGTGAACAATAATGGTAAGGAAAATATAGGTAAATTCTACCCAAGAAGTGATGAAGGTATTTTTCTTGGGTACTCAAACTCTAGCAAATCCTACAGAATTTTCAATAAACGTACATTAAATGTTGAAGAATCTGTTCATGTTATTTTTTATGACTCTAATCACTTGGCTGAGAAAAGTAGAGTTGTAGATGATGAAGAAGCACATGGGAACTAAACAAGCAAGGGCCCAACCGTGGAACAAACTGCTATTGTCAAGTCAACTGGAACTCAAGAGGAGTCAACTGAATAAACAGTTGAAGTGATTCCAAATGAATGGAGAAGTGAGTCAGGCTATCCAAAAAAGTTCATCATTGGAGATCCAAAGAAAGGAATGAGAACAAGAGCATCGACCAAAAATAAAGCAAACATTGCTCTCATATCTCAACTTGAACCCAAGAAGGTAAATGAAGCATTAGAAGATGACCATTGGATCAAAGCAATGCAAGAAGAACTGGATCAATTTGAATAAAACAAAGTTTGGACTCTTTTACCCAGACCTGAAAAAGGTGTCTGTCATTGGCACAAAATGGGTCTTCAGGAATAAACTAAAGGAAGCTGGAGAAGTAGTAAGAAACAAAGCTCGACTGGTATCCCAAGGCTACTCCCAACAAGAAGGAGTCGACTACAATGAAACATTTGCACCTGTTGCCCAGTTAGAATCAATAAGATTACTACTTGCTTATGCTTCGTTCAAAGGTTTTAAATTATTTCAAATGGATGTTAAAAGTGCTTTCTTAAATGGCTTTATTGAAAAAGAAGTTTTTGAAAAATAACCCGCCGGGTTTGAACATCCAAATTTTTCATATCATGTTTTTATATTATCAAAAGCTCTCTATGGTCTCAAACAGGCTCCCCGAGCTTGGTATGATCGATTGAGAACCTTTCTGACAGATTATGGTTTTTCAAGAGGAAAAATTGATACCACTCTTTTCATAAAAAGGACAGCTTCTGAATACTTAATTATTCAAATTTATGTTGATGACATTATCTTTGGTAGTACTAACGCTCTGCTGTGCAAGGAATTCTCTAAGCTTATGCAAGGAGAATTTGAGATGAGTATGATAGGAGAACTAACATTCTTCCTTGGTCTGCAAATCATCCAATCTGATAAGGGAATTTTTATCTGCCAAAGTAAATATACAAAGGAACTCATTCAAAAGTTTGGCATGAGTGATGCCAAAGCAATGGGAACTCCCATGAGCCCTACATGCTCGCTCGACAAGGACGATGAAGGTAAATTAGTAGATGAAACTAAATACAGAGGTATAATAGGCTCTCTTTTGTACTTAACTGCCAGTCGACTAGACATTATATTTAGTGTGTGTAAATGTGCTTGATTTTAGTCAGCTCCTAAAGAATTACATCTGACTGCTGTAAAACGCATCATCAGATATCTTGTTGGAATAATTCATCATGGATTATGGTATGCTAAAAATAAAGAATTTATTCTTGAAGGGTTTTCTGACGCTGACTATGCAGGTGATAAAGATGATCGTAAGAGCACTAGTGGCACTTGTCAACTTCTAGGAAAATTTCTTATTTTGTGGAACAGCAAAAAGCAAGGATCTGTCTCTATCTCTACCACTGAGGCAGAATATATCACCATTGGGCAATGTTGTGCTCAAATTCTATGAATGGTTAATCAATTAAGTGATTATGATCTTTCTTTTAAGCCTGTTAAAATTTTCTGTGATAATTTCAGTGCTATATGTCTCTCAAAAAATTTTGTGCATCATTCTAGAGCTAAGCATATTGATATTAAACATCATTTTATTCGTGATCGTGTGTTAAATGGTGATATTGAACTCAAATTTATGGGAACTGATTTTCAACTAGCAGACTTCTTTACAAAACCTCTGTTGGAAGAAAGATTCTATTTTTTGAAGAACTCTCTTGGCATTGTTCAAAATCCTTTTTTACCTTAATTAAAAATCTTTTTTTTCCAGTGTGTACTAGTGTACGTGCTTGCAAAGTCCTTTTTCAAAATTAAGAAAATTTCTTTCCATGTCTAAATGTCTTTAGTATTTGGTGTGTATGTGTCATTTAGTCTTCTCCCCCCTTCATTAATGCACCACCTCGTTTCTCCCCTTCACGTCTTCTCATGTCAGTCGCGGATCCTCTTTTCCCATTCCATCTTTTCACTTCTCCCTCTTATTCACTCTATAATTATCTATTTATTTTGTTCTCTCTTTCCTTCACATCTCACATCCTTACCATGGCTAAATCTCCTAAAAGCCTTTCCACTCCCACTCGAAAAAGCTCCAGGAACAAATGCAAAGGAAAGATTTCATCTCCCATCCCAGTTGATTCCGATGACTCTGATACCTCTCTTTCCTCTCACTCATCTTTTTTAAAACCCTATTTCAAGCATCCTGGAGAATACGTTGACGGCGGTGAATCCAAGAAGAAGTGTAAATTCGAGTTTGAGAGTTGTTTGGACAGCAAGACTGACTTTTGGGGTCCCTCTAACGAATCCCTCTTTAAATCCCTCAAGGATAAACCCTTTGCTCATGGTCGATATGTGAATTTCGATTATCTCTCCTCCATTCAATGCAATGCGAAAGAAGTCTTTGAACATCAAGGCTGGGAAAATTTCTTCACTATGACTCTGTGCTCTGTTTCTGAACCCCTTATTCGTCTCTTTTATGCAAATCTTCGCTCCTCTAAAGCCGGTGAATTTGAAACCCTCGTTCGTGGTAAACACATTTTTCTTGACTGTGCTATTTTTGATCACATATTTCGTATTAAAAGCTCTGGTTGTCCTATTCCTGTGAAAATTGTGTGGCCCTCTGAGTTTGATATATCCCTAGAACAAGCAAGGAAGGCTATCTCTCTTGAATCTCCAAATCCTCTTCCCTCTCAATTAGGTCCAAAAGATCTATCCTTTGAAACAATAATCATTTCCCATATTGTTGTTACTACCCTGGTTCCTCACTCTGGATCTCTATCCACCTTGTCTCTTCGAGACACTTTGCTCACTTACTACCTTATCTCCAAGATAAAGTTCAAGCTTTCATCCTAATTCTCAACAACATGATTGAAGCATCTGCAGATCCTCTCAGTCTCCCTTATGGAATGATCATCTCTCACATCATGGAAGCCAACAACATCAGTCTTCTTGATGTCCCTACCTAGTATGTCAAGCAATGCTATTTCTCCAAGGCCTTTGGCTGCGTGGGGTATACTCGCTCTGGTAAATTCCTGGGTACTTAAGAATAACTCTGATGTTCCTGTTCCCGCCTCCCTCCCTGCTGATGTGCCAGCCTCTTCCAACTCGTCTCCTCCTATCTCTGTTGATCTCTCAGAAGTTCTGGCTAAGTTGCAGGCCATGGATGACAAGCTTGAGTCTCTCAAGGATGTTCTCTTATCCACCCAGTTTCAGGTAGAAAAGATTCAGGCATGCTCTAAAGAAACTTGTAGTGATGTGGACAAAATCTGTCTTCAGCTTGATAAGGTGATCCAAGAAGCTATCAAAGTTGCCAACAGGATCCAAGAAAATGGAGACAAAGTTGCTTCCAACCTTACAACACGCTTGGACAAACTGAAGGAAGCCACTGTCAACACTATCTTCTATCTTCTACGGAAATAGCTTCCCTTATCTATGTTTTTTTGCGACCTTCAATTTGCTCTTGGTTTTGTTTTGGTCTGTAATAGACTAACTCTCTTACTTCCTTAGTAGTAATTTTATCATGATCTTTTCGCTATGTGTGAGTCTATTACCTTTTATTCCTTTTTGATTGATGCCATATGAGGAGATAACAGGCAGAGTCTACTTGGCAGAGCCAACCCCTCAGGGGGAGCAGTCGAGTCGACCGTGCATCAAGTCAACTGCTAAGGGGGAGCAAAAGCAAAAGGAAAGTTAACTACAACTCCTTATTTATTATTGTCATCCATCAAAAAGGGGGAGATTGTTAATGTGTGAATTTTAATGTATGACAATACTATATATACAGGAAAATAAGGAAAGCAACACAAATACCAATTAAGGATCCTTTTACTAAGGAAAGAAGATATCACCTGAGGTGAAGGAGTAAAATCAGCACGAATCTAAATTGGGATAAACATATCAAGCAATCAATCAAGGCCATTGATATGGAGAGAAAATATTCAGACGGGTCTTGATGGAATATCAAACAATCAATCAAGGCCATCGTTATGGAAAGAAGATATCCAGACAAGTCCTGATGAAATACTCCCAATACTATTCATGAAAAAAATCAAAGCTACTCGTTCAATAAAGGAAGGGTTTCTGGAAATCAATAGAGTCAAATCTTGACTCAACCTTATTCTTAGAAAAGAGATATTTCACGTCCCTTTTCCAAGGATCAAAACTCTTGGGTTGCTCTCTCCTTCTCCAACGGCTCCTGCATCTCTCCTATTTAAAGTCGTCTGAAGAAAGGAAGAAATCATACACTTAGTCTAAACCTTCTCAACTTCTTTGCTCTACTTTTATCAAGCATTGTATTTCCTTGTGATCTACTGTGTACTCAAAAAAGAGAGGAGAGAAAAATATTTTTGGTGAGGCTACTGTATCAAAAAGAAAAAAAGAGAGAAAAAGAGTTGAATGTAATCGTAGGAATTACATTCAACTCTTGTTACCCAAAAGCATCAAAGAATTTAGTAGAAAATCCCTTGCAACCCAAGGGGACTGAAGTAAGATCCGTTCTGGATCCGAACCGGTATAAAAATATCGTGTGTCTACTTTTACTTTCCAGTTCTGCTTATTTTAGTATTTGTTGTGTGCACAAGTCGACTAACTAAAGAAGGCAGTCAATTGATAATCGAAAAGTAGGCAAATCACCCCCCCTCTTGCACTTTCATTCAAGACTATTTAGGAATATCACCTCACAAAAAACTCACCATCCAAACAATAACTTTGGCATTAGATGTTATCCAGGCTTCTTTTGTGTGATGGCATCAGTCAGTAATCTGGACATACCATCGAAAAATCCGAAGAGACCTTTACTATAAATGAAGACCCGAAATGGAACCCCCAGACTGACAACAAAGATCTTACTTGTGAGTTTGGTCATCACCAAGTCAGACGAGGAAGAAGAGTTGGAATCCATTGTAAAAAAGAGCAAAGGAACACACAAATAAGAGAAACGTCCAAATAACTAAGGTACGGGGCACAGAGCTAGGGCTGAGAGAAAAAAATCAAGCAAGAACAGACCTAGACTTTTGATACTATGAGAGAATTGTTACGATCTTATTTACAAAATAATACAAACCGGAACAGATAACATCTTTATACAACTTAATGGTATTTAACCCTAGCTAATTATGCCTATAATTACGCTACAAAATATTTTGCTAATTAATTCTATAATACAATAATATCTAGCTAATTAAATATAATATTTTCATATGAGCTATTACTCTGCCCATGCGCCATTAATTGAGGCTTACACTATTTGTATAAATACTGAACAAAATCAAAATCAGGTGAAATGAATTTTAACTAACTGATGGACGAACGTCAATTTGTTAAAATTGACCTACCTTAAATCGATGTTGTCAACTCCATCAGTTTTTGGTCTATTTTGATCAAAAGCTCAAGGTTTCCGTTGACTTTTACCTTCAATTTTCTACCTATTTTTAATAGTGACGTTCAATGTCCTTCAAACTTCAGTTAATTGGTTTCAAACTTATTTTTTTAGCTCTTTCATCCTTCAATAAACCTAGGCACTTCAAAACTTAATATTAAGCACTTCCATTAGAATTTGATATGAAATTGTCATTTTGAACTCAAAAACAATAGTGAAAGACAGTGATAAGCAGGGGTGGATCTACGGTGTATGCTACGGGTTCCCGGGAATCCCCAAACATTTTTCGAAATCCTATAGTTATCCTTAAAACGCTGTTGAAGATATAAATAATTATTGATGGGAGCCCCTAACCAAAGTTAATGGATAGCTCACTGGCACGAAAGGACCCAGCGAAAATTTTGGTCAGCCTCATGACGCGGGATCGAATCCCTGCAGCAACATTTACTTTTTATAGCCCTTTTTCCTTTACTTTGTTACCTTACCTTTAACCAATCAACTCCCTTTTTTTGACCGAATTTCTGCCTTTCCTTTCTCTTTTTCCTTTTTTAACTTAAGTCAAATAATAAAATACTATCAATAAAATATTAGTTTTACCCAAATTTTAATTTCTCAAATCAACTTTGAAACAAAAAAATTTAGGGTTTTAACAATTCTTCTGCTTCTACTGCAAAACAAAAATAATTGTGGTAAGTTTTCTATATTTTTGAGTTTTCTCCACCTTTAACCTCTAATAATATGTATTATTTGTGTTATTTATTTTAGTTTTTCATATTTTATGTGGCCACATCAGTTTAAATTTTTTTCATGAGTTTTGACAAACTTTTCTTTTTCTACTTTGTTTGTTGTCTTCATAATGGGTATATGTTAATTTGTTGCTTGAAATCTTACAAACTATTTAGTCATACTTATTTTTTGATTAAAATCTTGCATTTTATTTCTATGAACAGTGAGCAGTGATTGAAATCTTGCATACGTATGAATTATTTTAGTTCGCATATTGCTTGAAACTTGCATACTATGAGCAGTGATTTTTTTTTTTGCCTCTTTCACTACTCTTTTTTAAAAATATACATAATTTTATTATTTATTTTTGTTCGATTATTATTGCATATTAATTTATTTTATTAGGAACCCACAAGTATAAAATCCTGAATTCGCCTCTGATGATAAGGGGATCCCACTTATCAACACCTTTTCCATAACGCTAAATGCTCCCTTTATGTCAAGATGATTTAAATAAATATATATATATATATATATATATATATATATATATATATATATTAGAGAAGGATGATGATCTGTCGTTTATATGCCTCCCTTTTCTTATTCCGTGTTTCATTTTTCTGTTGCGTCCAAACGCACACGAAGTGTACACGCTTATATAAATAATATAGAATTTTAAATTCAGATATCGTATTCATATGAACTTGTCGAATTAATTTCTAAGTTGAATCCTTATTGTGATTATTCAGTAGGTAACAAGTAATTGAGAGTATTTTGTGTTTGAATGTAAATTACTAACAAATTGTAAGCAAGCATGATTTTTATATTTTCTGATTCAGCAGAGAGAAAAGATCTAGGGTTGTTGTATTTTAACAATATAATTCAGTTGAGTTATCTAATCATACGTCTAATTTAATTTTCTGAGTTACTAGTTGTTAATTGATTTTAGCTATACTAAATGTTTTGCCACCAACTCTAAGCCTACTCCATTATTCCTAACGTCTATATTCTTATGACCGTTGGTCGATAGTGAGGTACATGTGATTTCTCTTCTATATTAATTGGGCAAGCCTAACGGGTATATTCCTATTCACGTTAGCAAATCATTCTTCTTTCCCTATAAGGTTCACAAATAAGTTCTATCTTCCCTTATTACGTACATAAATTTTCTATTCCTAATTCAATCTATGCGCAACAGATAGTGTTTGAAGGGGGATCAAACAATCAAATAATTAATTAAGATCAAGAGAAGATAAATAACTCAATAATTAAAAATCGAAATAGACAATATGATTACCAAAAAACAACTTTCATGTTCAACCACAACCCTAGAAACTAAAGGTTTAGCTACTCATAAATCTCTTTGGAAGAAGAGAATTCATGAATTACAATAAAATAAAGAAAATAAACAAAAGCTCGTTCTTGAGCTTTGCCCTAGCCTTTGGCTTTACAAAATCAGAAGTATGTCATAAAAAACATGGAGGCCTATTTATAGAGTTTAGAAACCCTTGGGCCTTTAAAACCCCAATCAAGTTTGGACTATGAGGATGTCCTCTTGCGTCACTGCCAAAAGGCAAGGTAGTGGCGGAAGGAATTGTCTAACTTTAGCTGATAGGTTTTTCTTACGCCACTCCTCCAAAACAAGGGAGTGGCGTGAGGCTTGTCTGCAGAAATCTTCAGAAGCTAAGTGTATTTTGCGTCACTGTCAAAAAGCAAGGCAGTGGTGCAAGGCTTCCTCTCCATGACCATTTTATGTTTTTTTGCGACGTCGATTCTTTCTTAGTTTCTTTTGATTTCTTCTTGATTTTTTTCCCTCTTGTTTAAGCTCCAAATCTCTCAACTCATTCCTACATAATCAAAACAAAAAAAATAAGTATAATTCACATCATTTAAGCTCAAGATGATACGATAAAGAAAATAAATGTGAGGCGGATGATAGTAATATAGCATGACTTTTAGCCTCATATCACCGATTCCCGCAAATTATTACTAATAATACACCATCACTGTTGGGGTTGAAATCAATCGGGCGCCTTGCGGAAGCTAATAATTACAAACCTTACGGCGATAAATTAGATGACACATAAAACTATACTAAAAGACATATTAGTTGATATGATTTGGTCAAAGTGACCTACATATTATGAATACTAATATTAAAAACCATAAAAACTATTGAGAGAAAATCTCCCTAAATAAAACTATTTTGATGACTACATTGTGGAATATGCTATTGTGTTGCGTATGAGAATTAAAAAAATCTTCTATTTATAGAACTCCAAAACTTCTTCTCCAAGAAAACATTAACCAAATATATATGGAAGAGATATTTTTCAACAAGGAAACTTTTTTCATAGAGAAAACCTTTTTGAATTAAATATAATTATATAGAATCCAAATAAGGTAGGATATTCAGGACAAACTCTAATGATCATGTCATGCTAGTATTGTTTTTTAAATAAAATAAAGTTCATTGATAGAGAAAATTTACTAATTAAATTCCAGTGGAAATTTTAGTATGTGTCGCCGAACATCTCTTCACATAGAAAGCTCACTAAATTCATGTGCAGAAATTAACAAGTTTTATGAAATTACTTTTTTTCCTTCCTCCCACCCTTCAATTAGGTGCTAAAATACAATTTATCTTTATTTATATTAAAAGTACTATATGATACGTAGTAGCAATAACATAATGTGCAAGCTAATAAGTAGACCTAAAGGGATGGCCTAGCTGTGGCATGCAAGTAGCTAATGGCATAATAAAGTACTACTAGTATTCATTCCTCCCCACCAGCACCAACGTCGATCCTTAATGGTAAAAGTGACAAACAATGAGATTTGCATTCCACCAGCTCCACATCTTGAACCTTATCCCTTTGGTTTTAGTTTGTTTATTGACCATTACCTCTCTTAGGGAAAAAGACATTTTACTTTAAGCTCCCACAATTAGTGGTGGATCGATGGATATGTGATGTTCCTAGTTAGAGATGAATTTAGGGCGAGTTTAATGCACTCATTGCTTAATACATATGTTGTTTTATAATTAATCACATTGGGCCATGACAAGTAGGATGATTGCACCTCTCTCAAGTTTGACCTCCTTAAGCTGTCAAAACTAGCTACCATGATGATTTGGTCAATAAATTTGAATGGCAAAGAGCTCACTTACCATGCACGTAAAGGCACTTGTCCCATAACAAGGGAGAAAAAAGCAATCTCTTTTGCTTACACGGTCTTCCAATTAACTCACTTACATTTTCTTCTTTTTTTTCCACCTACCTAATAATTAAGCAAGTTAATCCTTATCCTTACATAATAAAACAAAAAAATAGTACCTTTTGTTTCCTACTACTCTTTCGTTACCAGAACACTGAATTTAGACGTTGTGAATATATGGTGAATGATGTACTTTAAAATTTTTCTATATATATTACCTTTTTGTATATATGCTTAAGGTTCGACCTCCAAGTATTAACCAGCAAACACTTAGTTATACGTCCGATCCGTTACTGCTTCAACGATATTGCAAAGACCCAAGTAAATAGAAAAGTTTACAGTTTTTTCAATACTAAAGACTCAAATTACGTACAAAATATTGTACACCATAATCATAAGCTGGTGTAAAGGTGCTTCAACTAAAAGAAGTAAATCCTTATCCTTATGAAATGAGATAATTTTCTGATAATGATTTGTATAATACATATATGCATACGGGAGTCATTGTTTCCCCTTTTTAGATAGAGAAAAGACATCAAAACACCTCTAAATTTGTCCCGGAAACTTACTTTAGCCCTTTAACTATACGGGAAATTATTTACCCCCCTAATCTTGTTTCAAATGAATTTAATATACCCTCTAACAAGGAAAGTGTTTTCACTCTTCCAAACTCGCGTGGACAGAAAATAAAAGGATAAAAAGTTGACTAGGTCTTAATTTTTTATTATTTTTTTAATCTCTTTTTCTCTTTCCACCTTCTTCTTCGTTCATAGCTATCATAGCAATTTCACTGCTCAATTTTGCACTTAATCCTCCATATTCATCTTCTTCTTCATCAAGTTCATATCTTTTTCCATTTACCCTTCAATTCATACCCCAAAGATTGTATTTTCTTTGCATTAATCAAACTATTTATTTATGGATTCTACTGAAAATTTAAATTAATCCGGCGAAAATTCATTTGATATGGATAAATTCTTCAATACCCAAAATCTCATTAACCCAAATTTAATTTCTTCACCATTTTCACCTCCTTCAGCTTCTTATCCTCCACCCATTTTTAGCGGTGGCGCCTACAATGGTGTTGGAAGACTCTTCTACCCAACCCAAATAATCCCTTTTCGCCATATCCCTCAAAAATCCATGTCTTTTCCTATACCTCCACTTCAACCACCACCCATTCCAATTAGTCCTCACCAGTTCTTGAATCCTAACCCTGAGAGTCGACTAATTTCAATCTCACCACCATTTCAATCTCCTGACACTTTTTCTAATTTCATAATAAATTTATTTTGGTATGATTGTTGTTGTGGCCGAATTTTGGTTGATATTGTTAGTGTTGCTGATGGGTATTGTGAAATTGACAGTAATAGCAAAGTATTTTGAAGTTGATATCAATGGCGATGGTGAAAATTATGAAATTGAGAGCGGTGGGAATGATGTTGCTGGTGGTGAATGTTGCTATTAGTGATGGGTATTGTGGAGTTGATGGCTATGGTGGTGAGCTTTGTGTACTTGACGATGACAATAATAAAGAGGATGAAGGAATAGAATGAGGAGGAGTTGGCGGTGGATTTGTGAAATCGCCGGCGGCGATATTGTAAAGGACGAATATATATATATATATATATATATATTTAGATATATAATTCATTAAATGACGTGGACCAATTAAAACGCGTGTGGTTCAATAACACTAAGCCTTGATCTGAACTGAGATGCGAAGGGTTGAAAATAATTCACTTTAAAATTGTTAAATGGGGTAAATAATTACCCGTGAAGTTAAAGGTCTAAAGTAAATTTTCAAAATAAGTTTAGAGGTATTTTGATGTCTTTTCTCTTTTAGGTATGGAAAATTAAGGTTTACTGATAATATGAGTGAGATAACCAATATAAGGGCTACACGTGGGGTCCACATAAGCTCTGTTTGACCACATTCTGACTCCTGTGCCGCTCGTTATTTCTGTATGAAATAATGTGGGAGATTGATTTAAACATGGCCGGTGTAAAAGAACTTTAAAGGGCTTATTTCCAATAAGGACAATGATTTTAGAGATAAAATATGAAATTACTTTATTAATATTTTGTTAGAGGTATTGGTTAGTTTCGAATTATTTTGTTGAGAAGATTGTAATTAAGTTAATAAATGTGTACTTTTTAATAATTTAAGTTTTTAAATGAGAGTCATACATTTTAACATGGTGTCTCACCGTACTCATTATTAAAAGAACTTTTACATGTTTGGTCCATTAAAATAAAAAAGAATAAGGTCCACACGAGGAGATATGCTAAAAATATAATTAAATAATAAAGTATTCTTTCTCTAATAACTTTATAAATTTTTAGATGAGATAATCACACAATTTTAACAAGTTATCAATTCCACACACTTGATCATGAAAAAAAATCATGCCCACATGTGTGTTAAAAATATAAATAAATCCTTAAAAGTGAACTCTCTAATAATTTTATCCGAAGATGGGATAGGTAATTCTTGGAAAGTGCATCATATTTTCGAGAAATTAGGAATATTTAATACTCCCTTCGTTTCATATTAATTGTACACTTTCTTTTTTATACACATATTAAAAAATCATAAATAAGAAGATTGTTTTACTAATTTACCCTTTAAAAAACTTTTTTGGAATTTTACAAATAAATGTGAACACTTTCAAAAAAAATTAATTACAAGGATAATATGGAAAAAATTTAATTAATGTTTTCTTTATTTAGTAAGGTGATCAACTAATATTGAAAAAAAAAATTTAGTATAGTGAGCAACTAATATGCGACAGAGGGAGTAGTGGATATGGGATGGCTAGGGGTGACAATTTTAGCCTATATTAATGAAATGAGTTCATTTAACTCATATTTAATGGCTTGGATCACTTATGTTTTAATTGATAAATATGAGTTTCAAGCTATTTTAAGAGCTCCTACAAATATAGTCAAAATGGGTAAAATATGGATATCCATATAGACACATAATAGATCACTTACTTCTACCCAAATTTTTAATTGTGCTAAAAATAAAAATTTAATATTAACATACAAAAATTTGAGAGTGAATGGGTGGGGGATGGTGGGGTAGAATTATTTTTTTTTGAAAAATATAAATTTTTATTTTGGAAAAACAAAAAAATAGGGCTGGGTGGGTGGAAGGTGGTGGTGGGAGTGGGGGGGGGGGGGGGGGGAGGGGGGAGAGGTAATTTTTTATTTTTTTTGAAAAACATAAAAAATATTATTTTTTGAAAAATAAAATAAAATTGGGTGGGTGGGTGGGTTGTTGGCAGGAGGGATGCCGGGGCGGGGGAAGTAAAATTTTTTTTTTGAAAAACATAATTATTATTTTTTTTTTGGAAAATCCAAAAAAAAATTGGGGTGGGTGGGTGGGTGGGTTGTCACGGGGGGGGGGGGGGGGGTATAGGGGTAGAGGGGATAATTTTTTTTTTTGAAAAACATAAAAAAAACTATTTTTTTGGAAAAACAAAAAAAAGATTGGAATGGGTGGTTGGCACGGGGGGGTAAATTTTTTTTTCTTTTGAAAAACATAAAAAAAAGTTATTTTGTTTTGGGAAAAAAAAAATTGGGGTGGGTGGCACGGAGGGGGGGTAGATTTTATTTTTTAAAAAACATATAAATTATTTTTTATTGAAAAAATAAAAAAATTTGGGTGTGGGTGGGTGGAGGGTGGGGGGGGGAGGTAGGGTGGGTATTGAGGGGGCGGGTTGAAGTGGATGTGAGGAGGCGGGTACATTTTTTTATTTTTTTTGAAAAATATACAAAAATTGTTTGTTTTTTTTAAATGTAAAATCACTCTTTTATTATATTAGAGTACTAAATAGTTTGATTTAATATCAACGAGTTGATATGCATACAATAACATATAGAAGGCTTAAAATTTTTTGACTCAAGAAAAGTGAGTTAAAATCATTTTGATCAAATTTATATTTGATCAATTTCATATTTGATCAAATTCATATTTACCTATATTTATATGAATGAATTATAATCTAATCCATTTTAGTTCAATCCATATATATTTCATCTAAATTCAATTCAATCCACTCATTTACCACCCCAACGGATGGCTAAGAAAGCAAAGTGAAAGTATGATGAAGGCTTGAAGGAGACTCAAGCGGTGGAGCATCACGTGTGTAGAAGCGTGCTGGTATCCGACTCGAAGTACGAGGTCGAGGTCGAGGACAGAATTGGAGTTTAAACATATGGAAAATGCGTTAAGCAACATCCTCTGTCAAACCCCAATTACGGCACATCCCCACATATATATGGAAAATTCATTTTTACGTTAAATACTAGTATTCCCTTCGTTTTTTTTAGCTGTGATGTTTTATTTTCTAACAATTAATTTAATTAGTTTTTAAAGTTAAATAAAATTAGATTAATTTGATATTTTAAAATTTAAATTTAGATATTCAAAAGCTATATAAAAAGTATTATAAATTATAATTTTTCTCATATTGATATGATGAAAACTTACATCTTAATTAAAATGTTCATAAAAATTTATATTATTTGATTCTTAAAATAGAAACTATGACAATTAAAAAGAAAACGAAGAAAGTAGTACTATATATTTTACTGACATGTTTTCTTATTTGACTCTCTTTCATATCCCACTCGTATTCATCTCTTTCCTTTTCTTTTTCTTCCATACACGTGTGTAGTTGTGAAACTACTTGAATGATCGCTAAAACTACTTCTTTTGGCTTATAAAACGAAGAATTATACTCTTTTCATTTTAATTTGTTTGCCCTATTTTCTTTTATAATTCGTTTAAAAAAAATGATCATTACTTTTTTTAGTAATTCTTTAATTCTAACTTTTCATATTTAAGATCACAAAATTAAGGAATATTTTGATATATTTTATATATCTTTAATTTAATTACACAAGATTCAAAAAAACTTCTTTATTTTTTTACATCCTTGATAAGTCAAAATAGGTCAAACAAAATAAAACGAAGAGTTTAGATAAAATAATATTATGACGAGTTTAACTCTAATGGATGATATTTATGCACTCTTAGAAGAGGTCTAAAGTTGAAGTTGTAGAATTAGAAAAAAGTTCCTCGTATGAAGTGTTTTCTTTTTTAGCCAATCACACACAATATGAGTTAAGCTTGAGTTTTGAATAACAAAAATAGAGCAATTTGAACAATTACATGGAGGAGGGTAAGGGTAAGTGTAAGGCCATAAAATCCTCGAATTAAGAGAAAATTTGCTTGGATTTTACTCTGTATAAGAAGTGGGAAGTAAGGAATTGATGAGTAAATAACAGATTCCAAAATTTAGTTGAAGAGTGGAGTAGCATTTCGTTGTTAATCGATGATAACGCTCAAACTACACCTCAAATTAACGAGGCGTAAGCGATCGTTGTCAAGTAAAGAACCCAACAAGGTTGGGGTCGAATCCCACAGAGAATATGGTGAGAATTAAGTCTTTAGTGAGATACGTGACTAATGGTCAATAGTTTCCGGTAAGTAAAAGGGGGGGTTTTGAAATCAACGTGAACAAAAGCAACAATAATGTAAGAGAAAAAATCAGGAGGAGAGAATGAACTAGGGACGTGTTCACCATGGCGTTGTAACAATGTCGATTCTAGGCTTAACCGGGTTCTTTCTATATGCGTGCCGATGTGATTGCGTCAATTGTATCGTCTAAAACGTCTCTCGAACCAAATAAACAAATTTCTTTTAATCTTCTCTCGATTCAAAAGATGTGCTTTTTGCTCTCAGATCCTAACATCAAGTAGATTTAATCCAGTTACGCATTATCAAGTAAGACGAGAGTTAGTAGTCTCGAATCCTTGTTGATTAATCAAGTGTTTCGCCGGTTTTAATCTCTTACTCAAGCAAATTAAACTACGGCATGTTTAATGTTTGCAACCACTAGAAAACGTGACTATATGGTATGATTAACTAACGTGACAATCATAAATCGAACCAACGCTACCCCGGAATCTATATTGTCCTAAAGCGTTTGCCTGGCCATCCCACAACCCTAGTTGCGGGAGTTTTAGTTAATCATGCTATAAAGAAAAGAGAAGAGAATTGAATTCATAATAAGGAGAAGAAGTTCTTACAATATGATGAAAATACTCTTCAATAATCCAAGAACAAGAACAACCAAGAACTCAAGAACACGAATTCAAGAATCCGAAAACGTGTTGTTGCTCTCAAAAAATGACTAAAAACTATTCTAAAACTATTGGGTGAACTCTTATAACATAAACCTAACATAGGGTATTTATAGGAGTAGTAGAAACCAAATCCAAAACG
Source organism: Jaltomata sinuosa (assembly GCA_003996215.1). NCBI lineage: Eukaryota > Viridiplantae > Streptophyta > Magnoliopsida > Solanales > Solanaceae > Jaltomata > Jaltomata sinuosa. Next base: position 27,859 of record QJPP01007359.1, read on the forward strand.
GGCTAGGAATCCCCAAAACGCGGGTCGCCGACCAGTGCTACTGCCTTAGCGTGACGGCCAGGCTTGACGAACCGTCAGGGCAGTGACGGACCGTCGCCTGGGCCGTCACTGCTTGGCAGCAACACTGCCTTAAGTTGACGGTCCCAGTGATGGGTCGTCAGCCTTGTGACGGGCCGTCACTCAGGCCGTCACTCTTAGGCAGAATGTTGTTTTTCGCGTATTTCCTTCCGTTTCCGTGTTTGTTTCCATTTCCTACAAATACAACATAAAAACATCAAAAACAACAATGGTTGCTTGAAAACGTACGATTGTTCTTAGTAAAAAGGAGTCGAAAGTGACGTAAATTAGCGTCACATCAACACCCCCAACTTAAAACGTTCGCTTGTCCTCAAGCAACATGACATAAAACAATAATACAACTCAACTAAGAACACAAACTCATGTCTATAGCAACTCATGGTCATTCAAAACTTATTCAATTAAATCAAGCTCCCTCGTAGCACACGAATGCATGAAACACTAACTTGCAAGGATCCAAACATGTCATTCCGATATGATAGAACATTATGCATACACACACGCAGCTATCCCAACAATCAATAGACAATATAGACATCTTGGTGCCCTCACCACAAAGAAATCCCACACACAAGATTTGGGACTAGGTAAGCGCTCACACTCACAAATGATTTCAAACAATGCACATGCGATACCATAGGCTTGCCCTTACTATTCTATTTCGATTCTTCAGAAAGCTACTCAGGATCACTACAGGACTTGTTTAGGCTTGTAATGAGGCTTCGGGTGCAGGTAGGATACATTTAGGGGTTAGTGACTAAGCCCTCCTTGGAACCACCGACATCTTATTTCCACTTTACTTACACTTACTTTCGTCCATCCTTATTCACCTTTTATTTCCTTGATTCTAGCTACAGGTGCGGCCTCTTGAAAATTCTTTTTGTTTCTTTTTTGATCTTTTTCATCTTTCTTTATTTTTTTCTTTTCTTTTCTTAGGCGCACACCCGGATTTTCATTCTATTCAAAAACCAATCGTCTCCATCATCTTTTTCTTATCATTCACCTCTGTAGTAGCCACCCCCAACTTAGGCTGATTGCCTGCGTTAAGGTGCACAATGTCCAAGCAGGACCAGGGCCAAAACAGGGTTTACCTCTATAGTAGCCACCCTAACTTAGGCTGATTGCCTGAGTTGAGGTGCACGATGTCCAAGGAAGGACCAGGGCCAAAATAGGGATTCAAAGTTAAACGGGAATGGTGACAGGTTATTGAAAGAATAAGGTCAATTATGGCTCAAACAGGGATCAAGGGATTATTTATATTTGGACGGTCTTTTAGGTTAAGTGGACTGCACACAAAAAGGGCCTGTGATCCTTTCCTAAGCAACCAAACTTCGAACTTAACAAAATAGACCGGGCAAGTTCTAGATGCATGCACAGAGTAAGAATTTATGACAATAATCTCACACGCTCTTGGCACCAAGAAACTATATCGCTATCAACTATCAACAACCGCTTGGCTTAAGCATACTCGTTCTAATCATAATCACACAATGACATCCAAGGATCCAGACAGTCAATCGTTTCAACATAAGTGCAAAACCAGAAAATTTTTAAAGGGGCGCTACTTTGATAAGAAATCGCATGCTTTGCTATAGACACTAAAAAAATTTAAAATAAACAACCTAAACATGCCGGTTCTACTAGATAGCACACCGGAGGGAAAAGAAACACGGCAACAAAAACCCTCGGTGGTGACTCAACAATTTATGGGTTGCCTCCCATACAGCGCCTAATTTAACGTCGCGGCACGACGCGGGTGTCTTGATTACTCAGACTTCATCAAGACACCCCAGACTTAATCAAAAGCGGGAAAGTATGACTAAGAGTCAAATAAACACACCAGACTTAATCAAAAACCGTATTCCCCGGCAGCGGCGCCACTTTTTGATAACGCTCAAACTACACCTCAAATTAACGAGGCGTAAGCGATCGTTGTCAAGTAAAGAACCCAACAAGGTTGGGGTCGAATCCCACAGAGAATATGGTGAGAATTAAGTCTTTAGTGAGATACGTGACTAATGGTCAATAGTTTCCGGTAAGTAAAAGGGGGGGTTTTGAAATCAACGTGAACAAAAGCAACAATAATGTAAGAGAAAAAATCAGTAGGAGAGAATGAACTAGGGACGTGTTCACCATGGCGTTGTAACAATGTCGATTCTAGGCTTAACCGGGTTCTTTCTATATGCGTGTCACGATGTGATTGCGTCAATTGTATCGTCTAAACGTCTCTCGACCAAATAAACAAATTTTCTTTTTCTTCTCTCGATCTCAAAAGATGTGCTTTTTAGCTCTCAATCCTAACATCAAGTAGATTAATCCAGTTACGGCATTAATCAATAAGACGAGAGTTAGTAGTCTCGAATCCTTGTTGTTAATCAAGTTTCCCGGTTTTAATCTCTTTCTCAAGCAAATTAAACCTAGGCATGTTCTAATGTTTGCAACCCACTAGAAAACGTGACATAATGTATGATTAACAACGTGACAATACATAAATCGAACCCAACGCTACCCGGAATCTATATTGCTACGTTTGCCATGGCTCCCACAACCCTAGTTGCGGGAGTTTTAGTTACTCATGCTCGAAGAAGAAAAGAAGTAATTCATTATAAAGGAAAGAAGATTCTTACAATATGATGAAAATACTCTTCAATAATCCAAGAACAAGAACAACCAAGAACTCAAGAACACGAATTCAAGAATCCGAAAACGTGTTGTTGCTCTCAAAAAATGACTAAAAACTATTCTAAAACTATTGGGTGAACTCCTATAACATAAACCTAACATAGGGTATTTATAGGAGTAGTAGAAACCAAATCCAAAACGGGCTAGGAATCCCCAAAACGCGGGTCGCCGACGTAAGCCACTGCCTTAGCGTGACGGTCAGGCTTGACGGACCGTCAAGGCAGTGACGGACCGTCGCCTGGGCCGTCACTGCTAGGCAGTGATGCTGCCTTAAGTTGACGGTCCCAGTGACGGACCGTCAGCCTTGTGATGGGCCGTCACTCAGGCCGTCACTCTTAGGCAGAATGTGTTTTTTCGCGTATTTTCTTCCGTTTCCGTGTTTGTTTCCATTTCCTACAAATACAACATAAAAACATCAAAAACAACAATGGTTGCTTGAAAACGTACGATTGTTCTTAGTAAAAAGGAGTCGAAAGTGACGTAAATTAGCGTCACATCAACACCCCCAACTTAAAACGTTCGCTTGTCCTCAAGCAACATAACATAAAACAATAATACGACTCAACTAAGAACACAAACTCGTGTCTATAGCAACTCATGGTCATTCAAACTTATTCAATTAAATCAAGCTCCCTTGTAGCACACAAATGTATGAAACACTAACTTGCCAGGATCCAAACATGTCATTCCGATATGATAGAATATTATGCATACACATACGCAGCTATCCTAACAATCAATAGACAATATAGACATCTTGGTGCCCTCACCACAAAGAAATCCCACACACAAGATTTGGGACTAGGTAAGCGCTCACACTCACAACGATTTCACACAATGCACATGCGATACCATAGGCTTGCCCTTACTATTCTATTTTGGTTCTTCAGAAAGCTACTCAGGATCACTACAGGACTTGTTTAGGCTTGTAATGAGGCTTCGGGTGCAGGTAGGATACATTTAGGGGTTAGTGACTAAGCCCTCCTTGGAACCACCGACATCTTATTTCCACTTTACTTACACTTACTTTCGTCCATCCTTATTCACCTTTTATTTCCTTGATTCTAGCTACAGGTGCGGCCTCTTGAAAATTCTTTTTGTTTCTTTTTTGATCTTTTTCATCTTTCTTTATTTTTTTCTTTTCTTTTCTTAGGCGCACACCCGGATTTTCATTCTATTCAAAAACCAATCGTCTCCATCATCTTTTTCTTATCATTCACCTCTGTAGTAGCCACCCCCAACTTAGGCTGATTGCCTGCGTTAAGGTGCACAATGTCCAAGCAGGACCAGGGCCAAAACAGGGCAACCCATCATTTCAAATTTTAAAGGTTTACAATTTTTTCTTTCTTTATTAGAGTAGCTTAATGGTAGATTTTTGACTAATCCATGAAGTTTCAAATCTTTTTGAGTTGTTTGGGCAGGTTGAGAAGTGGAGGCCTCATGAAAATCCAATCAATGACCAAAAATGGTTCCAAAATGACATGCTAGATGGGGTGCTAACGCACATCTAAGTGTGCACATTGCATAAGAAAATTCACTCCCAGATAGTATGGCTACTAAACAGGTCAAAATATGCAAAATGGGTGCATTTTGCACCTCAAAATATGCCCGTCGCACATATAATCGCACCTCAAAGCAGTAAGCTACTAAAAATTGGCTGCAACATGCGAAGTAGGTGTGTTTTGCACTTCAAAAAGTGCCAGTCGCACTAGCCATCACACACCAAGATAGAGTGCTGCTGAAATCCTCCAAGAAACTGTGCAGCGCGATCTCTCTGTGGCAGCACCGATGGTGCTGAGGAAAATTTTTCAAGGCAGCGCAACTGTGCTACACTAACACGATCGCGCCGAAGGAAAATCTGGCCTAGTAATTCAAAACCTTAAGAACTTTTCAATTCTCCGCATCTCATAAAAGTTCATCAGGTATTCTCCACTGCTCAATTCCCTTTTCCCCAGTACTTCCCTATGATTCTTTAAGCCTAAACCATAATCAAAAGCAATTGGGTTAAGTTGGAACTTCAAAGCACGAGTTGCTCCCTGCCCTCTCTCCTCCTTTGCACACGAAATTTTCTATCAAGGTATGTATATGTCCCTTCCTCTATTTCATGGTTCTTTGTCTGAATTTACGGGTTAAATAAGTGGAGTTGAGCAAAACAAATATGGGGAAGTCTTGAGTACCCAAAAGCTCCTTCATTGTTATGAAGCTTTTCAAAGACCCATAAATTGTGTTTGTTGATAGATTCTATGAAATTGAGCAAGAAATTGTGTTGTTGTTATGCTTGGTGTTGAGAAATACCCTTCTAAATGGATTAAATCCACGATCTGGTTATGAAAATTTTGTAATAGAGGTTGTTTGGTCAAAGATAATGACTGTCCAGTTGCTCAGCGCAATCGCGCTGATCCAATGCAATCGCGCTGCCTGAGGGTTGAGTCAATGGCGTGATCGCGCTACTATGACGCGATAGCGCTAAAAAATTGATTTAGCGCGATTACGCCTGTGGAGCACCGATGGCGCTGAGCAACTGCAGCTGGAACAAAAATAGTAGCTCTGTCTAGAGCTACTGCATTGCTTTCTAACCCACTTTTCTTGTTTAAAACACTTGTTTTTCATTATACTACATGTTGTGCCCACAATCTTACCTTGCAAATGATTTTTGTAGGTACTTTGGATTGAAAAATGAGTACTAGTGCATCAAACTCGGGAAGCCAAGTGGATGAAATTATGGAAGAGGAATATGATCGCATAAAATTCATGTCAGCAGCTTGTGAGGAGTGGTATAAGGCTGACTTGTCCAAAAAGGTGGTCACTGAAAGGGGCATTGTAATGCAAGGGGTGGAGGCAACCTTGCTTGAATTTTACGCCCGATTGCATAGAGCAAAGTGGAACTGTTTCATAGCTCCACCATGTAGATCCAATGAAATAGTTGTTCGAGAATTTTATGCTAATGCATAGGTCATAAACTTCAAGGACCTGATGATAACTGTCCAGGGAAGGAGATTCAGATTTGGAGCTGAGGATATCAACATATACTGTGGGCTTGATGATCATGACACCACTCTTCTGATGGAGAAAAGATCCTTAGGCATACCCTAGATTGCTTCACAGGTCTATCTCGGAGTGAAGCCCAATGGGCTATTTTTGAAATAAAGATATACTCTCATAATTTCACTGTGGAGGCAAGGATTTGGTTGTCCATCATATGCAGTCGGATGCAACCGGTTCAAAATGAGAGTGAGGTTCCTGTATATAGAGCTGTGAATGTGGCGACAATGGTTGATGAAGTCTCGATTAATGTAGGGCCACTTATACTCTGGGAGATAAAGAACTGTGTCAAGGGAAGCAATGAGAGTTTGTTCTTCCCTTCCCTGATTACTGAGTTATGTCAGGCAGCGGCAGTTGATTTGAATGCTCCAGGAGATGTTTGGATTGATCCAAAGATTCTTATTCATCCTTTGAAAAAGGTAGGCCCCAGAAATGTGCTCAAAAAGAGGAAGGTGGATGCTAGTTTGACTTCAGGAGCCACAGAGGGTACCCAACCCTCTCTTTGTGCCACTACCTCAACCCAGTAACCTATACCCATGCCTAGACCATTCCATTACCTCTCCACTCAGATATCTGGAGTTCAGGCATCCATTAGTGCATTGGCCACTAACATTCCTTCGGGACGACCTGAGACCCAAATTGAGACATTGAATGATGTGGTGAACTGACATAAGAAGATTGAAGAGAGTCAGCAGAGGTTGGAAAAGAGGTTTGAGGAGCAGTAGACGAAAATGAAAACACTAAGTGCTAGCCTTGATGATCAAAAGAAAAGGGACAAAGAAAGAGACAAGTTGCTGAAGAGGATGTGGAAGAGTATAAAGAGCTTTTGTGGGGGTTCATACACAGAGGATCATGATGACTCCATGACTCATGGCGATGGTGGCACTCCAGCGAGCCCTCTCTAGCTACATCTCAGGGAGCCCCCTAATACTATTTTCTCCATATTTCATTTTTGGATTTAGGCACTGAGGGCATTGTAGTAGACTTTTATTGGGGGTGGAGACATTTGGGTTATGCTTATGTTGGAGTTTGATACTTGTGTTGTGCCCTTTCTAGGATTATGTTGTTTAGATTTGGATTTTATTCCCTTGTCGGGCTTGTTTTAGATATTGTGCCCTCGTCGGGTTTGTTTATTTTGGATATTCTGCCCTCGCCGGGTTTGTTTGTTGAAATATTGTTGGATTAGTCGCTTTTGTTACTTCTTTCTTTCTTTTCGTAGCTTCTTTATTTACTGTTATAGTTGGTTTAAGTTACGGTTCCCAATGATAGATTGAGTGATGATATTCTTAAGGAAAACCATAGCTTTGATTGGTGTGTGAAGCCAGGGGAAGTCTGAGTACCCGTTAGGCTAGATGAAATTGCATGTATGTTGGGGTGTATAGGTTGGTGAATTCTGAGTGCCCATATCAATTTAGATTGATGATTTGGCCCTATGATAGATTGGGTGATGTCATTCTTAAGGGCGAATCATCATCTTTTGAGATAATTGTGAATCGTGACTTGTTTGGTACTAATGGAGTTAGTCTTGCATGCAAATCGAAATGGGCATATCCCTCCAACAATTTTTGTAAAGAACTGCATGGCAAAGAGTGATTTTGTGACAACTCTTTTGATCATTTTGTGACTCTTAACTCGTTAGCGATGTTTATGGAAATATGGCTCCTTTTTGTTCTTGTCTAGGAAGTTGAAATTGATCCTTCAATAATGATTTGCATGCCATGTGTGGGAGGTTCAGTTGAATAATTCTTGCGCTTGCTTGTGTTAACTAGAACTTGCCCGGTTAGTCTTTAAAGCTAGTTTCGATTACTTTTGGTTGGAGAAATGATTTTAGGCCTTCTTTTTGATCATTGAATCCTACTTAGCCTTAAAAGCCACCATTGCACTTAAATTGAATCATTAGTCACCCCTCTTGAGCCTAATACCTTGTCTTTGGCAACCTCGTTACAAGCCTTGAACCATTTTGACAATGAATCCCTCTCTTGAACCCATCCCTCCTTGAACTTCACAAGTGTTAAATCGAGGCTAAAAGCCTAAGTTTGGGGGTTGATAAAGGTACCTTGGAGGAGTGCTAAATGAATAAATCATGGTTTGTTGCTTAATAAGTGTCACGACCCGATTTCTCGATCATGATGGCACCTACAACCCCCAGTAGGTGAACCAATCCCCATAGCCCAGGACAGTTAGTAATGGGCTACTATCTAACAAATAAGGGAATAAGACGAAGAGAATAGATAACAGGGATATATATATATACATATACGGAAACTAAACCAAACCCCAAGACCTGGTATCATAGTATAGAGCCAAACTACATACATGGAGTGCAAATAATCCAAAACTATATATACAGATGTCTCTGAATGGTAATAGAGTACATGAAGCAAAAGATAAACTAAAGCTAAGCTCCGATCGCCAAGAGCTCACCCTCAGTCTGAAGTAGTCCCAACAGATCTCCAAGCACGAATCACAACGGATCTAACGGCGATGGCCCACCTAGGATCTGCACCCAAAAGATGCAGGGGGTAGGGTGAGCACCAAATGCGAAGCATAAGGTACCCAGTAGGTATCATAGGCTGACTGGGCACATATAAGATAAAAGCGTAGTAATAGACAGAATAGAAGCAAGTAGTCACAGAAATCAACGAAAGGTACACAGGAACTAGCCCAGAGGGAAATCAACAGAACCACATGTGAGGCTAGTAAGCAGAATATACACACCATAGGCACAGTGAAAGTAAGAAATAACGCACCTGGGGTCCTTGCAACAATAGTGTATACAAAATAAGTTTACGAAATGGACGGTATACCGGTAACCTCAAATGTAAGAAGAAGAGAGAAGAGTAATGATAGACATGCTTAGAGACATGAATCAAGCCCAACTAATCATATCAATCTCAATCCAGCAACTAACAGTCTAGCATAACCAATTTCATAATTAACCGTAACAGGGAACAATTCTACAAGTAAATAGAAAGAGTCTACCTACAGTCCCCCGGTCGCCCATACAACCGAGGAACACAAACAAGTGAAAACAAACCCTCCGACATCCCATACTACCGGAGCGTACAATCAACAAACAACAAACAAGGGTGGAGCCTCAAACAATTAATGATATGATGCATGAAGGTCTCAAGTGAAATGGTATCTCTGTATGTACCTCCTCCGGCGCCGATCCGGCCCAGCAGGTAGGTTCCATGGAAGGACACTGCCCGTATACCTCTACTCCGCTATATACCCCTCCTCCAGCACACGCAGCCCGAAGCCCCTGGCCCGAATGGCAAGGTCCATGGAGGTCCCAGACCCCATACTAAAACTCAGTATCAAACATGTCATCCGGAAACAAGTCTGGTATCAAGATAGAGACCCAGTCTCGAATATGCATGCCCAGACCCTGTCCAGGACTAAAGTAGTAGGAAAATATCTCAAAAAAACCCCTCCAAGGGTGCCCGGGCATAACCGGGTCTAAATAGTAGAAAGTCATCTCAGGTGCTCGGTCCGACCGAGGATAAAAATCATCTCAAGTAGCAAGAAAACTCAACTAGCACCCCGGCCCTGCCGAGTCTAGCGTTAGTAGTAAAACTAGTGTCTTAAAACATAATTTTACTCCCTTTTAACCAGGAATATTCACAAGTTAAATCAAAACATTTTCAAATTATTTCCATAAAAAACGGGCCCTCCGGGCCATGCAAGGTTTAGAAAATAGTGCCAGTAGGCCCGAAGCCCAAACTGTAGTAAAACCTGTATAAAACCTCTTTATATGCATGAAAATGGTATGATCAAACACAATAGCTGCCCAGCAGCTCACAATCAACCTATCGACCCTGCACAGGCCCACAGCTACTCAGCAAGCATAACAGCCTAGAAGGATAATTCTATGCCCGGGACTCGCGGACATTCCCAAAATCCCACCTTCTATGTTCCAGAGTCAACAAGGCCTCACAGGACCACAAGGGTAAATAAAATATATCGGCAAATACTACAAGCAACGGAGGAACAAAAGTAGGCGGACATGAATAAAGCGGTAGAGGTCTGTGGTACCAACCTAATAAACCAACCCAAGGATGCCCATTAATACAATTTTATCCTATATATGCGGAGTCTAGGGAAAATAAACCGTAACCTACCTGTCGTCCGACGACAAGCTGCTAGAATGATGATCTCCGAGTCCGAACCGCTCCGAAATAAAATCAAATTGAATGAATTTTAATACCCACTAACGTGTGGGTGAATTTTGAGGAACTTAAATGCTGCCCATTCCTTCCACTAACTTAAGTTTTAGAAAATACATTCACAATTAAAATGAATGGGACCATATCTAGCAATTAATTTTCATGCTAATAAGTGGCAGCACTATATGCTTACTCACTTGTTGTTCACTCCCTCTACTTCCACGTGGAAGTAGAGGTGACACACCATATCTATCTTTAATCCCATGATGTATATATTCGAGTATTGCATAAATTCGTGGTAAAATAAATATAATTTTTCAATATACCATAATCATTAGAAAATTATTTCGAATAAAACCTACTATATTATAATAATAAATTTTAACATAACTAAATTTACTATCTCCGTTAAAATATTACAATGTATAAAAACCTTATAAAATAAATACATATACAATTATATCGTAACAAAAATATTTTTCATAAACCTTTAAAATATTTTGAAAAGGTAATAATAATATAATTTTCTACCACATTCGACTTCTAAATTAAATATTTTCAAGTACGCACTATTTCGATACTCAAGAACTCTCTTGGAACCCTCCCTTATGTTTTCTCACTGTTTTAGAACTGAAATGGCATTTTAAAACGTGAAGTTGAGGCTTAAATCGAGTTCGACCTGACCCGGTTCGCAACCCGGTTCGCAACCCGTTTTCTGCCAGACAGTCCTCGGTAAAACAGTCATAACTTTTTACTCCGAGATCACTTGGATGTGAGGTTTTGTGCGTAGGAAACTAGACTCGTAGACCTTCGATTTGGTATTTCGGGGGACTTCTAACTCTTTATATATTGAGATAAAAGCCCTGAGACATTTGACCCAAAGTTCAGAAAATTTATTAAAGAACTTACGATCAAACAAATGGACCCGGCGCCGAAATACCGGTCCCGACAAGCCTTTAAATGACTTGGGGCCACTACAAACAAGCTCTAACGGTTCAAGGAAAACGTATACGTGGAAATAACCGGAAGGGTCATTACAATAAGAATTGCCAAAAAGAAGGAAGAAAGAAAGCAAAATGAAAAGCAAAGAGGAAAGGAAAGAAAGAAAATCCTCTAAGGTGAAGAAAATGATAAGAATTGGGTATTCAAATGAAAAGAAGTAAAATGGTGCCTCTTGTTGAATGAAAATGAAATGAATGGCCTTGGTTTCGAATAAAAAAGTTGTGTAGAGTTCGAGGAGGATGTAGTCACTTAAATCCAAATGCGTATCCTACCCATCCTCGAGCCTACATTACAATCTTAGAAAAACCCTTTGAGATCTCCAACCAATTGTTCTTGAGGTAGTGGCAAATAAAAATAAGGGAAAATCTATGGTTGATACTTGTTAGCACTTGAACTTCCTTGTGAGTGTGAGCGTTTGTATTTGTCCCTTGTGATTGTCTTTGTACATAATGTGTTTTTTGGAATTTCGTTCTTGTGAGGGCATGCGAATTAGGATAGTTGGTGACATTGATAAACTCCAAAAGTGAGTCAAATGAGCATGTTTTGGTAAGCTAGTGATTTGAGTCACATCTTGAGGATTGGTTGTTGTCACTTGCTTATTCTTACTGTGCCATTGCATCATGGAATTGTACCTTGAATAGAGGGGAATGCCTAGATTAATTTTTCATGTGATTGACTAATCATTAGTACAAACCGAAGTCATGCTTGGTGCTTGAAATAGATTATTCTTGACTTACTTTGAATGTCATTGCACTTGTGTGTGTGCCTCTTATGCTAGAGTTTTAGTTTCTTGGGGACAAGCTATAGTTCAAGTTTGGGGGTTTGATAAGTCGGTAATTTACCTACTTATTTAACCGTTAATCTTACACTTTTGCATCCTAATTGATAGAAAATAATGCATTTGACATGATTTGCTTCTATTGTAAAGGCGTATGTGATTTAGAAGTGATCGGTGCGAAATCGGATGAAAACAAGTCAAGATGGAGAAAATTCTGGAATTCTGGGTAACTCAGCGCAATCGCGCTGAAAGGGCGTCAATGGCGCTGAAGGCGGATGACAGACTTGGGAGCGAGCTACAGAGAGAGGCGGTCAATGCTAGTCAAAGGCAAGGATGCGATTGTGCCAAGACAGCGCGATGGTGCTGACCAGCATGAGTCCCTTGAGCGCGATAGCGCCGCATTAGCGCGATGGCACTTCACTGTACCTAAACGTGAAAATAGGCAGAAATGACATTTCACCTTTGTGGAAACCCCAATTGATATAAAAGACTCCTCAGCCTATTGGGGATAAATCTTTGGCTAATCTTTGGAACTTTTGGCAAGCTTGGAGAGCAAGTTCATCAACCAACATCACATGAGTGAAGATTTGGATGCTCTTTATTGTAAAATCTTTAGTTTCCATTCTTCAACTCTTGTTCTTAATTGCTATTTTATTGGTGTATTATTGACTTGAGATTTTGGGTTTGTATTAGAGATAATACTTGTTGGGTTATTGAATTCATATGTAGATTTTGTTCTTGTTTGATTATTTGGATCTATTGAATCCTCCATGCTTGAAATTATAGTCAATGGTTGCAAACATTGACTTAGCTTGCTAATTTGGGTTTTTGCTCGAGAGAGAAATTCTCGAATTCGAGAAGATTCATTAGTGGAGATTTGGGGTTTCCACTCTAGATCAAGGCTAGACATAGCTTGGTTGCCGAAAACTCCCATCTAAGAGTTGGGGTTAGAGAAAACCCAACTCACCCAAGTTATTTGTCTGGTTTATCACTTACTCGTGTTAGTTCGAGAGAAAATACATGAGATATATGCTTGATTTGTCGAGAGACAGTTAGGCATACCTTTAGCCAAGACTACCTAGGTGTCAACCGGGTGCAAGTCTTATGAATTGAATTCCCATTCTCAACTCCCCCTTGTTATCCTTGCTTGGTGAAAGCAAGATAAAAGCCATTGATCAATCTATCTTTTATTTGATTTTTTCTTTTATCTTTTAGTTTGTAGTCTAAAACCCCCCTTTTAGATATATATTCCCCATTTCCGCTAATTGAACTTCAATAAGTTGCTCTTATTCTTTGTTAGTTCGATCACGACTACATTATTACTTTGGGTATGACCCCGACACTCGTTGGGAATTATAAATTTTGTTTTACTTTGACGATCGTCGTGACCTCCTACTTGGAGAGCATGATTTGAGCGTTATCAGTGGGGCCTCTTATTGTTGCCCCTGTGGGACTCGTAAAGTATGCCCTCAATAGTGCAGGCATGATCCTTCACTCCAAGAAGGATTGACCTGACGCTACCATACCCTTTATAGCCAAATGGAGCTGTAAAGTCAAACCTCTGACAAAGTGATGCACCCTCTCATACTCGGTGGGAAGAATCATAATGGCATGCCTAGATAACTCATGGAAATAGACCTTGTACTCTGAGATGGACATGGATCCCTTCTCTAACCTGGAGACCTCATCCATCTGCTCTCTCAAGCTGCATGGTACATACTTCTCCAAGAAAGCTGCATAGGACTCTGACCAAGTAAGCGGAGGTGACTCGGCTAGTTTGCAAGATATATAAGACCTCCACCACTATTTTGCGGCACTATCTGGCTGAAATGCAATGTAATTTGCTCTGTGAGACTTGGCCAATCTATGGTTATGCAACCTCTCATGGTAACTAGTCAAAAATTGATGCACATCCTCCCTAAGAGCACAAGAAAACCTCAGGGGACCAAACCTCAGAAACCTACGCAGTATCTTCTGCTCCTCAGAAGTGATGACAAGCCTAGATAGAATAGGCGGTGCAATGATAGGAACCAACATTACTTCTAGTTTGGGAGCCGCAGTAGTAGGTTGTTCTCTTAAACCCTGTGTTGCTGCCTGGGCTGAAGTCTGAGCCTCATCTCTGACCTGAAAATCGATCAGAGTATCGGGCGAAGTGGTTGGCTATGACATACCCTTAATAAAACCAAGCAAACAAACCAATGTGTCCAGTAGTACCGGAGTAGCCATGAAACCTGCAAGATGTTAGGTTGGCCATACACTCTCTGGTTTGTATTGAACCTCTTCAACCCTAATATCAGGCTCTGACAATGTTAGTCTAGTCTTGGCCTGCGCTGGCACCGCAGCCCATCCCCTACCTTGACCTCTGGGTCGACCCCTACCCCGTCCCTTAGCTGGGGCTCTAACTATAGGCACAGTGGCCTCATCCTTACCTGCCACTGATCTCGTATGGACCATCCGAGAAAGAGTGAAGCAAAAGATGTTTAGAAGTTGATAGAGTCAAGGATGCACGATAAGGCATCAAACAAGATGGAGTCTTTCTTAGGAATGTCCTATAGCCTTTGATAGATAGGATACATACATCATCGTACTGATCAACGAGACTCTACTAGACACTTTGCTCTTGTACTGGTAAAACTGGTGAACCTAAAACTTTGATACCACTCTGTCATGATAAAAAATTGGGCCACGATGGCATCTACATAACCCCCTAATAGGCAAGCCAACCCAAGAATGGATAAGTACGGTAAAGCAATTAAATAAAAAATCCAAAGAGAGAAAAAAAACACAAAGAAATAGGGCCAATAGTATAGATACATACCAATAATAAATAATATACAGAAATAGCCCTAAAGTGACTAGAAAGACGAGTATATACATGACCAACCCTAGACCCAGTCTCACTGGTACAAGAGTATTTAAAGTACATAATAGCTATACAACACGTGTTGTCTATCAAAAATACCAAAAATGTTGATAGATATGTAAATGGAAAGCAGTAAAGGATCTCCAAATGCTAGGAGCTCATCGTGATTTGTACAGTAGCTAGCCACGAATAACAGGAGGATCAACGAGGGTGGCTCATACTAGGTGATGCATCAAAAAAAGATACAAAGTGTAGTATAAGTATAAAAATAATGGGTACAAAGTAGGTATCATAGGACGATCGAGCTCAGAAAGATAACATATATTATAAGACATAAGAAAGTAAACTAGCTACAAGGATCCACCTAAATATAGTTATCAGAGCCATAACCTAACATATTGTGAAGATAATAATGATAATAAGGTAAAGGAACTCCAAGTACACAAAAGCAAATGCAATGCGTCATGAGATGACATGATGCAAAATGTGGCCAATGTGACATGACTCCAGAATCTTACTTCAAACGTGAGATAAGTAAACATGAGTATGGAATATTACATCAGATATATAGTATAAGCATGTCCTCCACGAAGCTTAAAATTGGTAACAAGGGAGGCGTTTAGTTCTTAAATCTAGTATCAGTAGTAAGGTAGTGCAAATCCTTCTTAAAACCCTTGAAATACATAGTAGTAATGGAAAACCATCCTTTTCAACTTGAAACCAATCATTCTTTTTAGGAAAAATGCACTTATATGTCGAGTTCATGAATTCAGAAATGAGAGCAAATAGTACAACACTCAAGAAAGACAAAAATATAACACTAAAGGTAGGGCTAAAGCTCCCCAACATAAGGTACTCACCTGAAACTCCATCCAGTCCAAAGCTATAGCCTATGGCCCATAGTTACACAATTTAACGATAAATAATGATGGAAAGGAACGAAACTAGAATACGAAAATAAAACAAGCATCTACTCTACTTATAAAACCTTCTAAAGTTACTTAGTATTCTAGGCTAGTCACAAAGATTCTACAAGCCCCTAGGCTATGGATAAACATGGTAGTACTATTCTACAGGACCACGAATGGATAAAGTAAGCGAAAAGCATGATTTAAGCCTAATTCTAACCTAAAACCTAGCCTAAGATTCATGCAACTAATAACGTATAAATTCTAACTAATCCATGTCAAAAATAAATAAACCGTAACCTACCTCAGGGCCAAACTGCAAGCACGAACTATCACTCGTATGCCTTCCCCTTCCAAACAACCTCAAAATGCTACCACACTATCAAAAACATAAACTAGGTGTCAAGATGATAAGAATAACACATATTTTTATACAAAATTTTAGACCAGAAATTGGGTCGAAAAATAACCCTCGAAGCCCGTGCAATGAAACGGAAAACAAAATTTACCATTATGTTTGCAGGGGGTTTATAAGCCCATGCCCAAAATTTGAGCACCAACGAGACTCATTTCGGGGCCCAAAACAGCCCCAAAGTCCACTTGATCAAGGGAGATATACATGGAATCAAATGCAATTAATCAAAATATAACATGAATTTAATGACAAACAATGAAAAGGGAATTAGGATGAACTTACCAGACCAATTAGGGAAGAAATAGGATATTGAACCAACAAGAAAGCTCTTAACAATTGATGAAAATTTAGGTTGAGGGAGTATAAAATGAAGTTGAAACATATATAGGTGCTAGGCACAGGCCTATGCGCACGCGTTCAGGTGAAATGACTATCTAGGTCATTTCTTTGGTTTTTGTGCTTTTTTCATATTTTGAGCCTTTCCACAATGGATACATGTTATTTATAACTTAGCAAGACTGACGATTCAGTTCCCGAGCAATCCATTTGTGTATTAAGCTCATTTCCTTGTTTTGTAACTCTTAAGGCTAGTAGAGTTGACTTTGCTCATTATTCGGAGAAGATGACCTCAGATAGAAATTCCATCAGTTCTATTAGCTCCGGAACTTCAACTTTAGGCTAGAGGAACCTTTGGTTCAGATCTTGAGGCTTTAGGGCTATTTTAGCCCCCGAAATGAGTGGACTATAGGGCTATTTTGGGCCCCAAAACAAGTCCCATTCGCACCTAAATTTTGGACATGGGTTTATAAACCCGCTGCAAACATAATGGTGAATTTTATATTCTGTTTTGTTGCATAGACTCGATTTTCTCATCTTGACACCTGGACTATGTTCTTGATAGTGTGGCAGCATTTCGAGCCTGTTGTAAGGCAAGGCACATGAGTGAGGATTCGTGCTTATAGTTCAACACCGAGGTAGGTTACAATTTACTTCTTTTAGACTTGGCTTAGATAGATTTTATATGTTATGAGTTGCATGAATGTTAGGCTAGGTTTAGGTTAGAATTAGGCTTAAATCATGTTTTTCTTATCTTGGCCATTTTGAGGACTATAGAGTAGTATATCCATGTTTATCCTTACTATAGGAGTTTGTAGAATTTTTGTAACTAGCTTAGACTCCTTATAATGATTTAGGTAGGTTTTAGAGGCAGAGTAGGTGCTTTTACTTATTTTCCTCTTTATTTTACATTTTTCGATCATCTATTACTGTACTTGCATATCTGTAGGCCTGAGACCATAGTGCGAACCGAATAGAGTTCCAGGTCAGTGCCTTTTTTTTGGAAGGTGTTTTACCTTGGTTAATTTGATTTTCTCTGAATATGGCATCATATCTCATCACTGCATGACATAGCTATTGGTTTTGGAAATGAAAGAAACACGGGATTTTTGGTTCAAACTCGGGATTTTACTTAACCACTATTATTTAGAATAAAGGAAAATACCAGTATTAAGCTGGTCGGAGGGACATTTCTTGACCCTTTATCTGTTTGACTTTCCTATTAATGAGTCTGAGGCGCAATTCTGGGTGGCTCGAGGAGCACATATCTGGGTTTTACTTTTATGCATATGTTGATAAGCTCGGGTTCCTTCCAAACACCTGAGGTACCAGATACCAGGTTTTACTTTCCTGCATTGGCCATACTCTAAATCATATCATCTCATGATGCATTACATTGCATTATCTATGTGTACTTGGAGTGCTTTTACCTGTTTTATCATTATTATCTTCACCGTCAGATAGATAGTTCTATTTTTTATTGATAACTAGATTTAGGTGGATCCCTGTAGCTAATTTACTTTCTTGTATCTTATAACATATATTATCTTTTTGAGTTCGGTCATCTTATGATGCCTACTGAGTACCCATTATTTTGGTACTCATACTGCACTCTGCATCTTTTTCTGATGCAACACCTAGTAGGAGCCACCTACATTGATCCTCCAATCATTTGTGGCCAGCTGTTGTTCGGTACGCGATGAGCTCCTGGCATTTGAAGATCCTTTACTGCTTTCCATCTACATATCTGTCTATATTTTTTGTATTTTTGATAGACATCACTTGTTGTATAACAATTTTGTACTATAGACGCTCTTGTACAGGAGACACCAGGTCTGAGATTAGTTTGGTAGATGTTTTGTCTTCTTGGTTACTTTGAGGACACTTTTGTATATTTATTTATGTTGGTATGTATATATACTGTTGGCCCCCTTCTTGTATCATTCCCTCCCATATTTTACTATTTAAATTGTTTTACTATACTTCTACATTCTTGGGTTGACTTGCCTACCGAAGGGTTATATAGGTGCCATTGCAGCCCAATTTTGGGTCATGACAGAGTAGTATCAGAGCTTTAGGTTCATCAGTCTTACCAGTACAAGAGCATGGTGTCTAGAAGAGTCTCATGAATCAATATGATAATGTACGTATCCTATCTGTGGGAGGCTATAGGGAATTCCTAGAAAAGATTGCATCTTTTTGATTCCTTGTCGTTTGTCCTTGACCTTATTAAATTCTAAGTATATTTTGTTTCACTCTTTCTCAGATGGTTTCAACGAGAGCAGCAGTAGGTGAGGACGAGACCCTTGCACCTATAACTAAAGCCCCGGCTAGGGATAGGGTAGGGGTTGACCCAGAGGTCGAGGTAGGAGATGGGCAACATCGCCAGCTCAGGCCTAGACTAGGTTACCATCTCCAGAGCCTAATAATGGGGTCTAGAAGGTACAATATGAGCCAGAGGGCGAGGGGCCAGCCAACATACAATAGGTTTTATGGCTACTCCAGTATTGTAGGACGCTTTGGTTCACTTTCTTGGGTTCATTGAGGGTATGTAACAGCCAACAGCTTTGCTCGGTACTCCGATTGGCTCTCAGGTCAGAGACGATGCTTAGACTTTAACCCATGCAATGGCACAGGGTTCAGGAGAACAGCCTGCTACTGTGGCTCCCCGATTAAAGGTTCTTCAAGTCCCTATAGTTGTTCCAGCTATTCTAACTAGGCCGGTCATGTCTTCTGACGAGCAGAAGATTCTTGATAGGTTTCTATGGTTAGGTCCCCCAAGGTTTTCAAGTGCTCCTAAGAAGGATGCACATGAGTTTCTCACTAGTTTCTAGGAGAGGTTGCATAACCTTAGGTTAGTTGAGTCTCCCAGAGAATATTACACTATGTTTCAGATGGATGGTCCAACAAAATAGTGGTGTAGGTCCTATATAGCTTGCAGTCCAGCTGGGTCATCTCCTTTTACCTAGGCACAATTCTTCGTCATTTTCTTGGAGAAGTATATATCGTGCAGTTTGAGGGAGAGATTGATGGATGAGTTTACCAGGTTAGAGTAGGGCTCCATGTCTGTCTCAAAGTATGAGGTCCATTTCCATGAGTTTCCCAAACATGCCACTACGATTCTGCCCACCGAGCATGAGAGGGTGCATGACTTTGTTAGAGGGTTGAATTTACAGCTCCATTTGGCTACAAAGGGTATAATAGAATTAGTTCAGTCCTTCTAGAGGTGGTGGATCATGTCTGCACTATTGAGGGCATACTTTGCGAGGCCCAAAGGGGCAACGATAAGAGACCCAACCATCACGGTAGTTATAGTGCTCGCATATATGTGGTAGAGGCTACTTTGGTAGGGGTCAACATCAATAATATTTCCCTCCGAGCAGGCATGTTCAGTCAGTATTATAGATTATTGAGGTTCACTTTTCATTAGGTGCTTATTTCTGGGTCACAGGCCATGATAGTTATTCTGATTTAGCTGGATCATTGTAGCAGGATATTGTTAGTCGAGGTTGTTATAAGTATGACGAGTTGGTCCACTTTGCTAGGGAGTGTCATTTAGCATAACACCATAGGTGACATAATCAGTCGGTTCAGGCCCCCAGGGCTCCAGCACCACCGGCTAGAGATAGTACACAGGGTAGTAGGAGTAGTTCCCAGGGTACTCGAGGTGGTCCTTAGTCTGATAGATTAGGTGGTCATGGTAGTTGGAGCCACATGTATGCATTTTTGGGCTTTTTAGATGTTGAGGCTTCAAATGCTTTCATCATAAGTACAATCTTTATTTGTCATCAGTCAACTTTTGTTTTGTTTGATATCGGTCTACATTCTCCTATATTTCTGCTTATTATGCTACTCATCTGGAGTCTACTTGTGAGTTATTGCTCATTTCTTTATGTGTAGCTACCCAACTAGGAGATTCTTTAGTAGTGGATCATGTATATTGAGCTTGTGTAGTGACTATTCTGGGGTATAAAATGTTGGTAGACCTGATTGTGCTAGATATGGTTGATTTCTATGTGATATTATGCATGGATTGGTTGTCTCCCTACCATGCGGTCTTGGATTGCTTCACCCAGACCGTTACTCTATGGATGCTTAGTATCCATCCTATAATATAGAAGGGTGCCAATAGCCACATGCCGATGGGAGTTATATCTTTCTTGAGCGCCTAACGATTCATTAGGAAGGGGTGCTTAGACTATCTTGCTTATGTACGTGATACTAGTGCCACCATACCTTTACTTGAGTTAGTTCCCGTGGTTTGCGAGTATTCAGATGTGTTTTATTTTGATCTACTGGGTCTTTCTCCTGATCATGATATTGACTTTGGCATTGATATCTAGCTAGGAATGCATCCCACTTATACTATACCATATAGGATGGCACCAACTGAGTTGAGGGAGCTTAAGGATCAACTCCAAGATTTGTTGAGTAGAGGGTTCATCAGGCCTAGTATGTCTCCGTGAGGTGCTCTAGTTTTGTTTGTGAAAAAGAAGGATGGGTCCATGCGTACGTGTATTGACTACAGATAGTTGAATAAGGTGATAGTTAAGAACAGGTATACGATGCCGCATATTAATGAATTGTTTGACCAGCTACAGGGTGCAGCGGTGTTCTCTAAGATAGACTTGAGGTCTGGGTATTACCAGTTGTGGATTAGGGCTATAGACATCCTAAAGACTGCATTTAAGACTAGATATGGCCATTATGAGTTCCTAGTCATGTCTTTTGGGTTGACCAATGCCCTAGCAACATTTATAGAGTTGATGAACCATGTGTTCAGAGGCTACTTGGATTCCTTTATATTTGTGTTCATCGATGACATCTTCGTATATTCAAGGAGTAGAGATAAGCATGAGCAACTTCTGAGAGTTGTACTTCAGACCTTGTGAGACCATCAATTATATGCCAAATTCACTAAGTGTGAGTTTTGGCTTGAGTCTGTGGAATTCTTAGGGCATGTGGTGTCCAAGGATGGGAGTATGGTGGATCCGACAAAGATTGTGTCAGTTCATGACTGGGCTAGACTTACTTCTCCTATCAAGGTTCACAGTTTCATCGGGTTGGCAGGTTACTACAGATGGTTTGTGGAGGGGTTTTCTTCTACATCAGCTCTATTGACTAGATTGACTCATAAGAATATCCCTTTCTAGTGGTCTGATGAGTACGAGGCAAGCTTTTTGAAGCTCAAGGCCTTATTGACTTCAGCTCCAATTCTTACTCTTTCGATCTAGGGTCAGGGGTTTATAGGGTATTGTGATACTTCAGGTATTGGTTTAGGTTCTGTATTAATGCAGCAATGCCAGGTTATTGTTATGCTTCCAGACAGCTGAAGGTTCACAAGAGGAACTACCCCACTCATGACTTGGAGTTAGCGGCAGTAGTCTTCACATTGAAGATTTGGAGGCATTATCTGTATGGCGTGCATTGTGAGATCTTCACTGACCACCATAGTCTCCAGTACATTTTCAGCCAAAAGAATCTAAATTTGAGGTAGTGCAGGTGGTTGGAGTTACTAAAGGACTGTGACATCTCCATTCTTTATAATCTGGGTAAGGTAAATATGGTAGCGGATTCCTTGAGCCAGAAGGTAGTGAGTATAGGTAGCTTGGCATTCTTAGCAGCAGAGGAGCGACCTTTAGCTTTGGACATCCATTTTTTGGCTAACAAGTTGGTTAGACTTGACATTTCTAAGCCGGGCCGTATTCTTGCTTGTATTGAGGCCCAATCTTCCTTGTTGGAGTAGATTTGGGCACATCAGTTTAATGAAGCGAGGTTAAGGATCATTTGTGATAAGGTGTTGAGCGGCAAGGCTAGGAAGGCGACCTCAGATTTGAATGGTGTTCTGAGGATTGAGGGTCATATTTGTGTCCCTAGAGTTGGTGATTTGATTAGGTTGATCTTAGAGAAGGCTCATTGTTCTAGGTATTTCATTTATCCCGAGGCAGCTAAGATGTACTGTGACTTGAGGCAACACTACTAGTGGTATGGGATGAAGAGAGATATCTCAGATTTTGTGTCTAGGTGTTTGAACTGTCAGCAGGTGAAGTTTGAGCACCAGAAACTAAGTGGTTTAACTCAGAGGCTACCCATTCCAGAGTGGAAATAGGAGCGGATAGCTATGGACTTCATAGTTAGTTTGCCACGCACTTTGTGGAGATTTGATGTAATTTGAGTCATCATGGATAGGTTGACAAAATCTTCTCACTTTCTGCCAATTTAGACTTTCTACAGTTCTGAGAGGTTGGCTCAGATCTACATCCGTGAGGTTGTCCATTTTCATGCAGTGCCAGTTTCTATGATTTCTCACTGTGGTACTAAGATTACTTTGTGTTTCTAGAGGTCTATTCAGAGTGAGCTGGGTATCAGAGTTGAGCTTAGCACTGCTTTTCAACCGCAGACTAATGGTCAATCAGAGTGAACTATTCAGGTTCTGGAGGATATGTTATGGGCTTGTGTTATTGATTTTGGTGGTCAGTGGGACTAGTTTTAAGCCTTGGCAGAGTTCATGTATAATAATAGTTACCATTCCAGTATCTAGATGGATCTATACGAGGCTTTGTATGGTAGGCGGTGCAGATCTCCGGTGGGTTGATTTGATGCCTTTGAGGTTAGGCCGTGGGGTACTGACTTGCTTTATGATTCTATGGATACGGTTTGGGTCATTCAGGAGAGACATCACACTTCCCAGAGTAGGAAAAAAAGTTATGTTGACCAGAGGGTTTGAGACTTGGAGTTTTTGGTTAGTTGTGTGTATTCCTTCAGGTGTCACCCATGAAGGGAGTGATGAGGTTCGGGAGGAAGGGTAAGCTCAGTCCTAGGTTTATTGGGCCATTTGAGATCCTTCATCACATTGGGGAGATTCCTTATGAGTTGGCCCTGCCTCCTGCTCTTTCCATTGTTCATCCAATTTTATATGTTTTTATGTTGCAATGATATGTTTCGGATGAGTTTCACGTGCTTTGATGGGATTAAGTTCAGTTGGATAAGTATCTAGATTTTGAGGAGGTGCGTGTTGCTATTTTGAACAGGCAGGTTAGGACGTTGAGGTCCAAGGAGATTCCGTCAGTTAAGGTTCGGTGGTGGCATCGTCTTATCGAGGAGGCTACTTGAGAGATCAAGACCAATATGGGGACCCGCTATCCTAACCTTTTTGAGCCTTCAAGTATCTTCCTTCCTTAACTTTCAAGGACAAAAGTGCTTTAAGTGGTGGATGTTGTAATGACTCTCAAAGGTCATTTCCTTGGTTTTCGTGTTTTTTTTTGTATTTTGAGCTTTCCCATAGTGGTTATAGGTCATTTATGACTTGTTGGGACAGACAATTCAGTTTTTGGGTAGTTTATTTGTGTTTTAAGCTCATTTCCCTATTTTGCAACTCTTAAGGCAGGTAGAGTTGACTTTGGTCAACATTCATAGAAAATGACCTTGGATAGAAATTATCTTAGCACTGTTAGCTATGGAACATCGACTTTGTATCGGAGGAACCTTTTGTTTGGATCCTGAGGCTTCCAGACTTGTTTTGGGCTATTGGGTTCCTTTTTGGTTAAAGTTGGTTTTTAGAAGTGGGGCCCACTTTTCTTCGAAACCATCACTGTTAGGATTTTCATCGATTCCATTGAGTCCGGAATACTATTTTTAGTAAGCTTGCATGTCTGGTTTGTGTTCATGGGGTTTCAAATGAATCCCGAGGGTGTGGTCAAAGTTTTTGGATATGTGTTATTACAGCTGGTGCTACTGGTATCTGGTATGGTGCATTCCTGGGGGCGCACCTGCGCTTCTACCCTTATTGTCACCAGCCGTACTTGTGACCTTGAGTGACATTGGCAGGGGGCGCTGATAATGCTCAAATCGTGCTCTCCAAGTAGGAGGTCACGACGATCGTCAGAGCAAAATAAAATTTATAATTCCCAACGAGTGTCGGGGTCGTACCCAAGGGAACAATGTAGTCGTGATCAAGCTAATAGAAAATCCAAGCAACTTATAAAGTTCAATTAGGATGGGGGGGAAAGATATATATAACAAAGGGGGGTTTTAGACTAAAACTAAAATATAAAGAAAACCAAATAAAGGATAGAGTGATCAATGACTTTCACCTTGCTTTCACCAAGCAAGGATAACAAGGGAGAATTTGGGAATGAGAATTCAATTCACAAGACTTGTACCCGGTTGACACCTAGGTAGTCTTGGCTAAAGGTATGCCTAACTATCTCTCAACCAATCGAACATATATCTCGTGTATTTTCTCTCGAACTAACACGAGTAAGCAATAAACCAGCCAAATAACTTGGGTGAGTTGGGTTATCTCTAACCCCAACTCTTAGATGGGAGTTTTCGGCAACCAAGCTATGTCTAGCCTTGATCTAGAGTGGAAACCCCAAATCCCCAATTCGAGAATTTCTCTCTCGAGCAAAAACTCAAATTAATAACAAGAGTTTGAAGAATGGAACTTAAGATTTTACAATACAAAGCATCCAAATCTTCACTCCTATGGTGTTGGTTGATGAACTTGCTCTCCAAGCTTGCAAAACGTTGTGAGAATAGGCAAAGATTAAGCCAAAAATATTTTTCAAGACGGCTTGGAAGTGTTTTATATGGATTGGGGTTTCCAAAATTGTGAAAAGATGGATTTGGCCTTGGCTGACCCCGACATCTGTATTTGCGGAGAAATGGCCGCATTTGCGGCATTTTGACTAGATGAAGACTTCCGCAATTACGGTCCTCCATCCGTATTTGTGGTGGTTGACTGGTCAGTTGACCTCTGTATTTGCGGTCATTTGGCCACATTTGCGAAGTAAGCATAGCTATTGGACTTCTTTGTGTTATGGCAGCAGTAGCAAAGAAAGAAGCTGCTGACTCTGCTTTACCGAGAAAGGGAGCAGTGAGAAAGGTGTGACTATCATACGGAAATGAAACTAGTAAAGTGAGATGCCGAAACTCTTGCTTTCGTCTTGTCTGTACTCTTCCCCTCATCCTCCCGTCACCTGTCCGCTCAACTCTGGCTCGGCCTACAGGGAGAGTGGTGGGCAGGGATTCTCTACAATGACACTGTTGTAGAATAATTGAAAGAGATGTAGCACAGTTTGGTAGCGCCTTTGTTTTGTAAATGTCACGGGTTCAAATCCTGTCATCCCTACCTATTCTTCTCCTCTGGGCAGTAACGAGTGAACCTTCTACACCGAACTCAATTCAATAAAGTTTCCCCGTTCGATAGGTTCTATATATAGTGGGAGATTTACCTAGTAATCGGCATTCTAGAAGCAACTTCTTTATTCTATTCGCTACCGGTTTTGGGTCTTATTAATCAGAGGCAAGGACTCAACTAAGGGAATAGCTCCAACATTCCTTCTTGTCTTGCTTGCTTAGGCTTTCTTCCCTTTTTTCTCGACTAGTTGTCGCATGCAATGGGAAAAATGAGTTGATATCCTTCCCCTTTCTTGGGCATAGAGAAAACTCCCTATTCTATGGGGAAGTAAAAATAGCCGGTGATGAAGACAAAAGAAAGCTTCACTGGATATTTTTTGGTACTATGTGCCTACCTATTCAGGAAGGGGCTTTGGGTCCTCCTACTACAAGACATTTTCAAGAGCTTTCAAATTTCGTATGAAGTTTACCTGGTCAATAAGAGGGGGGTACTTTCAGTAGCTGGCCGGTCCGTTGACTTTCACATTTGTGGTATCTGAGGCTCGTTTATCCCTTCAACTCACTTTTATCTTCTTTTGTCCCAATTGCTTCAAAATCTTCACATGAATAAGAATCACCTGAAATATATCAAACAAATTATAAGTGGTCTCATATCACCATTAGGGGACGCAAAAGCCTAAGAAAAGAGCTGCGAATAAGTGGTAATTTCACCACTTATCAACAACCCCAACTTAATCTCTTGCTTGTTCTCAAGAAAATCATAACTCAATTTGAAGAGACTCCCCCAAATAGCACAAGGACCATCCAATCTTTTTCTCATTCCACTTTTCATTTCAGTACAAGGATCATGATTTAGGTTGGTACTAATAATTAGTCAATCACAAGTGAATACTCAACACAACAATCCCCTCATTTTCAAAAACATTTCAAAAGTTGCAAAAGACTTACAAATATGACCAAGTGACAATAACCAATCCTCAAAAAATCACTTATGACCACTAACACTAATCATGCTCATTTGATTTCTTTTCGGGAAGTAACAACATCACCGCTATCTAAATTCACATGCCGTCACAACAAATAAGGTCCCCAAAACACACTATTCACAATGATAAAACAAGGGACAAATGCACAACGCTCTCACTCACAAAAAACCTCAAGTACAAACAAGTATCAAACCATAAGCTTGCCCTTTTTTTCATTCACCACTAGCTCAAAAGTGATCAGTTGGAGATCTCAAAGGACTTTTCTAAGCTTGTAATATATGCTAGGGGAAGGGTAGGATAGCATTTTTGATTAGAGTGACTACCTCCTCCTTGAACACTACACAACATTTTTAATTTGGAATCGAAGCCATTTCTTTCATTTTCATTTCACCTGAGGCACCATTTCACTTTGTTTTATCTGAAGCCTCAATTCTTATCATTCTATTCACCTTGGAGGATTCATTTCTTTTCTTTCCTTTCCTCTTTTCCTTTAACTTTGCTTTTTTTTCAAATTGTTCCTTCTTTTTGGCAACTCATTTCAAGTAACAAACCAATTTACTCACTTAGCATTCCTCCAAGGTACCTTTTGTCAACCCCCAACTTAGGCTTTTAGCCTCGATTTCACACTTGTGGAGTTCAAGGAGGGATGGGTTCAAGAGAGGGGTACATTGTCAAAATAGTTCAAGGCTTGTAACGAAGTTGCCAAAGAAAAGGTATTAGGCTCATGAGGGGTGACTAGTGATACAATTTTGAGTGCAATGGTGTGCTTTAAAGGCTTAGTAAGCTTCAATAATCACAAAGAAGGCCTAAGGTCATTTCTCCAACCAACACAATTAAGACTAGCACTAGAATGACTAACCGGGCAAGTTCTAGATAACACAAGAAAGCACGAGGATTATTCTGCAAGGCTCACCACACATGGCATGTGAATTAATCAAGACGGATCAATGTTCTTCCTCACAAGGGTATATGGAGCCACAATTTACATCTATGTAATCACTAATTGGTCAAAAGTCACAAAAAGATCAAAGGAATTGTCACAAGTATCATTCCTTGCTTTCCAACTATGTCACAACAATTTTGGAGGGGTATGCTCAAGACTCAATTCACATGCAAGACTAAATCGATTAGTACCAATCAAATCATTATCCAACTTATCTCAAAAGATGACGAATTCCTTAAGAATGTCATCACTCAATCTATGATAGGGCCAAATCATCTATTTAAATCAATATGTTACACCTCTACACACAAGCAACCTCATCTAACCTAGCGGGTACTCAGACTTCCCCTGGCTCTCAGCACCAATCAGAACAACTATGGAAAAGAAAATAAAGAAGCCAGAATTACAGAAATAAAAAAAACAACTAGTCTAACAAGGTTTCAACAACACAACGCCCAACAAAGGTGAAAACATAGTATCCAAAACATAAAACATAACAAGCAAAACTAACATCCAAATGCCCACCCCCAACTAAACATGTTGCAATATCCCCACTTCAACTAAACAAAATAAAGTAAAATGGTGGGAGGGGATCCCTGAGACTGTATCAGACACTGTCATCACTCTCAGTCTCCTCATCATCATCGCCATGATCATCTGCATCCTCTTCAGACCATTGTGCTGGGGCATCATCCTCATCACTCCTCCTAGAAGATGGAAGTGGCTCTCTAGGTCTCATCACCTTCAAAAACCCTTTCACACCCTTCCACATACGAGTAAAGAACTTGTCTCTCTTTCTTTCCCGCTTAAGCATCTTGGTGTGTGAATCATGAAGGTCTCCCTGGGACTTGGCCAAATCAGTGTATGCTCTCTCCTGTTTAGCAAGATGGGCTCCCTGTTTCTTTTGATCATCAAGATATTTGTCAAAAGCTTTTTGTGTCACAAATGAAACAGGGCCTTCTAATGACTCACCCGACCCTTAAGGAAATCCACTCACAATCTAGCAGATGTGCTTCAGCTCCTCTGTCATAACCTCAAATGGGCCCATTGCCTTCGAACTACCAACGATGGCCTGAGACAGTGTTTCTGCATCAATCTTTCTCTTCTTGCTCTTGCAAACTATCCCTTTTCCATGCTTCTCTAATGGAAAGATGGGTCTTGTAGGATCTACCCAGTTTTCAGTCGGGTACTCATCTACTTCATCCCTTCTACACAGTTGAGTAATGAGAGATGGGAACATGAGAGTCGGGCTGTCTTGCATCAAGAACTCCTTGAGTTCGCAGATAATCACAAGGTCAACATTCACAGGAATTTCATCAAGGATGCAAGCAATCATTTGAGCCCTTAGCACTGGTATATCATACACATTCCCTCAAGGAGAGACCCGGCTACAAATGATCGATAGACAATTCTTTGCCTCAGCTGTGAACTCTTTGAAAGTGATACCCTTTTTTGTGAGGGTAAATGGCACACTTTTGTCCGGACACAATTTGGAAACCAACCATATGCCTGGTGCACAATCTTTTGCTTTGAACAAGGAGGGGTCATAGTCTTGCAAATGATAAAGTGCATTGATTGCTGGAGCTCCAAAGTCAACCATTTTTCCCCTTATTCTGATGATCGGGTTCGACATCCTCACAACTTTGAGATTTGCATAAAACTCTCTAACCCATATCTCATTAGCCTTTTAAGGCTCAGGTGCGAAACACATCCAACTTGTGGTCCCCAATCTATGATAGAAGTCAGGAAGAACTGCAGAGACCTTGTCAAGGCAAATTCCCTTTTCAGGGAGTAGCTTCTTCTTCACCAAGTTAGAGTAGTATCTCCTCTGACATTCAGGAGATATGAATCGAACTTGATCGAACTCTTCCTCAATGGGTAGTTCGTCTTCCAAGAGTGCATCATTGAGGTTGGCAGCCATGTTAGCTTTATGACCTGGAAGAGTCACACAAGCATGAGAAATTGATATTAGCAAATAAATACCATGCCTTGTGGTCTATTAAAGCCAAAGAAATGAGTTGGATACCAATTGGAATGCTTTAGGGGTGTGTACTATTTTTGGTTCACCAGAGATTTTGGTCTCAGATACTGCAATTGCGGTCAGCATCTGCAAATGCGAAGGACCACCACAATTGAGGCCTTTAGTAGTATGTCTGGTTCTTAAAATGCGGTCAAAGTCCACAAATGCAATGGTCCGCAATTGCGAGACTTTGCCACAAATGCGGTCCCGTCATCTCCAAAGTTCCCCATGGCGGAAACTACTTCTAACACCCCCAAAATAAATTACCAACTTTATTTTCACAATAAAACTCATAAAATACTCTGCTCAAACATCACCAATCATAAAAAGTTCACAAATTTAGCCAAGAATTTTAGTCGGGCAATTCGCCGAACACCTTAAGAACACAAATGGGTGTTAATCTATAGAGCAAGATATGGGTGCCTAGTCAACCCCACATTTATAATCCAAAAAATACTCACACTCAAAACCAACCTTCACCCAACAAATAACAAACAAATCACAGATTCAAGTTCAACAATTTCATTCATCATGAGTCCCACAAGTTGAGATGAACCAGGAAGAAATAAGAACATCTTACTTGGTTTAAAGAGAAAAGGGATTAGCTTGTCATACCTGGATTCTTGTAGAGATGAGTCGATCTTGGTGTTTACCTTGTTAGTGAGGAGAAGAAAGGAGAGAAATAGACCTTTTATTTTGAGAAAATGAACCAACCTTTGTGCCTTTTGAGTTTTAAAATTTTTGCCACTGCCCGGCTATCCGCAAATGCAATCATGGTATCGCAAATGCGATGTTTTCCGCTTTTGCAGTCAAAGGGTCCACAAATGTGATCCATTGCTTCTTTGGTCAGTGTCCACAATTGTGAATAGTTCGCTTTTACAATCGATTTTCCATAATTGCGGCATTTGCAGCTTGGCTCAACTGGTTCCTTGTGCAATGGCAGGTGTGATAGGCATAATCTGGGGTGATAAATGCACCACCATCGCACACTATAACATTTTTGCTCAGCTCACTGGTTCCTTGTGCGATGGAATATGCGACGGACACTTTTCCAGTTGCGAAATCCACCATTCTCAGGTGCAGTTTTGGTGGTTCTCAACACTTGGTTCATTTCTCATCCCCTTTAGTACCTAAAAACACATCAAAAAGAAACAAAAAGTGAAGTAAAGGCTAAAAACAATGGGTTGCCTCCCATCAAGCGCATAATTTAACGTCGCGGCATGACGCCGACTACCTCACCATCAAGATCTCCACTTGGAAGCTTTGAACCTTCGACCCAAATTTTAATCGAGATTCCGATGAAAGTCATGGGGTGAAGGTGTGAACATGAGAAGGCCGTTTTCTTGGTGTCATATTTTACACTTTTTAGCTTTCAAGTGAGGAAGGTCTCCTTGCTTTCCGTTCATGATAACTTTAAAACCGGACAAACTTTGATTCATCCTCCTTCCAAGGTCTTCCAAAAGCTTGATTACTTCGAATCTCACCCATACATCCAAACACAAGGTTGACAAGTGGTTGGACGAAGATTTAGGCGTCTCCACCTTTAAACTTGTCTCATTTATAGCATTCTCACTCTCGAATAAACTAGAGTCTTTCACGATGAACCATTTCAACTCTAGTATCATTCATTTGTTTTTGACATCGTGGTCCATGTATGGATTAGGTTGTTGCCACAACACATTCAAGCTACGAGCCTCCCTTGTGTCTTCCTCTTCGATAGGGAACAACTCAAAACTACTACCCACAATTGTGCACGTGTTAACACGAGCATTCAAATCGATGTACAAATTTTGAATAGCAATTTCAAGCATCCTCTCTTTGTGACTTCCCTTAGCATGCCTTTTAAACAATACCTCAAACATTGGTACCATTCTCTCGCGTTGTTCCCCATAGGCCTCAAGTTGGTGAGTTTTGTTTAGCACCCATTCTAGGCTCACAACCTCACCCAATACAAATTTCTCCTCTTGTTGGGGTTCAAGCACTACCGGTACGGATTTACTTTCGGGGGATTTCGTGTTTTTCAAATCTTCATCATCGTCCCCAAAGTGAATTTAATTTAGCTAGATGTTTGAGACATGTTTATTTTCTCAGCTTGGAGATTTTTTTCATCAATTTGACCGAAAGGAGTAGATAAATCTGCCATGAGTTGTGTGGCATGATTTTTCTCCTCTTCTTCTTTAGCCCTTGCATCCACAAAGCCTTGCTTTATGGATGGCACACCCTCCTCTATGATATCTTGCTTGGTTAAGAGAATTTGAACCATGGCATATAGGCTTTTTGGGTAGGTGTATTCTTCATCAACTTGAGCAAAAGGCGTGGATAAATTCGCACGTGGATTGTACGACATGATTTATGTCTTCATCTTCCTTCATTCTCATCTCTACCAAACCTTGCTTCATGGATTTCATTCCCTCTTCTAAGGTTTCTAGCAAGGTTAGGAGGGTTTGGAACTTAGCCCATATGCCTTCTTTGCTTGCTAATTCATGGTTCCTATTAAGATCACAAGCACCACTAGCAACATGGTTAGCATAAGAGGGGGAGGAGGATGGTCATTAGGGAAATTTCTCCAATGTCCATCACGACCACCACACAAATAGCAATTTTGCCCATCATAGGAACATGAAGGTGAATACCACCCTCTCCTAGGGCCAATCTTACATTTCCACAGAAGGTGGGGTCCTCCACAATAACAACAAGGATCAATATAACAAGGGTTGCAACCACCAACACCTCTATCACTTCGAGATGCCATGAAATCAATCAACTAACTAAAACTAAACAAAAGACAAACAATTATTCACAAAATTGAACAAGAGTAAGTAAACTCAAATTCTAAACTAACTCAATGCGCCAAATTGTTCCCCGGCAATGGCGCCATTTTTGATAATGCTCAAATTGTGCTCTCCAAGTAGGAGGTCACAGTGATCGTCAGAGCAAAACAAAATTTATAATTCCCAATGAGTGTCGGGGTCGTACTCAAGAGAACAATGTTGTCGCGATCGAGCTAATAAAGAATCCAAGCAACTTATTATAGTACAATAGAGCATATATCTCGTGTATTTTCTCTGATTCCGATGAAAGTCATGGGGTGAAGGTGTGAACATGAGAAGGCCTTTTTCTTGGTGTCGTATTTTATACTTTTTAGCTTTCAAGTGAGGAAGGTCTCCTTGCTTTCCGTTCATGATAAATTTAAAACCGGACAAACTTTGATCCATCCTCCTTCCAAGGTCTTCCAAAAGCTTGATTACTTCGACTCTCGTCCATTCATCCAAACTCAAGGTTGACAAGTGGTTGGAGGAAGATTTAGGCGTCTCCACCTTTAAACTTGTCTCATTTATAGCATCCTCACTCTCGAATGAACTAGAGTCTTTCACGATGAACCGTTGCAACTCTAGTATCATTTATTTGTTTTTGACATCGTGATCCATGTATGGATTAGTTGGTTGCCACAACACCTTCAAGCTACGAGCCTCCCTTGTGTCTTCCTCTTCGATAGGGAAGAACTCAAAACTACTACCCATAATTGTGCACGTGTTAACACGAGCATTCAAATCGATGTACAAATTTTGAATAGCAATTTCAAGCATCCTCTCTTTGTGACTTCCCTTAGCATGCCTTTTAAACAATACCTCAAATATGGGTAGCATTCTCTCGCGCTGTTCCCCATAGGCCTCAAGTTGGTGAGTTTGGTTTAGCACCCATTCTAGGCTCACAACCTCACCCAATACAAATTTCTCCTCTTGTTAGAGTTCAAGCACTACCGGTACAGATTCACTTTCGGGGGATTCCGTGTTTTTCAAATCTTCATCATCGTCCCCAAAGTGAATTTAATTTAGCTGGATGTTCGAGACATGTTTATTTGCTCAGCTTGGAGATTTTTTTCATCAATTTGACCGAAAGGAGTAGATAAATCTGCCATGAGTTGTGTGGCACGATTTTTCTCCTCTTCTTGTTTAGCCATTGCATCCACAAAGCCTTGCTTTATGGATTGCACACCCTCCTCTGTGATATCTTGCTTGGTTAAGAGAGTTTGAACCATGGCATATAGGCTTTTTGGGTAGGTGTATTCTTCATCAACTTGAGCAAAAGGCGTGGATAATTCCGCACGTGGATTGTACAGCATGATTTATGTCTTCATCTTCCTTCATGATCATCTCTACCAAACCTTGCTTCATGGATTTCATACCCTCTTCTTAGGTTTCTAGCGAGGTTAGGAGGGTTTGGAACTTAGCCCATACTCATTCCTTGCTTGCTAATTCATGGTTCCTATTAAGATCACAAGCACCACTAGCAACATGGTTAGCATAAGAGGGGGAGGAGGATGGTCATTAGGGAAATTGCTCCAATGTCCATCACGACCACCACACAAATAGAAATTTTGCCCATCATAGGAACATGAAGGTGAATACCTTCCTCTCCTAGGGCCAATATTACATTTCTGCAGAAGATGGGGTCCTCCACAATAACAACAAGGATCAATATAACAAGGGTTTCAACCACCAACACCTCTATCACTTCGAGATGCCATGAAATCAATCAACTAACTAAAACTAAACAAAAGAAAAACAATTATTCACAAAATTGAACAAGAGTAAGTAAACTCAAATTCTAAACTAACTCAATACGCCAAATTGTTCCCCGGCAATGGTGCCATTTTTGATAATGCTCAAATTGTGCTCTCCAAGTAGGAGGTCACGGTGATCGTCAGAGCAAAACAAAATTTATAATTACCAATGAGTGTCGGGGTCGTACTCAAGAGAACAATGTAGTCGCGATCGAGCGAATAAAGAATCCAAGCAACTTATTAAAGTCCAATAGAGCATATATCTCATGTATTTTCTCTCGAACTAACACGAGTAAGAAGTAAACCAGCCAAATAACTTGGGTGAGTTGGGTTATCTCTAACCCCAACTCTTAGATGGGAGTTTCCGACAACCAAGCTATGTCTAGCCTTGATCTAGAGTGGAAACCCCAAATCCCCACTAATGAATCTTCCCGAATTTGAGAATTTCTCTCTCGAGCCAAAACCCAAATTAGCAAGCTAAGTCAATGTTTGCAACCATTGACTATAATTTCAAGCATGGAGGATTCAATAGACCCAAATAATCAAACAAGAACAAAATCTATATATGAATTCAATAACCTAACAAGTATTATCTCTAATACAAACCCAAAATCTCAAGTAAACAATACACCAATAAAATAGCAATTAAGAACAAGAGTTTGAAGAATGGAACTTAAGATTTTACAATACAAAGCATCCAAATCTTCACTCCTATGGTGTTGGTTGATGAACTTGCTCTCCAAGCTTGCCAAAAGTTGTGAGAATAGGCAAAGAATCAGCCAAAGATGTGTTTCATGATGGCTTGGAAGTGGTTTATGTGGATTGGGGTTTCCAAAACTGTGAAAATATGGCTTTGTCCTTGGCTGACCTAGACATCCGCATTTGTGGAGAAATGGCCGTATTTGCGATATTTTGACTGGATGAAGACTTCCACAATTACGGTCCTTCGGCAGCATTTTTGGTGGTTGACTGGTCTGTGGACCTCTACATTTGCAGTCATTTTGCCGCATTTGTGGTATCTGATCGGTCCGTTGACTTCCGCATTTGTAGTTCTTTGATCGCATTTGTGGTATCTGCGGCTCATTTATCCCTTCAACTCACTTTTAGCTTCTTTTGTCCCAATTGCTTCAAAATCTCCACATGAATAAGAATCACCTGAAATATATCAAAACAGGCTATAAGTGGTCTCATATCACCATTAGAGGACTCCAAAGCCTAAGAAAAGAGATGCGAATAAGTGGTAATTTCACCACTTATCAGGCGCCCCTGCGCTCCATTAGCTGCACCTGTGGAGCCGTCCCTGTGGTGTGTTCACCACACCTGCGAGGGTTGGGGGTTTGGTTGACCATCGCCCCTGCAGTTATCTGGGAGCGATGCCACACTTGTGTCAGTTTGATCGCAAGTGCGCCAATCGCTGGTAGTTAAATGAGCTTCTCTTTCATTTCAAACTCCATTTCCAACAAACTCTTTACTGTATTTTTAGAGCTCAGTTAGTAGGTGAAATCACCAATTCTTATTGATTTTGTGTCCTATTGAGGTAATTCTCTTCCTCTCTTTGTTCTAGTTATCGTCCTAACATTATTTCCACTTTTCTTTCGTGAAAGTTTTGTCATGCCCCGAACCTACACCCTGTATGTAACACGGGACCTAGAACCACAAGTGTCCCCAAGCTAACCCTTCATACTAGAATAATTCATGAGCAACTTAACAGAAATATATAAACTAGAAAACATTATGCGGAAGCAAGATTATGGGATAACTTATTCAATGAATCATTGGTTAAAATATTACAACACTGTAATATAAATAAAAGAAACTGGAACAGAATACACCAATTCTGATTGACTGTCTATAAAGTCTCTACTAACACTGACTATAGTCAGCCGAGACATGACCCCTGCTGTCTCTAATTAATGTATAGTGACTGAGATAAACTGCTATGACTACTAGCAGATTGGAGTTCCCGGATAAGCAGAACTCATCACATATTGGCTAGAAGCTGCAATCTGTCTAATTCTGATTCTAAGAGCTAGCACTAGAACCTGCATCATGAAGGATGCAACACAAGAAGGTATACAATCAGTTATTTGAATGTGCTGAGCATGTGAGATAATGTACTAACTTTAAATTATGAGAAAACATGTAATATTAGGACATAACGAAAACTAGATTAAGTATAAACATCTGAGAATGCATAAGTCAAAACTGTAAAATATAAGCTCTTTTACTGAAGAGGGCATAAAACATGTTTCTGAGTTGTAACTGTGTGATATGTAAACTATAAAATAAGCCGAGCATGATAAAAATACTGATATACTGTGCTAATTCAAACTAAGTGCAATGAACTGGACTGTAGTACAATGATCCAATCATAAAGTGGGTATGATGAGTAAGAAAGATGATCTGAAGTAAAAAAAGCATAGTAAAAATGCAATTTAACTGGACTAAGGGTCATGTACAATCTACTAAAATTAAATCTGTGGGAGAGATTGTTAACCGACCTAAACCACGTGAGCTAAACATGGATTCTAATGTATATGCTCCATCGAGAGGACCAAATATACCTTTCCAGGGTATAAAGGCATGACTGGCGTGATCAGTAGTTCTGAGGCCCAACTAAGGGGCTAAGTAAACCTATCGTGGCACGTAGTTCTTGAACTTTAGGGTACGCTGAACCCTAGTCCAACTTAGTGCTAAGTACTACTCCTAAAACTTATTTTTGATAGCTCTTTTAAACTGAACTGATTTATGAAAGACTAAAAACTGAAAACTAATTGTATCATATGACATATCTGGATGTCAAAACTATTCATAAATCATGTAGATATATCTATATGTCATACTAATCATTAAACTTACTGAGTTCATAATCATTGATGGCATATCTAGATACCATGCTAATCACAAAACCTACTAAGTTCATCATTATTGATGGCATATGTTGAAAGTCCATATTTAAAACATATTCATGTAAAACATACGGAAGGTAATCCGAAGCCTTCTAAATCATGCATACTTGTTTTGGAGCAAAACCCATAGTCAAAATCATTCTGAGAAAACTTAAACTTATTTAGACTGAATGCTGACAATCGAAACTGAGTTTTGGAGGAAAAGCTAAATCATGAGAAGTTTTAAAGAAAATATTTATACTAAAAACTGACTAATTTCATGCTTAAAAATGAATGCTAGTAATCTAGGTTAAATTCTGAAGAAAACCAATGCTCATGAAAATACTATAATTTCAGGCTAAATTCTTGATTTCTTCAAGTTCTTGTAAAATCTTATGAAAGTCATTGAAAATATGGTACAAATCTTCTAAATAGGATATAAATCATATAGAAATCATAAGGATGGAATTCTGTAAAATTTAGAATGATTGGGTAAGAACACTAGTTTTTAACATCATGAAATTTGAAATAGAAGACTGAAGTTTTGGGCATAAGGGTGAACTAAAACCTTATTGAATACCCACATACCTAGTTATAGAAGATTCTTGAACTGAAACTAAGGTCTGAATCTTTGGATAAGTACCCTAGGCTTGAGGTGGAGAGAAGATTGATCTTTTCTTTTTCTTTTATGAAGTTGATCAATGGAATGAATGGATAAAACTTCTTCATATAGGCCTAAAATTACTTAGTATAGGATTTAAGAGAGTGAAAAATTACTAAAATACCCCTACGAATGATTTTGAAAAGTTACAGGATTTTCTAACACAGGGGTCCGTGGACACAAACCACGGCTCATGGAATGAACCGCGTTTCATGGATGAAGCTCGTGGTTTTCAGACCACTTTTCAGACTGTTGGACTGAGTTCCATGAGTGGGTTTCATGGTCCATGGACCACGTGGAATCCTCTCATGGTTTTAGGCAAAAATTCAACTTCCAAGACTAATTTCCATGGATGCAATCCACGGTTCGTGGTTTGATCCACGAGCCATGGATTTCTCCCATGGTTATTGTCTGTCATTTTGATTGACAAACATATTTTAGTAAAATGTTGATAACATTATACTCCCGACTTGGATTAATGCACAGTTAGTGGCATTGGAAAGAAGACTCAAAGATCTTTAATTTGATAGGTACTAGGCAACCTAACTCTTCATATTCTAGGAGTTATGGTCATTTGAAGTTGACCTTTGAAAAATCTTATACTAAAACTCAATCGGTAAGAAAGCTTTCAACTCAACTTTGAGCAAGAGGTTCTTTATGACCTTAATTCATATCTAATACACTCCCCACACTTAAGAATTTATATTAACACCGATGTATCATTTGAAATCATCTGGGTCGAGTTTTACAACGTTTAAAGAATGGCTTGAATCTTAGCTTAGAATTTTTGGGGTGTCACAAATTTATCCTAATTGCATGCAAATTCTCGATCAAAGTAGACTACGAGACTGTTTTGCATCCCAAAACGAGTTCCATTAGTGCTCAAATTTTAGGCATAGGTTTATAAACCCGCTAAAAACATAATTGTGAATTTTATTTTTCAGTTTATTGCACGGGCTCCGAGGGTCATTTTTGACCCGATTTTTGGCCTAAAATTTCTTATAGCAATATGGGTGTCATTCTTCTCGTCTTGAAACTTGGATTATGTTCTTGATAGCGTGGCAGTATTTTGGGGTTGTTCGAAAGGGAAAGGTACACGAGTGATGGTTCGTGCTTGCAGTTTTGCCCCGAGGTAGGTTATAGTTTACTTCTTATAGACTTGACTTAGATAGATTTATATATTATGTGTTGCATGAACGTTAGTCTAGGTTTAGGTTAGAATTAGGGTTAAATCCTATTTCTGCTTATCTTGGCCATTTTTGGGACTGTAGAGTAGTATATCCATGTTTATCCTTAGTATAGGAGCTTGTAAAATTTTCGTGACTAGCTTAGACTCCGTAGAATGGTTTAGGAAGGTTTTAGTGTCAGAGTAGGTGCTTTTACTTATTTTCCATTTTTTGCTCATCTATTACTGTACTTGCGTATCTGTGGGCCCGAGACTATGGCACATATCAGATAGAGTTCCAGGTCAGTGCCTTATTTGTAGGGTGTTTTACCCTGGTTGATTTAATATTCTCTGAATATGACATCATATCTCATCACTGCATGGCATGGCTATTGGTTTTGGAAATGAAAGAAACACAATATGTTTAGTTTAAACTCGGGACTTTACTTGACCACTGGTTTTCAGAAGAAAGGAAAGTACCATTGTGTTGCCAGTCCGAGGGACTTTTCCAGACCCTTCATCTATTTTACCTTCCTATTGATGAGTCCAAGGCACAATTCTGGGTGGCCCAATGAGCACATATCCGAGTTTTATTTTTATGCATATGTTGATGAGCTCGAGTTCCTTTCGGATGCCTGGGGTACTAGATACCGGGTTTTACTTTCCTGCATTGGCCATACTCCGCATCATATCTTCTCAAAATGTATTGCATTATCTATGTGTACTTTGAGTGCTTTTACCTGTTTTATATTATTATCTTCACCGTCAGATAAATAGTTCTATTTTCTATTGATAACTAGATTTAGGTGGATTCCTGTAGCTAGTTTACTTTCTTATATCTTATAACATATATTATCTTCCTGAGCTCTGTTAGCCTATGATGCCTACTAAGTACCCATTATTTTGGTACTCATACAACACTCTGTATCTTTTTCTGATGTAGCACCTAGTATGAGCCACCCTCATTGGCCCTCTAGTTGTTCGTGCCCACTTGTTGTTCGAATCACAGTGAGATCCTGGCATTTGGAGATCCTTTACTGCTTTCAATCTACATATCTGTCTATATTTTTTGTATTTTGGATAGATAACACTTGTTGTATAGCTATTCCATATTGTAGATGCTTTTGTACCGGTGACACTAGGTCTGGGATTAGTCTGGTAGATGATTTGTCTTTTCGATCACTTTGGAGCCATTTTTGTATATTTATTATTGTTTGCATGTATATATACTATTGGCACCCTTCTTGTATGATTCCCTCCCATATTTCATTATTTAAATCATTATACTATACTTCCACATTCTTGGGTTGGCTTGCCTACTGGAGGATTATGTAGGTGCTATCGCAACTTAATTTTGGGTCGTGATACCAAGACACCGTGCACGCTGCCATAGCGTAGGTGTCCAAGCACACGCACACGCACAGGGAAAGCAGAGGCAGGGCCTGGCGCCTCCTCGACACACACACAGAGGCTAGCCACCATAAGCGTTCCTGACTCCTCTTCTTTGCATACGCGGCCAACCCCCTATGTAGGCGAAGGGTTGGCTACTGCTGCATTAACAACCAGCCAACAACAACTTTTGGCAACCTAGGAAGTCACCGGATGGACCCTGGGAATTCATCTGGGGTCCTGTGGACACAAACAAACTATGTTACGCTACCAAAAATGCCATTATAGACTCAATGGAACCGAAAAATTTCCCAAGAGAGATTTTTTAATGAAAAAGGAGCCCCACGCCTAAAAATCAAATTTTACTAAAGCATAACCCAATAGTGAGTCCGAAAGCCTCGGGACCCAAACCAAAGGTCCCATTAGCCCAAAGTCAATATTTTGGAGCTAATAGTGTTGATAGAATTTCCATCTGAGACCGTCTTCTTCAAATATTTACCGAAGTCAACACTACTAGCCTTAAGTGTTGTAAAATAGGGACTGGGCTTAAATCACAAATGAACTATTCGAGAACTGAACCATCAGTCCCAACAAGTCATAAATGACCTGTAGCCGCTATAAAAAAGTTCAAAATGTAGAAAAAGTATGAAAATCAAGGAAATAACCTAGAGGGTCATTACATTTGATGGGGTTGGATGGAGATTGGGAGATTGAGGCATCATTTGGTATCATTGCTACATTTTCTCGAGTTTATGATGGAGAGTTTTGGGTTTGTTGTCTGATTAGTTATTCTGGAGAATGAAGAGAAAGAGAGAGATTGTGTGAGTTTTGATGCTGCAGTCATTCTGAGGAAATTACGATCGCATGCGGAGCGTGTAGCTATTTAGGGAGAGTAAATGTATGCATGTGTATTGTGTATGAGGGATATAGAGGGAAATAAATGGTGTTGGACCGGGTCAGGGGAGAAAAATTGGGCTAGGAGTTGTTTTGGGCCAATCAATTAGCTGAAATTGTATTTAAATTGATTTAAATATGGCCAGATTCTATGTAAGGAATGACCAAATTAAAGTACTTTAGCAAAATTTGGCCAAAATTGAAATAGATACATTTATTAAAATTAATATTTTGAGCTTATTTAATTAAAAATAAAGTAAAAATAATCATTCATTCAAAGCATAATTATAAATAAGACACTAATTATTCAAGTCATCTCCAATTTGAATCAATTTTGAGAAAAATAAAGAATTGTCAATTTGAACATAATTTTCACTCGAAAAATAATCTTAAAAATATTTTTTAAGTAAAATTTATATAATTAAATATAGAATATATATTCTTATTTAAAATGACAATGTTAGCATGAAAATTGATTTTACTTTATAAAAACAATCATTTTAAAATTGTTTTAAAATTAAAGACGCTCAAACTTAATTTTCAACGTGGAGAGCAAAAATTGGTGTCAACATCCATCTACCTGGGAATTAGTCTTATTTGTATTTTTGGAGAGATTTATGTATGTATTTACTCTTGTCTAGTACTCCTTATATTGTAGTAGCTCTTGTACTGTCTGATACTAGGTCTTAGGGGATTCTTTTGTATATTTTGCTCCTTCCCTCTCTATCTATATATGTTTGCTCCGTTGCTCTCTTATAATTGGTATTTGTTATCTTTCCGCCTCATTCTCTTGTTACCCCATTACTTGCATTCCGGGCTAAGAGTTGGCTTACCTACTAGTGGATTATAATAGGTGCAATTATGACCTGAGAAATTGAATCGTGATAATAGATCACCAACTTTACATCATCTATGTGCCTTCACTTCAAAAGAGATACCCCTCAGACATTCACAATATATGAAAAATGCTGAGGCATATGAATTAAACCATATCGCTCACTCTCTCAAATAAATTCGCATACATACAAGATATACCATAGACTTTCCCATTAGTGTAATGTTCTATTAATGAAAGCGTACAAACATAGGATAAAGAGGTCTTTATTTAGTTGTAATTGCAAATAAGGTGGGGTAGGAAATATTTAGCTAAGAATAGTGATTACTCTCCCTATGCACTTTCAAGACCTAAACTTTGAACTCTTCAAGCTGTTTTTTCCTTGTGACTATAAAAAAAAATTTGTTCACACTTCCTTACTATCTTTCATCTCCCCTCTTCTTTAAGTACTTACCCAATTTTCACACATTGTTAGCAAGGATCAATATATTCCCTTTATATATTTTTTTCTCTTTTCAAATACTTTTTTATTTTTCTCGCCTTACTACAATGACTACTTATATATAGGGGCACATTGTTAACTCTTTTTCTTTTTTTCTTCAACACCAATTCCTATTAACTCACCATCCTTTTCCTTTTACGTTTAAGTCTTAACTTTTAAAGTGCACTAGGGTCTTTTGGATCAAATCAATATAAGGCAAATCAATAAAGGGAAAGGATACTCAAGCGGCTATCCATAAAATAGGGTAAATAGGCTCAAAGGGGCTAAGTATTAATAATAAAAGGGTAGGCAAAAATAGTTAAAAATTTGGATTAAACAAAAAAAATGCCTAAATCATGCCCTATAAATCCTTACCTTGTTTTATTTTATACACAATCCAGGCAAGTTTTAGATATTTATGTTACACATGAAATATATAAATCATACCGCACAATTGCACATAAATGACAAAAGCGGCTTTCTATCAACTCTCTTCCTAACATATAATTTAATTCAATAATATATTATTAAGCCATTATTATTCTAGAATAAATCTTAAAGCCTACATGTCTCAAATAGAAGATCTATTTTATGCACAATATTTTTAAAAGAGATACCTAATGCAATCTTTGTATATCTTGATTAAACACCTAGCTTATTAAGTCATTTGGATTACCCTACTCTTTTTAATCCTATAAAGAAAAGACTTAAATCTTTAAATGTCCTAAAAAATCTAAGACGTACGGATCAAAAGACTCCCTCAGAAAAAAACTGAAAATAAAAATCAAGGGTTGCATTAATAGAGCTAAATGTTGATATAACACACTAGATAAAAATTACTACAACATAAGTTAATTAATAAACTACTTAGAGTATTAAAATCCTACCATTACTATTACAAACCAAATTATAAATTTAATTCCAAGAAAGCATGAAATAAATCAAAGTAATGGTCAAGTTACCAAAAATAAAAATAAATATCATTCCAAGTATAATTAGTACAAAACCAATATCAAATGAATAAGAGTTTCTCACACACTCATCCCACACTTAAAAATAAGCATTGTACCCAGTTCCTCAAATAAATCCAAAAGTAAGAGAGAGGTAGAAAGAACTCCTTGTTTACTCATCCTCGTTATTAATCGGTGAAAACTCAGAGTCAAGCTTATCCATATCGCGATTTGGGATCTTCTCATCCTTATCAGTGTGGCAAACAGGTGTTGGAGGGGTAGGAATGTTTTCATCCAATGGCTCCTCAAACTATAGATCAATCTTGAATGTAATTCTTGCATGTGCATCGAGAGAAAATCTCTCCTCAACCTGTGCAATATACATCTCAGTCACTGCTCTACCAAGAGACAACTGAGACATGGCCATGTCATAAATCAGTCCAACAAGATAGTTATCCCTAGCATGTCACTCTGAAGCACTTGTCGACAATCCTCTTATATCCTCATGCTCTTTAACAATGATAACGTCAACCAAATCACCACCCTAGCTGGACAATAATATGTGGGCTCTTCCATAGCCTTCTATTGTTGGAGAAATCGAGTCAAGGTACCACCAAAATAAAAGTTAAAGGCATCACAAGTCCAGGACTATGTCATCATTGCTTATATAATAAAATCAACATTAATCGGCTGACCTGCCATCATATGGTACACCAAACACATAAGTCTTTAGTGATTGTTGTGGTATGATCGCATCTCAACAAACTAGCGCACATCTTCTTCAATCACACACGGGCCTCCTTTATAAAATTGCACATATTGTTGAATGCACTCCATAAAATATGTGGTGTATCACCCAATATGGTGGATGTTCCTGAAGCTCAACAAATTAGGCATGAGGAATAACTTGT
Organism: Jaltomata sinuosa; assembly: GCA_003996215.1. NCBI lineage: Eukaryota > Viridiplantae > Streptophyta > Magnoliopsida > Solanales > Solanaceae > Jaltomata > Jaltomata sinuosa. The sequence continues at coordinate 71,960 of QJPP01007359.1, forward strand.
TCCCTCAACAGTCTACAAATCATATCATCTATGAATAAGATCAATATGCTTCCTCAGCTTTACCTCAGAGGGGCTCTCTGTCGGGTTTTAGTTTACATAAATTCCCAAATGAGGCTGAGGTTGCACTTACAGGGATCCACAAAGAAAACTTGTAGGCTCATTCTTGCATCCATTTCAAAATCTGTGAGTACTCAACATGAAGTCTCACCTCATGTATCGGTACCTCATCAAGATACCTCTGTGTAGTGAACTTCTTGAACTATGGTCTAGCACTCGCTTCAATCCATTTATCCCATATTTGTTGGGGACCGAAACCTATAGGGATGGTGAATTAAGTTGATTCAGGTCTACACTCTCATATACTTGACTGATCAATCCCTTTTCCTCCTCAATCTCCTCGGAGCCATCCCCATTCTTTTGTTTCGGCATGTATTGTCCATTGTACCTAAGAAGATAAAGAATTAATAAACACAAAATGAAGATAGCATATAAAGCAATTATGGGGTTAGTGGACCCCACACTTAATTTTTTATCATGAGTAATCAGACCTTCCCGTATACATCGTACATAATCCAATAATATTCGAACAATATTTTCCACAATAAGTTCTTCCATATATGGACCACCCCACACTTACACTATTTTAGTCCTTTAATGTTTACTAAGTTGATTTACATATCCTTAATACGTTTGTCATCCATCTATTATAGGGTACATAACGTCCATGACTATAATTTGAGACCTTTTTATCACCTATTTACATGTTTTGAAGTCTAAAATAAAGTGTTCATGTGAAAAAAAGTCTACATTATTTTCCAATTTCTACAAATTTATCAAACTTCTTCATAACGATGCCCAATTAAAATTGATGAAGCATAAATCTATCACAAATATTATAATTTAATTTATAAGAACAAAATGGCACTCAAATACTACCAAAATGAGCAATGTTTCATGACTTTAGATAACTCAAATAATAAAATTGAAAAGTAGCCATGGAAATTGGAAATTAACAATTCATATGTTTCTACTATCATCTTTATAACTACTTAGAGCTATTTAATCAACCTAATCAATCCACATTGTACCATAATCAACTCATTCTCAAGATTCTGCAAACTTTATATTTTTGCAAACACTAAAACATGAAATTCAAAATTCATACCTTCGAGAAGTTGGGAAATGGGTGTAACTTTGAATGGGGAAGAAAAATAAATGAAAACAAATCTATTTAAGGCTTTTGAGGGCTTGTAGAAAAAAATTGAAACTTATTAATGGGAGAAAAGGGAAAATCGGGTAAGGGGGAGAAGAAAGAAGAAGAAAAGTGTTTACGGGATGATAATAAATAGATGGGGACATGGGCCCTACTAGGGGCGTTTTACCTTTTGCAGGTGGGATTCCCCTGGAAAACCCAAGTATCAGCCTGGCCACTCACGCGATGAGTCTACACTTCTCACCTTGGTTCTCGCACGGGCAGTCCTAAAAAATAGGTTGTGTAATTTTATCTTTTGGAGTTTTCATTCATTTACTCTATTTTCCTTATGTATTCAACCTTGTACTTGCACATGGTCTTAACAAACAATATTAGGGTAGATTTCCTCCTACCAAATGCCTTGTTTAATGTCGTGGATCAATAATTTTTTGTCTTTTCTTTATTTTCTTATTTTTGTATTTTGTTTTATTTTTTTCTATCTACAACAAATAAAATTAATGCATAACACGAGTTGCCTCATGAGAAGAGCTTGATGTAATGTTGCGGCACAGTGGACTTTACCTCATAATTAACCATGTTCCTTGAAGTGGCTTAGGTCTTGGATTTTCTCACATAACTGACAATCTGTGTATCTTGAAGTGGCTTAGGTCTTGGACTTTACCTCATAATCAACCATGTTCCTTGAAGTGGCTTAGGTCTTGGATTTCCAATCCCCACTATGTTTGACCACATCATTTAGCAACTTAGTGGCCGCATTTAAGAAATTATCTCTAAATTCTTCGCCTACAATGGAGTCAGCTATTGACCGATTTGATGGATCCAAGGACTAAAAGAAAGAATCCATCACCTTGAAATTATTAATCCCATTATTTGAAGGCACTAATAATGGTATGAATCGGCACCAAGCTTCTGATAGGAATTCACCTTCCATTTGCTTGAAGACAAAATTGTTGCTACCATCGCATATTTTACCTCTTGGTGGGCACTATTTGTACCTAAATACATCAATTAGCATTAATGTGAGGCTAAAAGTAGTATTTTTGTGATATAGATTGCTTCAGATTTTACTTGTTTTAAGACACTTTTGATCTTACATTATATGAATTACGCTTAACTAGCTTGTTTTGATTTATAGATTGTAAAATAATGGATTTTTCATTAATTCAGAGCTGAGGAAGATGATCCAGAGTATATCCATTATTAGAAGATCAAGATGACATCTTAACGGAGGCAAAATAGTGAAAAAAGGTGAAAAATGCACTACGAAGAAGCCCTGTGCACCACCCTAGGCGCCCCCATAGTTAAATGACCAGATTCAACCTTGGGGGCTGCCAAAATGCACTATGGCGATGCCCTAGGCGCCACAGTAGGTGAAGCCATAGGCCAAATCTGCCACGACCCAATTTCGCAGGACATGATGGCACTTACAATCCCCCAGTAGGCGAACCAATTCTCGTAGCTTAGAACGCTTAGTAATGGGATACTACCTATCCAATACACATAATAAGAAGAAATAAGCAAAACCAAAATATAAAGATAGAAGAAAGCGGAAGCAACAACCTGAATATAAATAAACAAAGAAACTACACCAACCCCAAAACTTGGTATCGATGGTACAAAAGCTTTTAATAGAACACAAGTGCTAGAAATAACAAAATAGAATATACAATTGTCTCTGAATAAATAAAGAGTAATAGTACAAATGATGAGATGTGGTCAAGCCGATGTCGTCAGGCGCTCACCCTAGTCTTGAATATCCAAAAGTTGCATGAGTCTCCATGCGATCAACAACGAAAGCTCACACTAATAGCTACACCAAAAAAGATGCAGAAGTGTAGTATGAGCACTAATTTTCTAAGCAACAGGTACCTAGTAGGCATCATCGGCCGACTGAGCGCATATAAGATATAAAAACAGTAATAAACAGAATACAAGGGAAGCAGTCACAGAAACAAAGAGGAAGCACAAGGAAACTAGCATGTATAGAAGACAACAAGAATACAAACAAACTATGCTAGCCACAGAAGATATACATACATAGAACACGGGTTAAAGAAAGTGGAACGCACCTGGAATCCTTGCAACAACAGTATATATAAAGAGAGAGTTTAGAAGCACGGTGGTATACCAGTAATCTCAAGTAAAAAGGGAAAGAAGGAAAGCAAGCCAACATATTCAAGCTAGAAGTAATAAATGAACAAAATCATGCTAAAACCCAACTACAAGATAAGCATAGACAGAAAGCAGTCTCTCAGGTGCAACCCTAGGATTTAATAATGAAGCCACAAAGAACCTAGATCCACTAATCAAAATCCATGATAAAGAATAACATCTGATAACCCACAACTACTCAGAAGGCCATATAAACAGTGCCTCACTAATATAGGACCCACTAATCTATCAATGATCAAATATCCAACAATCGGAGCCTCAACAGGATAGAACCCACTAAATCACTAAGTATCAAAGGCCATAAAAAGCTCTATAATACGAAAGGAGTAATATAATCTACCTACAGTACCAAAGGCCGCCCATACAACTGAGGAACACAATCAAGTGAAAACAAACCCTCAGGCCACCCATATAACCAGAGTGTACACTGAGCAAACAACATACAATAATGGGATCGGAATACAATATTCATGATGATGTGATGCGATGAAACATGTGTGATAGTAGTGTCGTATGTTACCCCCTCCGGTACCTAGAAGGCCCAATAGAGGAGTGACCTATGGAAGGCTCACCCGTATACCTCAACTCCTTATACCCCTCTTTCTGGCACACTCATTGGCCCGTAGCAATTAGCTAAGGAATGGCAGGGTCCATGGGGGTCTACTGATAGACCACATACTAAGAACCAGGAATCTCACCATATAGCTCAATAATCAAAACCTCGTAGTACGTAGCCGAAATCGAACCGGGTCTTAAAAAGTAGCCAAATCTCAATAACCATTATAAAAGGTTCCCACAGTGTATCCAGGTCTAAGTCAATAATCAAGACTCAAAATCCCTAAACAGAGTGCCTGGCACGTATTCGAGTCTAAATACATAGAAAACTATGTCTAGCACTACGGTGCAGTTGAGCCTAGTATCAGTATGAAAATCAGTTACAATCGTCACAATATCCCCTCTACTCCAAGAGGTTTCATACAAGTTAGTACCAAAACCCTTTTCATAATCATTTTACCAAAAAGTCCCCTCCGGCCCATGTAAAGTTTAGAAAACGTTTGTAGTAGGATGAGGCCAAAATAGTAGTAAAATATTCAGGGAAAAACTTTCACCTGAATGATATGCTCGTAAATAATGGATTAGCCCAAAATGGCTCACCAACATTCATATTGGCCCTGCAAAGTCACAAGCAGCTCTACAACACAGATAAAAAGCTTAAAGTAAGTTCACGATATCCAGGACTCACAAACATTCCCAAATATCCCACCTCTATGGCCCAGATGGGGCCACAATGGTAATATAGCAATACAACACGAGTACTACAATCAAGATAAGAAATAAATAGATAGAAAAAGTGAACAAGGTCTAAGGGTGCCAACCTAGAAAACTAACCCAAGGAAGCTAATTAATGCAGTTATCGCCTATATACACAAAGTCTAGGTAGGGAAATCCATAGCCTACCTGTCGTCCAACAGCTAGCTGCTAGAACGGCCTCGTCCAAGATTGAACTGCTCCGAGAAGCTCCAATTCGCGAAAACACTATCAACATAATAATCTATGCATCGGAATAAGACCTACTCATATTTCTACAAGTGTAGCCGGGTCAAAATTTGGGTCAAAAGTGGGTCCATGGGGCCCATAACCTAAAATTTAAAACAAAAAGAAGCATGATGATCAGAATAATCCAAAGAGTGTGTGCTCCAAAAATAAGAAAATTTAGCCAAGGGGAAGGGCTCAAAATAGCCCGCTAAAGTAAAGAATTAAAGAAGAATTCAAGAATAAATTGGAAATAAAATGGAGAATTCGTTTACCACAATGAGATGAAATACGCCAAAGGAGAGAATTCACCAAACCCGCGAACATGCTAGACAAAATGAGCAGCTTCTACAAGGAATTTCTCCTAGCTTTAAGAATCACAACAATAGAGGTTTGAAAAATGGAGAAGAACAAGAGTTTGGGAAGAAGAGGACTTACTAATTGAAGGGGGAAGCAATGTTTAGCACCAAATTGATGAATTCCCCAAAGCTAATACTGAATAGGAGCAATATGAGTTGAGAGAAAAGAGTTTGGACTGTGAGAGAAATGAGTTTAAAGTTAGAAAAATTGAGGAGGGGGGAACATATATGCCTGGGCGTAGGCTGGCACCATTAACGCTGGCAGGAAGGCGGTAGGCTAGCGCTATCGCACTGTCTGGGCACCGATGGCACTGAGGAAGCTGTGAGTAATCCAATATGTGGTTCCGCGCATTCCACCACTTCTCCGTTCATTTCCAATACTGATCGTGAAACACCATGAGCAGCAGGATGCTGCAAAAACCAGCAAAACTCAAAACCTCACCGGGTATTTCAGGCCTAATCAAAACCTGATACTCAAAAACTAATAGAGCTATTAGCATAGAAACGACATTCCAGACTCAACAAAATCAATAAAACTTCCATACAAGGTCGTCTCGGAGGAATTTTGACCCAAGTCAACACTAGCTAAAGCCAACCAAACATCCAAAATAAGCCTGGCTCACTCGAGACTCGAACCAACCAACTATCTAACATAAACTCGGCATTCTGGAGCTAACAACACCGACATAATTTCCATCCGAGGTTGTCTTCTCTGAATGTTAACCAAAGTCAACCAAACAAGACCAACTGGACTAAAAACACAAAACGAGAGAGAATTTTAAGATGAAAGGCTCCCAGATCCCGACTAAAGTTCCACCCAGACCAAAGTCCACGTCCGGAGCTAACAGAACAGTCAAAATTTGATTCCGAGCACGATAGCTAATAATGTTGACTGAAGTCAATAATTTCTAAAGTTAAAGCTCTAAAATAGAGAAACAGTCATAAAGACCAAACTAACGGCCCGAGCACTAGATTACCAGACCCAGTAAGCCACAAATGACTTGGGTCTGCTACAGGCAAGCTATAATAGTATAAAAAAAGGCAAAAATGCGAGAATAACTGGAAGGGTAATTACATCATCCACTACTAAAAAGGACTTTCATCCCTGAAAGTCAAGAAAGAAGGGAATAGCAGAGGCTTAACAGCTACGGATACAAAGCCCGTACTATTCTCTCGGACAACCTGGGCAGCCTCCTCGACCGAATGGCACCCAGCAGAATGAGACCAAAGAAAGCAACCAAGCCTTAACATTACTCTAGCCAAGCTACATTCCAACCTTAAACTCTAAAACTCCAAAACTCCAAAGATCTTCCAATCAAACTGACCCTCAAGAATCTTAACCGAAAGCAGATAAGTTGGTATTTTACCTACTTATTTAGCTTTTAAGCTTATGCTTTTGCTAGTTTAAAAATGGAAAAATATTTCAATTGACATGGATTACTTCTAATTTTTAGGTCTCTATGTGTTAGAAGTGTTCGGGAAGAATTACAAGTCAAAAGAAAGATATTCGGAGAAATATGGAACTAGCAGCTAATTGGCCTATGCGAATGCAACATTCCCTCTGCGTACACGAAGGCCACTTGAGTGGAAGCTACACGTATGTATCAAACCACTCGCATACACGAAGGTCAACCAGATAAAAGACTCATTGCAAATGCGGTGGAGCGCATGCGTAGGCGAAGAGAAAATATCAGTTACGGGGCAGAAATGGAAATTTCCCTTTTTGGAAACCCCAATTTACATAAAACTCTTCTCAGCCATTTTGGGATCTATCTTTGGCCATTCTCACAATTTTTGGCAAGCTTGGAGAGAAAGTTCATCAACCAACACCATAGGAGTAAATATTTGGATGCTCTTTATTGTAAAATCGTTAGTTTCCATTCTTCAACTCTTGTTCTTAATTGCTAATTTGTAGGTGTGATTTTTTAACTGAGATTTGGATTTTCGATTAGAGATAATACAAAATTTGGGTATTTGATTCTTATCTTGTGCTTTTTCTTGATTAGTTATGTGGGTCTATTGAATCTTCCATGCTTGAATCTTATAGTTGATAGTTGCAAACATTGACTTAGCATACTAATTGTGTTCTTGCTTGAAAGAGGAGTTCCTCAATTTGGGAAGGTTTAATAGTGGGGATTTGGGGTTTTTTCTCTAGATCAAGGCTAGAGATAGTTTGGTTTCCGAAAACTGCCATCTAAGAGTTGGGGTTATTAATAGCCCAACTTACCCAAGTTAATTTGTTGGTTATTGCTCACTCGTGGTGATTCGAGAGAAGCCATGAGTTTATTTGCTTGATTGGTCGAAAGATGATTGAGCATACCTTTAGCCAAGACTACCCATGTGTTAATCGGGTGCAAGTCTTGTGAATTGAATTTCTATTCCCAATTCTCCCTTGGTGTCCTTGCTTGGTAAAAGTAAGGTGAAAGCCATTGATCAATCTATCCTTTATTTGATTTTATTTTATCTTTTATTTTAGTTTAAAACCCCCCTATCGTTATCTTTTCTTTTGTTAACTGAATTTCAATAAGTTGCTTAGATTCTTTATTAGCTCGATCGTGATTACATTGTTCTCTTTGGGTTCGACCCCAATATCCATTGGGAATTATAAATGTGTTTTGATTAACGATCACCAATACCTGCTAATTGGAGAGTACATTTGAGCATTATAAAAAATGGCGCCGTTGCCGGGAAACAATTTGGCGTATTGAGTTAGTTTAGAATTTGAGTTTACTTACTCTACTTCAATTTTTGCGATTAGTTGTTTTTTATTTTATTTGGTCTTATTGTGTTGAATGAGGCCATGGCATCTCAAAGCGAGGATGTTATGAATGAGGCAAGCTTGAAAGTGGAGACGCCCAAATCCCACTCTAACTATTTTTTGACCTTACGTTTGATTGAATTGAAAAAAGTTGAAATAATCAAGATTTTGGAAGATTTTGGAGGGAGGATAGATGAAGGTTTATCCAATTTTAAGTTTCTCATGGAAAAAAGGCAAAGAAACCTTCCTCACTTGAAGGCAAAAAAGTGCAAAATGCGAAATTAAGAGAATGACCTTCTCATGTTCAAACCTGCACTTCGGGATTGTCATCAGAAGTTTGATTCAAGTTTGGGTCGAAGGTTCAAATCTTCCAAGTGGAGACCTAGATGGTAAGGTAGATTGCGTCATGCCACGATGTTAAATTGTGCACTTGATGGGAGGCAACCCATCATTTTTATGCTTTACTTCACTTTTTGTTTCCTTTTGATTTGTTTTTAGGTACCTAAAGGAATGAGAAGAGGATCTAAGTGTTTAGAAGCACCAAAAATACCTCTGAAAGATGTGATTTTTGCACCTGGAAGAGTGCCCATCGCACATGCCATCGCACAAGCAACCAGTAATCTAGGCAAAAACTTTGGCATGTGTGAAAGTGGTGCATTTCTCACTTCCCAAAGTGCCCATCACACTCAACATTGCACGTCATAAATAGTGAGCTGGAAGAAAATGTTAAAATCTGGTCCAACGAGTCCTCTTTGTAAATGCAATGGACCGGCCATGTATGCAAAGGATAATTGAACATCAGGCTATCGCGTACGCGCTAGACCACCCGCGAACGCGATGCTTACAGGCAGTTTCCAGGTAAGTTAAAATGTTCAAAAAAACCAGAAGGTGTCAAACGTTTTTACATCTCAAAACAAAAGTACTCCTCTTCCTTAAGCGCAAAAATAATTCCATTAATTATTCCATCATTGCATTACCAAGTGCAATCCATCAGGCATGAGACTCATCCATTTTAAATATTATCATAAATTCTACTCCTTTTCCACTCTTTGTGATATCACAATGGTTAAAATGGTGATTTTGGAATTTAAATTTATGAATACACCATTGGGTAATTGTTAAATGAGGTGGGTGAAAGTGTGTGCAAAGAGTGCAAAAATGTGTTGATTAGCATGAGCCTAATGAGCATAAAATGGCTTGATTGAATTGTGCCTGTCAGGTGTTTGAAAAAATGCCTCTAAGAGGCACTGATCTGGACAAACATGATCACCTTCGCGTTCGCGATTGCCTGGCCGCATATGCGAAGGAGGAAAATTTTTCAAAAAAAATAAAAAATGAATTTCTCTTTGCGAACACAGCCACCTGGACACATATGCAAAGAAGGAACGCCTGGCAGTGCTAAAACAGTAGCTTCGCATAGCCCACCTTGGAATTGTTTTCAACCATTTCATTAATATGAGGGCTTCATAATCATTTTTTTAAGTGTCCCCAAGAACTTTTAACACGTTGATTTGTTTTGTAGGTACGTTGATCCAAAAAAAATGGCCTCCAATGGTAGTGACAATGAAGTTGAACATGTTCTGGAGGTAGAAATGGAGGAGAACAATGATCAGGACAGATTCCTATCGGCATCATATGAGAATTAGTATGATGAGCTATTATCCACACCTGTTGTTAGGGAGAAAGGGATCAACTTGGACAAAGTCGAAGGTAAAACGCCAGCATTCTATAAGAGGTTGGTGGAGCACAGGTGGATTTGCTTTTCTTCCCCACCTATCTAGACAAATCACACAGTGGTCATAGAGTTCTATGACAATGCTTCGACCACCAACTTTAAGGGGGTATTGTTCACTAACGTTCGGGGTGTCCAAGTGAGCTTTAACCATGAGATAATCAATGCACTATACAACCTTTCATATGTGAATAATGAGGTTTATGTGGAAAAATCAAAAGAAGAAGGACATTAGTGGTTGGTTGACAAGTTGCACGATGGAGTGACTCTGAATTGGTTGACTTTGCAAAAGGGGGTTGACTCATATAAGTTCACTGTAGAAGCTAAGTCGTAGATTTTGATTATCTGTGCAAGGATCATATCATCCTCTCATGACCCAGATGTGACCCCTAACCGAGCATTGATGATTGTAGCCCTCATTAATGGTATATATGTGAATGTTGGGCTTCATATTGTGGCCAATATGGAGAAGGTAGCCATGGAAAGGTCAAAAAGCCTTTTCTTCCCCTCATTAGTGACCCATTTGTGCTATGATGGTTGGGTGTTGATACACCCAAATGACATTGAGAAGAAGCTAGCGACATTGATCCACCCACTGTTTAAAAGGGACCCAGAAGAAATGCTTAAGAAAAGAAAGATTGATGTAGCTTCTCCATCTTTTGGGATGTTCCTAGAGTCTTCAAATGAGCCCAATGGTCCTTCCATCACTGCATGTGGATCATCTCACCCTGTGGGACCCCTACTGTCCAGGCCCTATCTCATGCGCCACCTCTCTAGTAAGATTCAGGGAGTGGATGCATATGTTCAGTAGTTGTTGACTGGATTCTCTACTGGCTCAACTGGAGCTGACACACCAGCAGGTTCTGAGTCTCCTCCATCTCTTACCAAAGTGGACACTGAGCAAAAGTTTATCAATGGGAGACTGAGTGCAATGAACACACTCTTGGAGCATATGAGCTGCAAGCAAGGAAAGGTTGAAAAGCGCCAAAGGAAGTTCAGCGAGCATGAGAAGAAGAAGAGAAAGTTCTTGAACAAAATAATGGATAGAGTGAAATAATTTTGTGGATCGGGTACACTGGAGGATGATGAAGATGAGGATGAGGAGAGACTCCAATTTCCCCCTTCCTCCAGTTCATATTGAGACACCTCAGGGAGCCTCCTCAAACTTATCTCTTATTTTGATGCACTGAGGGCACTGCCCCTATCTTAGTTGCGGGTGGCGTGTTGGACCGCACTCTATCTATCTTAGGTTGCTTTAGTTTTGGATATTATTGTACCCTCGTTGGGCTTGTTTTGTTTGTTTGAATATTATTGTGCCCTTGTCGGGTGTGTTTTATGGATTTATGCCCTTTTCGGGTTTTGGTGTTGCTGTGGAAGAAGTTGATGGTTTAGATATTTATTTTTCTTTGCCTTTAGCTTCTCTAGTTTATGTTGTAGTTGATGTGTTGGTTGTTTTTAGGCCAGGGAAAGTCTGAGTACCCATTAGGCTAGATAGAACTTGTCTGAGCTAGGGAATATTATATTGCACATATTGACGTGTGAACCAGACAAGCTTCGCACATGCCCACTGACTGGCATGTGCATTGCACGTACGACCCAAACTTTGACATGTGCAAATCGCATGTTCCTGTAGATTGTGATAGTTGTGTTGATCCATGTTGAGTAGCCATACTGATTTAGATAGATGAATTAACCCAATGATAGACTGAGTGACGTTTTTCGTAAGGGTAAATCATCATCTTGTAAGGTTTTGGTTGCGATTGACTTGTTTGGTACTAATGAAGTACTCTTGCATGCTAAGTGGAATAGGCATACCCCTCTGAAAATTTTGTGAAAAATGCATGGAAAAGAATGATATTCGTGACAACCCCTTTAATCTTTTTGTGACTCTTAACTCATTAGCGGTGATAATGTAGAATGTGGCTCCTTTTTGTTCTTGTTTAGGAAGTTAAAATTGATCCTTCTTGAATGATTCGCATGCCATGTGTGGTGAGGTTCAGTTAAATAATTCTTCTGCTTGCTTGTGTTAACTAGAACTTGCCCGGTTAGTCTTTAATGCTAGTCTTGATTATTCTTGGTTGGAGAAATGATCTTCGGCCTTCTTTGTGATTATTGAAGCCTACTTAGCCTTAAAAACCACCATGGCACTTAAATTAAATCATTAGTCACCCCTCTTGAGCCTAATACCTCTTCTTTGGCAACCTCGGTACAAGCCTTGAACCATTTTGACAATGAATTCCTCTTGAACCCGTCCCTCCTTGAACTCCACAAGTGAGAAATCGAGGCTATATAAAACCTCGAAAATCGAACCAGCTTTTTAAGTTTGAAACTCTAAAAAATTCCATGTTTTCAGGAATGACGGATCCAAACCACAGACCGTGGTCTGAACCATGGGTCGTGGAATGGAACCATAGGTTGAGCTTGCCAGGTTCAAACTCTGGTCTAAGAACCACGAGTTATTTCAACAGACCATAGTTAAATCTACGGACTGTTTGTTAACTTGTGATACCAGACCTGAGGGCTGACTGATTCCCCAGGAACCATGAGTCAAGTCTACGGTCTGTAGTTCAAACCACAGACCGTCCTGTAACTCATAGAACTTGATTCAGAGGATTAAATGTTCCCCAGAAACTACTACTTGGGTCTATGACCCGTGATTCTTTCTACGGGTCCATCCTGTTGACCCGTAGACTGCCTTCTGCAGCTTGTTCTTTGGCCAGGAATGACGGATGGAAACCACGAGCCGTGGTTTGGTCCACGACCCGTGGAACCCATCTGTGGTCCCTGAAAGTCAATCTTTTTCCATCTTTTTCCTAATTATGTCCTAGGGGTATTTTAGTTATTACCCACCCTTTTAACTCCTAAATGGAGTCGTTTTGACTATTTCTAGAAGGGTTTTCACCCTCATTAGCCTAAGTCCCTTCTTAAATCTTCATTCATCTCCCAAAAAGGAAAAGAACTCTCTCAAGCTCAAAGTCTCAAGATCCAAGTTCAAGTCTCCTAGTCTTTTAAATTCAAGTGGGTTATCTTCAATCAAGGTATGAGGGTATTCAACAATGAGTTCCTTTCATCCTTGTGCCCAAAACCCTCAATTCTTATATTGAATTATGAACTTGTAAAATTAGGGTTTAGATCTAAATTGGGGAAAGCTTATAAAATAAGTTTCTATGCACCACTTCATAGTTTCTCATGGCCAATTTATGATTTGAATAAGATTCCTTAATTAGTTTCAAAAGCACATGCATTAAAGTTAATTTCTAGCATAATTCCATTGAATTGCATGTTTTCAAGGAAAAGTTCACATGTTTAGATAACATGTATTTATGTATTTATGAAATTGCATGCCTAATTCTTTAAGTATTAATTTAAGAAAGAAAAGAATGTTTTGAATTATGGCTATGCTAAGCTTCAAGAACTTATGCTATGAGAATTGCATGATATCCGATGTGTTTTCATGGTTTTCAATAAGATTTGGCATGAGATTTTGCCACTGTAAATTATGAGCTATATGTACATATTTTGGGAGTACTATTTAGCACCGAGCGACGAGGGTTCGATTACCCAAGTCCAAAACTACGTTGCTAGCGTAGGTTATGAAATGAAGTGCCCTATAGGCTTATGAGAGTGGTACCACATATTGATCATGGTGTCCTATGCTTAGCGGGCATTAGGATAGCTTTGCCAACTAGGGTTATATTGTTGGGTATGGTGATTCGTTCCTTGGCACGATTTAAGTCAGCTTTGCTAACTAGGGTTATATAGTTAGATTCCATTAGCTCACATGGTCTATTATCGGTTCTAAGAAACTCCCTTAAGAATATTTGGAGTTGTTTAACTTATGAAATCTATTTCGAAGTTTAATTCTTATCTCATGTTTACTATTCAAGTTATGATATTTACTTATGATATACCTTTTATGCATGAACTCAGTTTTAAGCACGTTTTAAGCATGTTTTCAATATGATTATGCATATCTCACATACTCGGTACATCCTATAGTACTGACGCATATTTTGTGCTACATCCTCTTGATGATGCAGATTCAGGCTCCTTCCGTTAGACACGTGGCTAGAGATTTCAGGTCAATCCTAGTCCACTATTGGTGAGTCCTCATAGTCCGAGGGCTAGTTATGATCTTAGTTAGTTTATGGTTATTTACTTCCATATGTTGAGTTAGCTAGGGTCTTGTCGTAGCAACTCCTTATGTGATGTGTAGAGGCTTTTTAGGCATGGATAGTATTTGAGTCTCTTTCTTGGATTTGTTTGTCCTTTGACTCAGTTATCTATATGCTGATTTTGAATCTTCTTAATATGCTTCCGCTTACCTTATGTTTTGCTTGAGTATGCTATTGCCAAGGGTTAATCTAGGGCACTTGTGCTCCGGTTCCTATGTTATGTCTAGGGGTAGCCTTGGGGCATGACAAACTTGGTATCAGAGCCTCAGGTTCAAGGGCCCTAGGATTTCTAAAGCCGCATCGAGTAGAATCTCATTCATATGTGTGAAGCGCGCCACACATATAAGGGAGAGGCTATGAGATATCTTAGAAAAAGTTCACTTCCTTTATGATTATATCGTGCGAAAAAGTTTAACTCTAATGTCCCTCTAATCCCTTCCTTGCACGTTTCAAATTATGCCTTGACATGTTATGCCTCACCGAGCCACTCAAAATGCTACTCCTCCAGTTCCAGCCTCTGAGGTCACGAATGAGGAATTCAGGAATGCCATCCATTTGCTTGCCCAGACCATAGCCGCTCAGGCCAACCAGCCGGCTCCTATCCCCATCCACCTTCAAGGTGGGGTAGCAACCCAGGTCTGTGATTTTGTTCAAATGAACTCGCCTGAATTTTGGGGTTCAAAGATGGGTGAAGACCCACTTAGATTTATTGATAAGGTGAAGAAGATCTTCGATGTGATGTAAGTGGGTGATGTTGATTGTGTGGAGCTCGCATCCTATCAACTCAAGGATGTGGCTCATATCTAGTTCATGCAATGGAAGGAAGCTAGAGCTAGGGATGAGGTTTTTATAAATTGGGTGTGTTTTTAGAGAGCCTTCCTTGACTGGTTCTTTCCTCTAGAATTGAGGCAAGCAAAGGATGAGGAGTTTGTGAACTTGAGACAGGGGTCGATGTCAGTCCAAGAGTACAGTTTGATGTTTACTCAATTTTCTCGGTATGCCTTCTCTATGGTAGCTGACCCGCATGATCAGATGAGTAAGTTTGTCTATGGGGTTTCTAATATGGTGAATAAGAAGTGTCGATCTGCTATGTTGTTGAATGATATGAACATCTCCAGATTCATGACCCATGCTCACCAGATCGAAGGAGACAAGCTTAGGGAGATAGTTAGGGAGAACAAAAGAGCTAGATCTAAGGGTTCGGGGTTTAGCCATCAGAAGCCCAGAGGTGGACATCGCTCTTCCTTTTAGAAAAAGTCATCAGGACCAGTGCATTCTATTTCTAGTGCTCCTTCTCAGGCCTCCAGGCCCCATTATGATAAGTCCAGTAGAGGTGCATGCTCGTTTTCTCAGAGTAGTGGTGCAAATAGGACTTCTTTCCCCGTTTGTACCAAGTGTGGGAAGAATCATCCCAGTGAGTGTTTAGCTGGATCAGGTGATTGCTTTGGGTATGGTCAGGTTGGCCATAGGATTAGGGATTACCCTTCATCTAAGAAGGTACATGGAGGTAGTAGGGCTCAGTTTGCTCCAGCAGCCCCAGGAGGTCGACCAGCCCAGCAGGGGACAACTTCTAGTTCTAGTGGTCAGCGCCAAAACCACTTTTATGCTATGTCCTCTCGCCAGGACCAGGAGAGCTTGCCTGATGTTATCACTGGTATGTTAAAAGTCTTCTCTCAAGATGTGTATGCTTTGTTGGACCCCGGAGCCTCCCTATCTTTTGTGACCGCTTATGTAGCATGCAAATTTGAAATTTGTCCTGAATTGCTTTTAGAACCCTTTTGTGTGTCTACTCCTGTTGGTGAGTCAGTCCAAGACAAAAAAATCTACAAAAATTGCCCTATCTCAGTCCTTCACATAGTCACTTTAGCAGATTTAGTAGAGTTAGAGATGACTGATTTTGATATTATTCTTGGGATGGATTGGTTGTATTCTTGTTATACTTCGGTTGATTGTCGTACTCGGGTTGTCAATTTCAAGTTTCTAAATGAACCTGTCTTAGAATGGCAAGATAGTCCCCCATCCTCGAAAGGTCATTTCATATCTTATCTTAAGGCTAGGAAGATGATTTCTAAAGGTTATGTTTATCATATAGTTCGGGTTGTGGACACGGAGTATGGAACCCTATCCCTTCAGTCTGTTCCTGTTGTCAATGAGTTCCCAGACGTATTTCCCGAGGATTTGCCTGGAGTCTCTCCCAAGCGAGAAATCGAATTTGGGATAGATCTTCTTCCAGATACAAATCCTATCTCTATCCCTCCCTATAGAACGTCTCCCACAGAACTTAAGGAATTGAAGGATCAGTTGAAGGATCTTCTTGATAAGGGTTTCATCAGGCTTAGCATTTCTCCATGGGGTGCCTCGGTTTTGTTTTTTCGGAAGAAAGATGGTTCTATTAGAATATGTATTGACTATTGTATGTTGAATAAGGTCACCATCAAGAATAAGTATCATATTCTTAGGATTGATGACTTGTTTGATGAGTTTCAGGGTGCTAGTTTCTTCCCTAAAATTGACCTTAGATCTGGTTATCATCAGCTTCATGTTCGAGAGTGTGATATTCCAAAGACAGCCTTCAGGACTCGGTATGGTCATTATGAATTTGTTGTTATGTCTTTTGGTCTAACAAATGCTCCTGCAGCTTTTATGGATTTGATGAATCGTGTGTTCAAGTAGTATTTTGATATGTTTGTGATTGTTTTCATTGATGATATCCTTATCTACTCTCGGATTGAGGAGGAGCATGCAGACTATTTGAGATTTGTGTTAAAAACTCTCAAGGACTAGCAGTTATTTGCTAAGTTTAGCAAGTGTGAGTTTTGGATGCACTCCGTTGCTTTTTTGGGTCAAATTGTGACTAGAGATGGTATTCGGGTTGATTCTCAAAAGATTAGGGCAGTAAAGAACTGGCCTAGACCCACTTACCCATCTGATATTAAGAGCTTTTTGGGTTTGGCTGGTTACTACAGGAGATTTATGGAAGGATTTCTTGCATTGTTGCCCCTTTGACTTGATTGACTCAAAAAAAGGTAAAATTTCAGTGGTCTGATTTGTGTGAGAAGAACTTTCAGGAATTGAAGTATAAATTGACCACCGCTCCAGTGTTGGCTCTACCCGAGGGCCTAGATGACTTTGTTGTGTATTGTGATGCTTCTTGGATTGGTTTCGGTTGTGCTTTGATGCAACGTGGTAAAGTGATTGCTTATGTATCTAGACAACTTAAGGTTCATGAGAAGAACTACCCTACTCATGATCTTGAGCTAGCAGCCGTGGTTTTTGCTTTGATGATTTGGAGATATTACTTGTATGGGGGGCACGTGGATGTATTCCTCGATCATAAGAGTCTTCAGTATGTGTGCACTCAGAAGGAATTGAATTTTCAACAAAGAAGATGGATTGAGCTTCTTGAGGACTATGACATGAGTGTGCTTTACCATCTAGGTAAGACAAATGTTGTGGTGGATGCGCTTAGCAGATTGTCCATGGGTAGTGTGTCTTCTGTTCAATACAGAAAGAAGGAATTGGTTAAGGAGGTTCATAGGCTTGCCCAGTTAGGAGTTCTCCTTATGGATTTGACTGAAGGTGGGGTTATTATGCAGAATGGTTCTTAATCATCCTTGGTAGAAGAAGTGAAGGCAAAGCAAGACAGTGATCCCATTTTGCTTCAGCTAAAGGGTGCAGTCTATCAGCAGAGGGTTGAGGTTTTCTCCCAAAGGGGAGATGGTGTGCGTCATTATCAGGGTCGACTATGTGTGCCAGATGTAGATGGGTTGAGACAATAGATTTTCACTGAGGCTCATATTTCTAGATATTCCATTCACCATAGTTCCACCAAGATGTACTATGATCTATGGTAAATCTTTTGGTGGAATGGCATGAAGAGGGACATAGCCAGTTTTGTAGCTAAGTGTCCCAACTGTTAGCAAGTGAAGGTAGAGCATCAGCGACTGGGTGACATGATTTAGGATATTGACCTTCCCACTTGGAAATGGGAAGCAATCAATATGGACTTCATCACTGGCTTGCCTCGTACTCAAAGTCAACATGATTCCATTTGGGTGATTGTCAATCGGATGACTAAGTCATCCCATTTCTTGGCTGTTTAGACTATGGATTCAGCAAACAACTATGCCAGACTCTACATCTGGGAGATAGTTCGATTGCATGGTGTCCCATTGTCCATCATTTCAGATAGAGGTACTCAATTTACTTCTCTGTTTTGGAGATCATTTCAGAAAGGTCTTGGTACTCAAGTGAAGCTTAGCACAACTTTTTACCCTCAGACAGATGGCCAAGCAGAGCGTACCATTCAGACTTAGGAGGACATGTTGAGAGATTGTGTGATTGATTTCAAAGGTAATTGGGATGATCACTTACCTCTTATCGAGTTTGCCTATAACAACAGCTTTCACTCTAGCATCTAGAGGGCTCCTTATGAGGCACTTTATAGCCGGAGGTGTAGATCTCTTATTGGTTGGTTTGAGGTAGGTGAGGCAACTTTGATTGGTCCCGATTTGGTTCACGAGACTATGGAGAAGGTTCATCTCATTAGGGAAAGGTGGAAGACAGTTCAGAGTCGACAGAAATCGTATGCAGATGTGAGGAGAAGGGAGTTGGAATTTGAAGTCGATGATTGGTTTTTTTTGAAGGTGTCACCCATGAAAGGTGTGATGAGGTTCGGCAAGAAAGGGAAGCTTAGTCCCTATCTTTTAGGTCCTTATCGGATTCTAAGGAGAGTTGGTAGCATTGCTTATGCGTTGGATTTGCCAACAGAATTAGAAGCGGTTTATCCGATTTTCCATGTTTCCTTGTTGAAGAAGTGTGTTGGTGATCCGACCTTGATTGTTCCTTTGGAGGACATAGGTGTGACGGATATTCTCACTTATGAGGAGGTTCCCATGGAGATCCTTGATCCTTGGATTTGGAGGTGGAGAAACAAAGAAGTTGCTTCGGTAAAAGTTCTTTGGAGGAATCAGCTTGTTGAAGGAGCTACTTGGGAAGCGGAATCAGCCATGAAAGCCAAGTACCCTCATCTCATTCCTTCTGATTCTGTTCCAGTTTGAGGTAATAGTTCCCGCCTTAGTTTATCCCTCCGATTATATCCCATCGGTTTCTCTTATGATCCTAGCATGCATTCATGTTTTTGAAGATGATTCAATCCATAACGACCAAATAAATGGTCAGGGTACCGAACCACCGGTCTCAGCAAGCCATAAATGACTTGGGACCGCTACAGACAAGCTCTAACTGTATAAGAAAAGCATAAACGCGAAAATGACCTGAAGGGTCATTACACATTACCACGTCCCAACCGCTGTAATAGCCCAAATTCCACCATTCAAATACATACCTACTCTAACACACTCATATATATATTTTTATACCCAATTACATGTTCATTAGTGTACTCTCTTCTAAATGAGCCTATTGTTTTGTAAACAAATTTAATGTGTTTTTAAATCTTTTTAGAAAGTCATAAAATACGTAAAAATTGTGAATGATATAGTATAATATTAAATGCATAATCAAATTAAACAAGAGAGTGTAGTTTTTCATCACACCCGATTCATCTTCTTACTAAGATACTTTATATATTAAAGGGTGAATTTATAATTTAATAAATTACTATCCGGTTATGGATTCACCTATTTAAAAAAATGATTAAACCAAAAACCAAAAACTCTTAGCATTGATCAACCAAATCATTATACGTCACCAGAACCTTCAATACTCAATATAAATATGATAAGTTGTAGGGGCGTTCACGGGTCGATTTTGGTTGGTTTTTTGTCAAAATTAAAACCAAACCAATTAAGTCTGTTTTTAAATTTCTAAAATCAAATCAATCCAAACCAAATAAAAAAAATAATTGTCGATTTGATTCTTGTCGGTTTGATTTGGTTTAGTTTAATTTTTTCTTTTTATGATCCTAACTAATGATAAATTAATAATAATATAAGAAATGACAATGGTCAAAAGGCTTGCTTAGATGCAAGTCCTAATAACGCCAACTAAGCAAATGTCCTTAACAAGCCTATCTTGTATGGCATTGCAAACAACAATTTTATCCCTTGAATTTGTGAACCAAATGCCAAAATAATTAGCATTAGTAGTACTGTCTATATGATAAAAATCACAAGTGAATGTTTTGTGGGGAAGAAACCACCAAGAAAACAAGAAAATAATCCTCTAAATTTTAATGCATGAATTAGTATTGGGGAAAAAAACCAAATGCAATAATAAGCATTGTTGAAGAACGGAAACTAAGGATTTTTACAATAAAGAGCATCCAAATCTTCACTCCTATGGTATCAGTTGATGAACTTGCTCTCCAAGCTTGTCAAGGGTTGTGAAATTTGCCAAAGATAGGTTCCCAATCGGCTGAGAAGAGTTTTATGTGAATTGGGGTTTCCAAAGAGGGAAATTTCCATTTTTGCCCCGCAACTGACATTTCCTTCTTCGCCTACGCGTGCGGTCCATCACGTTCGTGAAGAGACTTCTGTCTGGTTGAAATTTGTGTATGTGAGTGGTCTTCCGCATTTGCGTAGCTTCTGCTCAAGTGACTTTCGCGTTCACGAAGGGACTGCTGCATTCGCACAGGCCAATTAGCTGCCAGTTCCATATTTCTCCGGTTAGCTCCTTTTTGACTTGTTTTTATCTGAATTCTTCTCGAACACTTCTAAGACACAGAAACCTGCAAAATAGAAGTAATTTGTATCAATTGCACTATTTTCCCACTTAATATTAACAAAAGCATAAGATTAAAAGCTAAATAAGTAGGTAGAATACCAACCTATCAAACCCCCAAACTTGAACTATTGCTTGTCCTCAAGCAACTAAAAACTCTTCAAGAGGCACACAACACAAGTGCAAAGACATCACTTCAAGTTAAGGAAACCCATTTCAATCATCATGTATGACTTCGGTTGGTACTAATGATTAGTCAATTATATGATAACTTAATCCAATCATTCCCCTTTATTCAAAACATAATTCAAGGATGCAATGGAACATTAAGAACAACCAAGTGACAACAACCAATCCTCGAGATGTGACTCAAAAACACTAGCTTACTTAAACATGCTCAATTGACTTATTTTTGGTGTTTATCAATGTCACCAACTATCCTAATTTGCATGCCCTCACAAAAACGAAAGTCCCAAAAACACATTATGTACAATGACAATCACAAGGGACAAATACAAACACTCACACTCACAAGGAATTTCAAGTACCAATAAGTATCAATCATAGGCTTGCCCTTATTTTCATTCGCCACTAGCTCAAGAACTATCGGTTGGAGATCTCAAAGTTCTTTTCTAGGCTTGTAATGTAGGCTCAGGGACAGGTAGTACATGTATTTGGATTTAAGTGACTACATCCTTCTCGAACTCTACACAACTTTTTTAATTCGAAACCAAGGACAATTCTTTCATTTTAATTCAACACGGGGCACCATTTCACTTCTTTTTATTTGAAGCCCCAATTCTTATCATTTTCTTCACCTTGGAGGATTTTCTTTCTTTCCTTTCCTCTTTGCTTTTTTTTTCAAACATCTTTCTTCTTTTTGGCAATTCGTTTTATGCAACAAACCAAGATAAGCTCAATTAGCACTCCTCCAAGGTACCTTTTATCAACCCCCAAACTTAGGCTTTTAGCCTCGATTTCACACTTGTGGAGTTCAAGGAGGGACGAGTTCAAGAGAGGGATTCATTGTCAAAATGGTTCAAGGCTTGTATCGAGGTTGCCAAAGAAGAGGTATTAGGCTCAAGAGGGGTGACTAATGATTCAATTCAAGTGCAAGGGTGGCTTTTAAGGCTAAGTAGGCTTCAATAATCACAAAGAAGGCCTAAGATCATTTCTCCAACCAAGAGTAATCAAGACTAGCATTAAAGACTAACCGGGAAAGTTCTAGTTGACACAAGCAAGTACAAGAATGATTCACTAAATATCACCACACATGGCATGCGAATTATTCAAGAAGGATCAATTTTTACTTCCTAAACAAGAACAAATGGAGTCACGTTCTTCACTTTCACATTATTATCACCACTACTGCACTAAGAGTCATAAAAAGATCAAATGGGTTGTCACAAACATCATTCGTTGCCATGCACTTTTCATAAAAAAAATTGGAGGGGTAGACCTATTTCACTTAGCATGCAAGACTACTTCATTAGTACTAAACAAGTCAATCGCAACCAAAACCTCAAAAGATGACAATTTTCCCTTAAGAATGACATCACTCAGTCTATCATTAGGATAATTCATCTATCTAAATTGGTATGGCTACTCAAGGTTTATCACCATAACCATCACACCATACTGTCACATGCAATTTGCACATGTCAAAGTACGGGTTGCACGTGCAACACACATGCCAAACAGTGGGCATATGCAAAGATCATATGGTTCGCACATCTACATGTGCGATATAATATTCCCAGGTAAGTCAAGTTCTATCTGGCCTAATGGGTACTCAGACTTCTCTAGCCAAAAACATCCAACACATCAACTATAAAAAGAGATCAAAGAAGCTACAAATAAAGAAACTAACAACTAAACCACCAATTCCATCCATAGAAACAACAAACCCGATGAGGGAATAAATCCACAAAGCACACCCGACAAGGGCACAAGAACTAATACATGATGTATTGCACTTGGTAAAGCAATGATGGAAGAATTGATGGAACTATTTTGTGCTTAAGGACGAGGGGCACATTTTCTTTGAGAAGAAAAAAAAACGTTTGGGGTCTTCTGAATTTTTGAACATTTAAACTTACCTGGAAACTACATGTAAGCATCAAGTACGCGACTGGTCCAATGCGTACGCGTAGGTTTGTTGTTTGCTTGGTCATCACGTATGCGGCCAGTTCATCGCGGTCGCATAGAAGGTTGACTGTACAAGATTTTCACATTTTCCCCAGCTTATTGTTTATGATGTGTGAAGAGGGGTACGATGGGCACTTTGGGAGGTGCAAAATGCACCACTTTTGCATATGTCAATGTTTTTGTTCAGTTCACTGGTTGCTTATGCGATGGAATGTGCGACAGGCACTCTTCCAGGTGCGAAAAGCACATCTTTCAGAGGTATTTTTGGTGCTTCTCAACACATGGGTCGTCTTCTCATTCCTTTGAGCACCTAACAACAAATAAAAAAGAATAAAGAAGTAAAGCATAAAAACAATGGGTTACCTCCCATCAAGCACATAATTTAACATCACGGCATGACGCATGATATGTCACCATTTGGATCTCAATTTGGACAATTTGAACCTTCGACCTAAACTTGAATTGAACTTTTGGTGACAATCACGAGGTGAAGGTTTGAACATGAGAAGTCCATTCTCTTGATTTCACATTTCGCACTTTTTTTGCCTTCAAGCGAGGAAGGTCGCTTTGCCTTCTTTCCACGACAAACTTAAAACCGGATAAACCTTCATCCATCCTCATTCCAAGGTCTTACAAAATCTTGATTATTTTAACTTTCGTCCATTCAATCAAACTTAAGTCGAAAAAATGGTTGGAGTGGGATTTGCGCGTCTCCACCTTCAAGCTTGCCTCATTTATAACATCCTCACTTTGAGATGTCATGGCATCATTCAATACAATAAGACCAAATAAAATAAAAACAACTATTCACAAAAATTAAACTAGAGTAACTAAACTCAAATTCTAAACTAACTCAATATGCCAAATTGTTCCCCGATAATGGCGCCATTTTTGATAATGCTCAAACGTACTTTCCTAGAAGGAGGTATTGGCGATCATTAAGCAAAACACAGTTATATTCTTGATGGGAGTTGGGGTCGATTCTAGAGAGAATGTAATTGCGATTGAGCTAATAAAGAATAAAAGCAACTTATTGAAGTTCAAAGAGCAAAAATAAAAGATAACGATAGAGGTGTTTTAAACTAAAACAAAAGGTAAAAGATAGATTTAATCAATGGCTTTCACCTTGCTCTCACCAATCAAGGACAACAAGGGAGAATTGGGAATGGGAATTCAATTCACAAGACTTGCACCCAATTAACACATGGGTAGTCTTGGCTAAAGGTATACTTAACCGTCTTTCAAACAATCAAGCAACAATCCTCATGGGTTCTCTCGAATCACCACGAGTGAGTAATAACCAACAAATTAACTTGGGTGAGTTGGGTTATTTCTAACCCCAACTCTTAGATGGGAGTTTCCGGCAACCAAACTATCTCTAGCCTTGATCTAGAGTAGAAACCCCAAATCCCCACTATTGAACCTTCTCGAATTAAGGAACTCCTCTCTCAAGAAAGAACCCAATTAGAATGCTAAGTCAATGTTTGCAACCATTAACTATAAATTTAAGCATGGAGGATTCAATAGACCCACATAATTAAGCAAGAGCAAATAAAAAACATGAATTCAATACCCAAACAAGTATTATCTCTAATAAAAAAAATCATATCTCAATTCAACAATCACACCTATAAATTAGCAATTAAGAACAAGAGTTGATGAATGGAAACTAAGGATTTTTACAATAAAGAGCATCCAAATCTTCACTCCTATGGTGTTGGTTGATGAACTTTCTCTCCAAGCTTCTCAAGGGTTGTGAAATTTGCCAAATATAGGTTCCCAATCGGCTGAGAAGATTTTTATGTGAATTGGGGTTTCCAAAAAGGGAAATTTCCATTTCTGCCCTGCAACTGACATTTCCTTCTTTGCCTACGCGTGTGGTCCATCGCATTCACGAAGAGTCTTCTGTTTGGTTAACCTTCACGTACGTGAGTGGTCTTTCACGTTTATGTACCTTCTGCTTAAGTGACCTTCGCGTACGCGGAGGGACTTCTTTTCCTTAAGCAGAAGAACTGGCACAACACTGAAACCAGAGAACCAAGGAGATTGATACACATAACCTGGATCCTCGATACCACTACCAAGATCACCCATAAATCCACCAACCAAAACTCTAACTCGTGAACCGTTGATCCACAAAAACCCTTTATTATGAACTAAATCCTTTTGCACCATAATCATGAAGCTTCATATAAGTTGAACACTCGAGCCACTCTCGAAATATCAACTGACACACCAGAGATCCATAGCTCCCGCTCTTACACCACTTTGAATGAAGTCATATTTATACTCAAATTTTATCCAAGTCAACTTATAGCTTACTATCCTTAGACATCCAAAATACCAACCAAAAGCACCACTTTGAATACCGCAACATTATGCTCCAACTGACCAACAACCAATGAATAGACATATTTGCTAAGATCAACCTCATTACATGTACCCATCTGAACCAACCATATGAACTCGACTGAAGTTTGAACACCAGGGTTGGAAAAGGCATGTATGAATACCCTGTGTAAACGGAGAACCTTCTGAATGTAGAATGAACCAAATCTCGTTGAACCGTGCCAAGTTTGAATGGACTGAAAGCGAATAAACAAGGGCAACCTGCCTAAAATACCCAAACCAAAACCAAGACCCTGCAAGGAGTGTGGTAAGCCTACCCCAAAGTCCATAGCCAACAACTAAGCTCCAAACTCTATGAAATTGATACTTCTTCAAACATATGAACACCTATTCGGAAATTGGGATCACCTTAATAACCTCACTTATGAAAGATGTCCACGATACCGCAAATATGAAGTCCAAACACCCTGTAGGCAAAGGAAAGGGTGTCTAAAGTCCAAGGTCACCACATAGCTATTGACAATGTCTTAATCTTCCAACTCACCCACTGGCGCAACCTTCTGATCTGTTGTACCCATATAGAAATGAACAATCTTGAAGGCATTCAACATACTTCTGGCCCACACTGGCAGAGCCTAAACAACACTGGACATGCATACAATAGATGACCTCTCAGAGGGTCTACCAAAGCAAGATATCAACCCTCAGAACCCAAAGGAGACAATCAAACTCAGTGTACCATCGGGAACTAAAAATTAACCTGCTGGCTTCAACCTGCACAACCTGATCAGATACAAAACACCACCGCTGATTTTGTTCAACTAGAGTAGAATGAACCTTGTACTGACAAGAACACTGATGATATCTAGAATTCTCAGCCTAATCCACTAGTTAGACAAGGACTGGATGTCCAAGGCCAACAGTCACTCTCAAACTGAAATAAAGAACTAAGTTTCCCGTATCCACTGCCTTCCAACACAAGAATGCTGCAACCGAAAGGAAACTTCCATGAACCATCTGATGCAACCTGCTAGCCTACGATTCTAAAATCCAACTTCAATTTTCCAATCTATGCCCCTATCGAACCCATGAGTAGACCCATACACTGTCGATGAATACTTAGGAACCGGAGCCAACTAGGCTCTGAATATACAAGTTTCCCAATCTGTAGATGCTACTGAAACTTGGGTCCTTCAAAGAATATAACAAGGAAATCACAGTCGATGCAACAAGTCCCCAAAGGTAGTATTGGAAAATTACCACTACCTCATGTCATACTAGAAGGGATCTGACCTCGAATTCATCTAAGGCAATGCCACTCTAATCTGTATTCGGCCGAAGAAAGTCACCAATACACAAGCCAAAGAAAACCCACAGTCATCACCTGGGTCAGCTACTAGAACATATATATATGAACAAGGAGTCATCTCCCTTCTTTTCCAACTAAACGGAACCCTTTCTAAGCACACACTAAACTCTACCATCTCTTTCACAGGTACAACCACCCTGACAGACTACTTTTCAGATAAACCTGGAGCTATTCTCTTAGCTCTCACATCCATATTATAATCACTCAGTATGGCAGGAGAAGAAGAGGTTGAATGCCCACTTACCCAAAATGCTACGATTACAACACAACCACGATGCTACAGTCAAAATCCAACCGCAATGCTATAGTCAAAACTTAGCCACAATTTCACAATCAAACCTTAATCATCATGCTATAATCTAAAGCTCGACAAGAATGTTACGACCAAAAACTTATCCTAATAGGGACTGGGGAGAACAATAAGAACATCTCAAACCAGGCTTGAAACAGAAAGAAACAAGGAAAACAACCCAAACCTTATCACCTTCTAAACTAACGAAACAAAGATGGTCAACTCTAACCACCCGAGAAAAGCAAGACCGGCCAATGCCCACAAACATAACAAATACCACTCGACTTGAGATGGAACCCCAAACTTCGGCATAAAACCATTGGTATCACATCAAACCAACAAAAGGACCTCTAGAAAGGCTAGATAATGGCCTAGGAAACAACCATCTAGGACTGCTAAAAAAGGAAGACTCAAACTAAGTCTAGAAACTGGAAACAAAACCAACCAGAAAAGAGGCTAATAAGACCTACCCACGATTCACAACTCTGGGTAATCAGCTTCCAAGGACAAAACACCCCATCCACTACTAAAGAATAATTTACCGAGAAATACACGCATAAACACTACAACTCAAGTAGTCAAACAACTAAATAGGTGGCAGGTAGGTATACAAGTAAATACATAAAAAAGGGGATAGAATCGCAACACAAGCAGTACTATCACTAGCCGAAGGTAATGAAAGTCATACCTAGAGCAACGCTATTGGAAACCTCTACCTCTGGCCCATCAAGAGGGAAATCAGACCGACAGCGTCTATCTCTGGACTAAGTAGCCAAAGCTGAAGGCTCAACCATTCCTCGCCGGGGATAATCTCTAGAAAAGTGACCAATCACCCCACAATCATAACAACCATACTGACTGGGATACACGATTATGGGAAAATCCCTAGCAAAGTGCCCACACTCACCACACTGAAAACAACCTCTACTAGATGAGGTTTGATAGGAAGATCTCACTGAACCTGACCAGCCACCATAACCTACACACTTTAAATGCAAACCTCGAAGAACTTGACCAATAACCTATCTACTCTGCTAAACATGCTTTGCACAACCACTCTATAGAACCTGTGGAGCAACTAAAACTGGTCTGCTAGATAAGAAGCAATGGAACTAATCCCTGCAGGGAATCCCCTACCTCGAGTCTGAGAATCTTGGAAATTGTCTTGACAACGATGCCTCTTAGCACTACCTCCATAAGCCTCATGGTATAACCCCTCAATAGCCCAAACATGATCAACTATCTGAATAAAGGTAGTCCCAATTGCAACCAAATACTTTATCGCCAAATGGAGCAGTGAAATCAAACCCCCAACAAAGCTTTGAACTCTATCAAACTCTTTGGGAACAGTCCTAGTAGTACGCCTAACCATCTCGTGAAATCTCGCCTCATACTCTAATATTGACATACAACCTTGCTGAAGAATTGGAAGCTCAACCCTAACTGAAGCACCGCTCGATGAACCAGGTACTAAAACACCCACCGAAGGACTCTGAGTCTTAGCCACGATGTCCTAAAGAACTGGGGTAGCATGAAACCCTACCAGAGGCTGGTCTGGCCCAACGCCCCTATCTAATGTGGTATGCTCCTACTCTGAAATCCTGGCACTGACGAAAGAATGGAAGCAACAGGAACAGAAGCCTCGACACCACCCATTGTCGCACCCATCTTAGGCATTTGAGAAGGAATAAAAATTAAAGTTTAGGAGTCAATAGAGCCAGGAACTTACGCAAAGGAGGCAAGAAGATGAAACTTTTATTTATAATACCTTGTATCCTCCCGCAGATAGGATATGAATGCCATTGTACTAATCCACGAGTCTCTACTTAGACAGTTGCTTTTGTACTATGACACTGATGAACCTAGAGCTATGATACCAAGTTATCACGACTCGATTTCTTAGGTCATGATGGAACCTACAACCCCCCAGTAGGTGAACCAATTCCCGTACCCCAGAATAGTTAGTAATAGGATACTACCTATCTAATATGCACAATAAGCAAAAATAAGCGAAAGCAGAATATAAAGATAGAACAGAGCATAAGAAACAACCTGAATATAAATAAATAGGGAAAATACACCAACCCTAAGATTTGGTATCGATAGTACAAAAGCTTCTAATAGAATACAAGTGCTAGAAATAACAAAATAGAATATACAGTTGTCTCTGAATAAATAAGGAGTAATAGTACAAAAGATGAGATATGCTCAAGCCCCGATTGTCAGACACTCACCCTAGTCTCGAATATCCAAAAGCTACCTGAGTCTTCATGCGATCAACAACGAAAGCACACACTAATATCTGCACCAACAGGATGTAAAAGTGTAGTATGAGCACCAATTCCTAAGCAATGGGTACCAAGTAGGCATCATTTGCCGACTGAGCGTATAGAAGATATAAAAACAGAAATAAGCAGAATACAAGGGAAGCAGTCACGGAAACAAAGAGGAAGCACAAGAAAACTTGCATGTATAGAAGACAACAATAATACAAACATACTATGCTAGCCACAGAAGATATACATACACAAAACACAAGTTAAATAAAGAGGAACGCACCTGGAATCCTTGCAACAACAATATATATAAAGAGAGAGTTTAGAAGCATGACGGTATACCGGTAACCTCAAGTAAAAAGGGAAAAAAGGAAAGCAAGCCAACATATTCAAGATAGAAGCAATAAACGAATAGAATGCTAAAACCCAACTACAAGATAAGCATAGACAAAAAGCAGTCTCTCAGGTGCAACCCTAGGATGGAATAACTAAGCCACAAAGGACCGAGATCCACTAATCAAAATCCACGATAAAGAATAACATTCGATAACCCACAACCGCTCAGAAGGCCACTTAAACATTGCCTCACTAATATAGGAGTCACTAATCAATCAACGATCAAATATCTAACAATTGGAGCCTCAACAGGCTAGAACCCACTAAATCACCAAGTATCGAAGGCCATAAAAAGTTCTATAATATGAAAGGAGTAATATAATCTACCTACAATCCCAATAGCTTCCCATGCAATCGAGGAATAAAATCAAGTGAAAACAAACCCTACGATCGCCCATATACCCGGAGCGTACATTGAGCACACATCAAATAAGGGTGGGATCGAATACAATATGCATGATGATGTGATATGATGAAACAGGTGTGATAATAGTGTCGTATGTTACCCCTTCCGATACCTAGAAGGCCCAATAGAGGCAGGACCCATGGAAGGCTCACTCGTATACCTCAACTCTACCATATACCCTCCTCTTGGCACCCCCGTTGGCCCGTAGCTATTGGACCAGGAATGGTAGGGTCCATAGGGGTTTACTCATAGACCACGTACTAAAAACCATGAATCTTAACATATAGCTCAACAATTAGAACCTCGTAATATGTGGTCATAATTAAACCGAGTCTAAAATAGTAGACAAATCTCAATAACACTTATAAAGGGTTCCTAGAGTGTATCCAGTTCTAAATCAGTAATCAAGCCTTAAATTCCCTAAATAAGGTGCCCGGTACATATTCGGGTCTAAATACATTAAAAACCATGTCTAGAACTATGGTGTAGCTGAGCCTAATATTAGTATGAAAATAAATGGTAAAATCATCGCAATATCCCCTCTACTCTAAGAGGTTTCATAAAAGTTAGTACCAAAACCCTTTCCATAATAATTTAATTAAAAAGGAGCCCTTAGGGCGATGTAAAGTTTAGAAAATATTTGTAGCAGGCCAAAGCCAAAACAATAGTAAAATATGCAGGGAAAAGTTTTTACAAGAATGATATGCTCGCAAATAATAGATTAGCCCAAAATGGCTCACAAATATTCCTATCGGCCCTGCATAGGCACAAACAACTCTACAACACAGATAACCAGCCTAAAGTAAGTTCATGATATCTGAGACACACGGACATTCCTAAATATTCCACCGTCTATTGTCCAGAGGCATACACAAAGGCCATACGGTGCCACAAGGGTAATATAGCAATACTACATGAGTACTACAATCAACGTAATAAATAAATGGACAAAAAAAGTGAACAAGGTCTGAGGGTGCCAACCTAGAAAACCAACCCAAGGAATCTAATTAATGCAGTTATAGCCTATATACGCAGAGTCTAGGTAGGGAAAGCCATAACCTACTTATCGTCTGATGACTAACTACTGGAACAGCATCGTCCAAGCTCGAATTGCTTTGAGAAGCTCCAATTTGCGAAACACTATCAACACAATAATATACGCGTCAAAATAAGACCAACGATACCCATATTGCTACAAGTGTAGCTTGGTCAAAATTCAAGTCAAAAATAGGCCAGCGGGGCCCACAACCCAAAATCAAAAATGGAAAATAATCCAAAGAGTGTGTGCTAAAAAATGAGCCAATTTAGCAAGGGGGAAGGGCTCAAAATATCCCGCTTAAGTAAAGAATTAAAGAAGAATTTCAAGAAAAAATCAGAAATAAAATGGAGAATACGCTTACCACGATGAGATGAAATACGCCAAAGGAGAGAATTCACCAAACCCATGAACATGCAAGTCAAAACGAGAAGCTTCTACAAGGAATTTCTCCAAGCTTTAAGAATTACAACAATGGAGGTTTGAAAAATGGAGAAGAACAAGATTTGGGGAAGAAGAGGACTTACTAATCGAAGGGGAAAGAAATTTTTAGAACCAAATTGATGAATTCCCCAAAGATAATACTGAATAGGAGCAATATGAGTTGAGAGAAAAGAGTTTGGAATGTGAGAGAAATGAGTTTAAAGGCTGAAAATTGTAGGAGGGGGCAATATATGTGCCTGGGCGTAGGCTGGTGCCATTGGCAATGGCCAGGCATCATCGATGCTGAAGGAGGGCATGCACGCATGCGCGCGATCGCGCTAAGGGAGCATCATTGGCTCTGGCAGGCGGGCGGCAGGCTAGGGCTATCACGCTTCCTGGGCATCGATGGCGCTGAGGAAGCTGTCTGCTGCAAAAACTAGCAAAACTCAAAACTTCACCGAGGCTTTTCGGGCACAATCAGAACCCGATACTTGAAAACCAATAGATCTATTAGAGTGGAAACAACATTCCAAACTCCACAAAATCTATGAAACTTCCATATGAGGTTGTCTCCGAGGAATGGTGACCCAAGTCAACACTAGATAATGCCAACTAAACATCCAAAACTAGCTCAGCTCACCCAGGACTTGAACCAACCAACTATCTAACACAAGCTCGGCATTCCAGAGCTAACAACATTGACAGAATTTCCATACTAGGCCGTCTTCTCCAAATGTTGACCAAAGATCAACCAAAAAAGCCCAACTAGCCTGAAAACACAAAACGAGAGAGAATTCCAAGCTAAAAGGTTCCCAAATCCAGACCAAAGGTCCACCTAGACAAAAGTCTATGCTTTAGAGCTAACGGAACTATCAGAATTTGATTCAGAGAAAGATAGCTAAGAATGTTGACTGAAGTCAATGATTTCTAAAGTTAAAGCTCTAAAACGGAGAAACGGCCATAAATACCAAACTAGCGGCTTGGGCACCAGACTACTTGTCCCAACAAGCCATAAATGACTTGGGATCACTACAGACAAGTTCTAATAGTACAAAAGAAGGCAAAAACTCAAGAATAACCGGAAGGGCCATTACAAAATTTGGCCTATTTTTGCTGGGTTTGGTCAAAACGGCCCTAATCTGACCCGCAACCCCCTAAACCCTATAAATACTTCTTTTCTTCATATTTTTAGTAGTTATAAACATAGTTAGACATAGAAAGATGTATCAACATGCAGGAGAACAAGAAAGATGTATTTTTGGAGGAGAAACATGCAAGGATGGAGCCCCAAGGCTTTTTACCTAGGGTTTTAATTTTTTTTGCTTTGTATGAATGAATCTCTGATTATTCATGGATTATTCTTTTGTAATAAGTTCATGAGTAGCTAAATTCATAGTATCTAGGGTTGTGGATAAATATGAATGTTGTAGTTAGAAGGTTTGATTGGATTTCCACTATTTGAGTAGCTTAACTTTTCTTGATCTTAATTATTTGGCCAATTATTGAGTACTATCTATGGTTTATAAGTTGAACTAGGGATAGAGAACTTACATTCGCAATAAGAAAAGGTAGAGCTTGGTCATGAATCCCTTTTAGAAGGGGAAATGATTCACTTACGTGGATAGAAATATATCCATTAGCCTTGCTTAATTGATACGAAAGACATATCACATGAAATTCACTATCGACCAAAAACCATAGGAATATAGGCATTAGAAATAGTCGAGTAGGCATAGAGGCAGTTTGGAAAGATGCTCAACATCACAATTATCAACCCGCAACTAGTAACTCAAGAAATCAGTTAAACTAGTTAACCAATAACTCAACTAGATTATTCTAAGTCTGCAACCCTGGATCACTAATCATCTCTAAAATCACAAAATAACCTAAATTCATCTTAGGTGTTAGACTTATATTAGTTAGTAGTTAATTAGCTAAATCAAACAATCTTCTGTTGTTTACATCACTGAATAGTTAGAATAAAAGTTCATTTTAGTTACTAATTCATTAATCCTTATGGGATCGATAATTCAGACTTACAACTCCTATATTACTTGTCAGACCATGTACACTTGAGTGCATATAAACATAATCTAGAGGTCCAACAAGTTTTTGATGTTGTTGCTGGGGAATTTTCATAGATTGATATACTATTTTGAGTTTTGTTTAATCTATTCAGTTTTTACTTTTAGTTGTTGTTTTTGTTACATTACAAGTTTTAGGTAGTTTATGCCAAATATGAGAAGTCAAGGCAGTCCCTTGATTCCATTTGATCTTGAAATCAAAATAACTGCCAGAAGATTCAGAATTATGGGTGACCAAATCAACCAGAACTTGAATCTTGACAGAGTTCAACAGCCTGTTGGGGCGCATGGACACATACATATGTTTAAATTTTCTATGCCAAATCATGAGAATGCCTCCAAGACAATAGTTAAGCCAGTAATTATGGGTAACTTTGAACTGAAATAAGGAACGGTACGGCTAGTGCAGAACACTTGCCAATTTTTGAGTAAACCACACAAAGATCAACACAAACACTTGAGAAAATTTGTGGAGCTGAGTGATAACTTTAACTATCAAAATGTGTCAGATAAGTATGTGAAACTTACTTTGTTTCCCTTCTCACTTATTGGGGAAACAAAGCAATGGTTGCAGAATGAACCAGCTGGTTTAATTACTACTTGGGATGGATTGTCAGAGAAGTTCCTGAATTAGTTCTTCTCTTCAAGAAGAACTATAGAGTTAAGAGAAAGAATATCCTATTTTGTGCAAAAAGATACTGAATCATTGCCACAGACAAGGGAAAGATATATGGGTTATCTCAGAGATTGACCTTATCATCAGCAGCCAAAGGAGATCATTCACCACAACTTCATTGAAGGATTGAGACCAGACTTCAAGTCACGCTTAGATACTACAGCTCGAGGGAAAATCTTGTACAAGAGTTATGATGAAATAGAAGTGCTACTCAACCTTATGTCTGCAGGTAATAGAGACTATCAAGAGCTGAGTAGAGTGTTATTCTCAACTTCACAAAATGATCCAGAGAAGCTAGAGTTAAATGATGTTACATCTAGTAGAGCTGAAATTAGGAATCTTACCATCTTAGTGAAGAAGTGTATGACAGTCTAAAGCCCAGTAAAGTTTAGCAAGTTCAAGCAACCAATATTATGTGTGAGCTATATGGTAAAAACCATACCTATTCAGGTTGTTCTCAAAACCCAGAGTCTATATTTTATGTGGGGTAGTAGAATCATGGAATGGGTTATCAATGTAATAATGATAACGCTCAAATCATGCTCCCCAAGTTGGAGGTCACGGCGATCGTTAGAGCAAAACACATTTATAATTCCCAATGAGTGTCGGGGTCGTACCCAAGGGAACAATATAGTCGTGATCGAGCTAATAGAGAATCCAAGCAACTTATTAAAGTTCAATTAACAAAAAAAAAGGAAAGATATCTAAAAAGAGGGGTTTTAGACTAAACTGAAGGATAAAAGAAAATCAAATAAAGGATAGATTAATCAATAGCTTTCACCTTGCTTTCTCCAAGTAAGGACAACAAGGGAGACTTTGGAATGATAATTTAAATCACAAGACTTGCACCCGATTAACGCGTGGGTAGTCTTGGCTAAGGGTATGGCTAACCGTCTTTCGACCAATCAAGCATAGATCTCGTGTGTTCTCTTGAACCTCCATCAGTAAGCAATAACCAACCAATTTAACTTGGGTGAGTTGGGTTATCTCTAACCCCAACTCTTAGATGGGAGTTTTCGGCAACCAAATTATCTCTAGCTTTGGTCTAGAGTGGAAACCCCAAATCCCCACTATTGAATCTTCCCAAATTAGGAAAATTCTCTCTCAAGGAAAAACCAAAATTAGAAAGCTAAGTCAATGTTTGCAACCATTGACTATAAATTCAAGCATGGAGGATTCAATAGACCCAAATAATAAAACAAGAGAAAAATCTATATATGAATTCAATACCCAAATAAGCATTATCTCTAATACAACCTAAATCTCAATTCAACAATTACACCAATAAAATAGCAATTAAGAATGGGAGTTGAATAAAGGAAACTAAGAATTTACAATAAAGAGCATCCAAATCTTCACTCCTATAGTGTTAGTTGATGAACTTGCTCTCTAAGCTTGCCAAAAGTTGTGAGAATAGCCAAAGATGTGTTTAAAGATGGCTTGGAGGTGTTTTATATGGATTGGGGTTTCCAAAAGTGTGAAAAGACTGCTTTGGTCATAGCTAAGCCCGGCATCCATATTTGCGTAGAAATAGCCACAATTGCAGCATGTTGACTGACTTTTGACATCCGCAATTGTGGTCCTTTGGCCGTATTTGTAGTGGTTGACTGGTCACCTGACCTCCACATTTGCAGTCCTTTGGCCGCATTTGCGGTCCTTTGGCCGCATTTGCGATCTTTTGACCGCATTTGTGGTATCTGAGGCTTGTAATTTCCTTCAGCTCACTTTTAGCTTCTTTTGTCCAAATTGCTTCAAAGTCTCTACATGAATGAAAATCACCTGAAATATATCATAACAAGCTATAAGTGGTCTCATATCACCATTAGAGAATGCAAAAGCCTAAGAAAGAGATGTAAATAAGTGGTAATTTCACCACTTATCAAATAGCTATGGGAAAAACTATAAAAATAACCCAAATTTCTTTTGGGGAAGTAATTAGAAGTAGCCATTCACACAATCATAAGATCAAGTAAGTAGTTCACTAGAAGAGACCTTGAAGCAGTTTGTAGCTCAGACCAAACAATATGAGCAAGCTTGGTGAGTGATAAATGAAAAACATAAAAAGATTTGTGTTGAGATAAAACTATAATTGGGTCAATTAGCTATAGCATTAGATGCATACCTTAAGGGGCATTACCAAGTGATACAGAAAAAAACTAAAAAAATGGTTAATGTAGTCACCTTGAGAAGCGGAAAAGAGTTAGAATTAAAGCCTCAGAGAGATGGAAGACAAAAAGAAGAGTTGAGGTCTACAAAGAGAAAGAAATTGAAATATTAATTAAAGAGTTGACATTCAAGACACCACTACCATTCCTGCAGAGGTTTGAGAAATAGAAAACAGACAAGGTTTGTTTGAGATTTCTAGAAATATTGAAGCAAGTACATGTGAATATTCCATTAATGGAATTATTGCAAGAGGTACCAAAATATGCCTAGCACTTGAGAAGTATAGTTGCAAACAAGAGGCGCCTCACAGAGTTTGAAATAGTTGCCCTCAGTGAAAAATTTAGTTCAAGAATCAAAAAGAAACCCCCTCTAAAGTTGAAAGATCCAGGCAACTTTACTATTCCTATCAGTATTAGAGACAAAGATATGGGAAGGGCACTTTATGACTTAGGTGACAACATAAATTTGTTGCCCACTTCAGTTTTCAAGACTTTGGGACTTGGTGAACTAAGACCTACCATAGTTACCTTACAGTTGGCAGACCATTCTTTAACATATTCTGATAGAATCATTGAAGATGTGTTAGTGAAGGTGGGACCATTTATTCTGCATGTGTACTTCATTATTCTTGATTATGAAGTCGACAAAGATGTACCAATAATTCTTGGTAGAGGTTTCTTGGCTACAGCTGATGCAGTAATAAACGTTATGTCTGGTAAGATGTCTATGACGGTTGGGGAAACTGAAGCCATATTTAATGTATTGAAGGCAAATAATTTGCCTGCACATTATGAAAATTTTAAAATTATCAATTGGGGTCCTCTAAGATTGGCTTAGGCAAGACAAGAAACTCATTCAAATCAAAATAACCCAGTGAGTGGTCCTTAGAGATTGAATCTAACAGAGAAAGATATTGTTACTACAGTTGATGAGATTGAAAGAGATATTAAGGATAAAGGTCTATTACAAAATGGTTGGAAGAGATATCTCATATTTCATGTAAAGAACTTCGTGGATGAGTGCAAAAAGTATGACAAGGTCATTGATGATGAGATAAAGTTGTATTGGTTTCCTTGATCTCTTGTGGGAGAAGCAAGGGAATGATATATGAACACTTCACCAGAGTTAATATGAACATGGCCTAATTTAGTGTATACATTCATCCATGAGTTGAGTTCATATGTCGGAAAGACACAAGCAGTGAACAAAGTTGTGAAATTTGAACAAGAGGAGGAAGAGTTAGTCTCTGATGCTTGGGCAAGGTTCAACCATCTAATCAACCATCTGGTTTTGGTCTTGTCTAAAGTAATTTTGATGGATAGTTTCTACCAAGCGCTTGACAAGAATAACTAATCTATAGTAGATTTGGTAGTTAGTAGATGGTGGAATGAGAATTCTGCGGTTACAGCTATGCAGATATTGCAAAGTATGGTTGAACACATATTTCTTTGGAATATAAAGTTTTGGAATTTAATGAGAGAGGTGAAGGAAGCCAAGGAAAAAATCTAACTCAAGTAAGCTGGGGTAGTGATGCTTACCCCTATCAAGGAGATAATGGAACTTGAAAATGTTCACCTCCAGCCACGACGTTAAACAAGGCACTAGTTGGGAGGAAACCCAATATATGTTGTACTTATTTAGTTTTTCTTTATTATATTCTTTTATAAAAAATAATTAATAATTGTCTTGAGTTTATTGTTCTGCAAGTTTTCAAGATTGTGGAGCAAGGAAAGTGAAAACGGGCACTCGAAACAAGGTTTAAAAAAGAAAAAAATATAAAATGAAAAAACTAGTGAAAATACACTAGGAGAATGCCTAGGGTATCACCCAAGGACCGTCCGTAGTATATTTCACTCAAAATTAATTTTTCCTATTTTTTTTTAAAAAATAAAAATTAAAGAATTTAAAAAGGAAATTAAAAAAAAAAAATTAGTATAAAGTCACTAAATTCTCCTTATTTTTTTTATCTACTAGTGTATTTAAAATATTTCTCTCTCTAACTTTAGCTAAAGACTTTATTCCGTCAAGCTTTCTTCTTGAAGAATTAACTTTCAAGGTATGAATTCTTGTGCTTTCTTTAGCTAATTTGTGTTTTTATCATTAGTCATTAGTTTTTAGTTTTAGTCTTTAGTTTTTATTTTTTTATTTTTTTATTTTTAGCTAGTAATTTGTAGACCCATTAGAAGTGAAATTTCATACTTGAATTTCCCAAACTTGTTAATCATGCTAAATTATTGTATGGAGAATGTAATTTATTAATTGTTAGTGAATATATGATTGCTAGAATGATTGTTTGTTGCTAATATGAAATTTGGGGTGAATTAGTGTAATGACCCTCTAGGTCATTTCTCTATTTTCATGCGTTTTTAGTATTTCGAGCTTTCCCATAATGGCTATAAATTATTTATGACTTGTTGGGACTGACGGTTCGGTTCCTCGGCAGTTCATTTGTGTTTTAGAAGAGTTTTCCTATTTTAAAACTCTTAAAGTTGAAAGAGTTGACTTTGGTCAATATTCAGAAAAGGCGGGCTCAAATGGAAATTTAGTCAGCACTGTTAGCTCTAGAGCATCGGCTTTGGGCTAGAGGTATCTTTGGTTCGGGTAACGAGGCTTCCAGACTCATTTTGGGCTACGGGGTTACTTTTGGCTTAAAGGTTGTTTTTGGGCGTGGTGCCAACTTTTCATCAAAATGATCTCCCTTGGGAATTTCCTCAATTTCATTGAGTCTGAAATGCCATTTCTAGTTGGGTAGCATATTTGAGTTGTGTTCATGGGGTTCTGAATGAATCCTGAGGGTCCATCCGGTGACTTTTTAACTTGGAAAATCTATTGGTTTTACAGCATCTGGTGTGGGGGAACTGTGCCCTTCATGTACGTGGAGGGTCGAGTTGTTTGGTCTTCATGTTTGCGGCTGGTCCGCTGCATACGCATAGAATGGTTGGCTGGACCCGATCAAAGTTTCCTCTTTGCGTACATGATGGGACTGCCACGTTCATGAAGAAAGGACCTACAGGTGCGGTCCTGTGTAGGCGATGGGGTCCTCGCATCCATGAAGAAGGGACCCTGGCAGTATAAAGGCCTCCCTCTTTGTTTTCTCCACCATTTTCACGCAAATTTGGTACCTAGGAGCTTTGTGGAGCTCCTTTCTAAGGGATTCTCCTTGCTTAAGTGTACGGGTATGTTCCTAAAACATTTCTCATGTTCTACCATTAATTTTTCAAGTTTCTCCTCCTTTAATTCCCGTAATCCATGGCTAAATCCTTGAATTTGTTCCTTGATCATTAGTAAGCTTCAGGACTATTATGAGCTCAATTCATTTCTCATTTGTGCCCAACGTATGATCATGGGTTTATGACCCTATAGGGAAGCAAATTTTATTTTCAATTCTGTTGACGGCCCTAGGGGGTCAACTTTTGACCTGATTTCTTGCCCGAATTTCTATATGATGATATGAGTATCATTATTCTCATGTGAATGAGTAGATGATTATTTTGATAGTATGGGTGCATTGGAGGCTTCTTAGAGGAGAAAAGCTTCGGGGAGAGCATCCTACTATCATCACTGATTTCAACTATTAAAAGGGAAAATGATTTTTTTACAATAAAAACCCGTGTTACTAAGGAGGAATTGCACCTCACTATTTTTACTGATTTTTGAGTCGAAAGATCATACTATTTAAGCTCTTGGTTCGAGAGACCGCTCCGAACCCTATCTTTCCCATTGATCTGTTGGTATATTAGTAAGCTCTGGAGGCCCCTTGCATATATATGGGGTTTTACTTTGTAGTGTTCATACATATAGATAAGCTCTAGCGGCCCATGAGAATACTTTGTTTTTTTCCCTGATTAAACGTGGATTATATTTCATGGTATGTATTGATAAGCTTTGGTGGCCTGCGAGGATATTCCAGATATTATGGTATGATATTTGTTGATGAGCTCCAGCGGCCCATGAGATGACTTTCGGTTTTACTCATTATTGCATCGGCCACATCTCACTACACTCATTTCGTAATGCATATTATGGTGTTCTTTTGCATATCCTTACTATCATAGTCTGGTTTATAGTTAGCCTTCAATGTTGTTTGCACCTTCTGGGCTTATAAGGGTCCGTCTAGGTTATAGCTAGATTATTTATTTATGCCTTCCATGTTATTTACTCGTACTTCTCCTTATTATCTAGTTATGACTTGTTATTTCCTTCTAACCCCCTCTTTCTTACCTTTGGGTTTTATATTCACATTTTGTTATTCTTATATCTTATCTGAGATGAGTCGGCCTATGATTCCTAGTGGGTACCGCATATTTTGGTACTCATAGTACCCTTCTGCATCTTATTCATGATGCAGATCCTAATACGTGTTATCACCATTGACGATGTCCTCGTGCAGAGTTTTTGACCGGAGATATACGGTGAGATCTTGACTATCGGAGTTGATCCACCTCCCTCTACTTTTGGACTAGTCTTCTACTGTGCATTCAAAGACTATTCTTTGTTTGTTTTATCTAACTAGCACATCTTTGTTGTTGTAGCTCTTGTATCGATTGATACCAGATCTTGGGGAGTCTTTGTGTATTTTATTCTCTTCCCTCCCTATTTATTTATGCTCGTTCAGTTTATCTTTCGCTTTTATTGATGTACTTCCTTTTTTGCTTCATTCTCTTGTTAGCCCATTACTTGTACTTCCGGACTAAGGATTTGGCTTACCTACTGGGGGTTATAGTAGGTGCCATCACAATTTGAGTTTTACGGTCGTGATAGAGTGGTATTAGATCTCTAGGTTCACCGGTGTCAATGGTACAGGACCAAGTGTCTAGTAGAGTCTCGCAGATCGTTATGATGACATTTATATCCTATATGCAGGAGGCTACTAGGCATTCTTAGGAAAGTTCCCTCTTGTTGATTCGGTATTGTGCGTTCTTGACTCTATTAAAGTCTAAGCTTCATTTGTCCCATTTCTTTTAGATGGTTAGGATGAGGTTGACAACGGGTGAGGGAGAGGCTCCTGCGCCTACTGCTGGAGCATAGTTAACAGAGTCAGAGGTTGAGGGTATTCAGTGTTAGCCAGAGGGTGTGGGGCCAACCTAGCCTCCAATAGGATTTGTCGCTACCCGGTCCTTCAGGATATTTTGGTCAGGATTCTTATCTTACTGGAGAGTATGTCATGGGTTGGGGCTCTTCCTGGAACCCCTAGTGGTTCACGGATTATAGATGAGGCACAAACTTCAGCCTAGTCAGTGACGTATTGTGGTCAGGGATTAGGAGCACAGCCTGCCGCTGTGGCTCCCCATTTAGAGATATTGCATATTCTATTGGTCGCTCAGCCTATGACAGCTAGGCCGGTTATGACTTTTGAGGAGTAGAAAATGCTGGGTAGGTTCATCAAGTTGGGTCCTCTAAGGTTTTCTCATACTCCAGGAGAGGATTCTTATGAGTTCTTGATCAGTTGCCAAGAGAGGTTTCATATTCGTAGGTTAGTAGAGTTGCACGAGGCTGATTACACTCCATTGATGGATGGTTAAGCAAAATATTAGTGGAGATCTTATACAGCTTGCAAGCCAGCTAAGTCACCTCTGATGACCTAGGCTCTATTCTCTGAGGCTTTCTTGGAGAAGTATGTACCTTGTAGCCTGAGAGAGGAGATTGAGGGATGTGTTCACCTAGGTTAGAGCAGGGATCTATGTTGGTTTCCGAGTATGAGGCATGGTTCGACGAGTTGACTAGGTATGCTACTATGATTCAGCCTATAGAGCATGAGCGGGTTCGCCGATTTGTCAGAGGTTTGGATCTACCACTTCATTTGGCTACAGAGAATCTAGAGGCATCAGGGGATACATTCCTTGTGGTGGTTGATCATGCATGGACTATTGAGAGTATATGTCACGAGGAATGTGAAGGCAGCAGCAAGAGTCCCCACCGTTAGGGTAGTTTAAGTGATTTTTAGGTTTGAGGTAGAGGTTTCTCTCGTAAGGGTTACCTTCACCATTTTTGGTCCAGTTGGCCAGTTCACACAACGCTGCAAATTTTAGAGAGCGATTGTTTGGGGCATAGTGGGTACAACAACTAGGGTTCAGGTCAGACTTCTTGAGGTTTTCATTCTGGGTATCCAGGCTGGGATTGCTAGTCGAGTTCAATCAGGATGTCGCATCGGGGCACTTCCGTTAAGGGTTGCTATATGTATGGTATGTGGGGACACTTTGCTAGCAATTGTCCTAGATTCAGAGAGTTTCATTCTCTTCGAGTTCCAGCACCACCGGCTAGAGGTGGTGCGCAGGTTAGTAGGGGTGGTTCCCAGGTTGTCACAGATGGTTCTCAGCCTGACAAGTCAGGCGGTCATGACAGTCGCATTCACTCAGACGCCTTTATCATATGTATGATTTTATTATCATTAGTGAACTTTTGGTATTGTTCAATGTGGGGTCAATAGGTGTCACGACCCAAAACTAGGCCATGATGGCGCCTACATAACCCTCCAGTAGGCAAGCCAAGCCAACAATGCGGAAGACAAAGTAAAGCAGTTTAATAAGGAAAGTGAAAGAGAAATATAAGGAAAATAGAGCCAATAGTACAGATACATACCAACAGTAATAAATATACAAAAATCACCCTAAAGTGACCA
This sequence comes from Jaltomata sinuosa, assembly GCA_003996215.1. Taxonomy (NCBI): domain Eukaryota; kingdom Viridiplantae; phylum Streptophyta; class Magnoliopsida; order Solanales; family Solanaceae; genus Jaltomata; species Jaltomata sinuosa. The sequence continues at coordinate 114,826 of QJPP01007359.1, forward strand.
AGAAGACAAAATATACACAAGAACCAACTCGGACCTGGTGTAACCAATACAAGAGCGCCTAAAGTACGGAGTAGATATACAACAAGTACTGTCTATCCAAAATACAAAATATAGAGAGAAAAATAGAGGGAAGGCAGTAAAAGTCTCCAAAACACTGGGAGCTCACCATGATCCAAATAGCAGCTGGCCTCGAATGGTAGGAGGATTAGGTGCTACATCAGAAAAAGATGCAGAGTCTTGTATGAGTACCAAAACATTGAGTACCCAGAAGGCATCATAGGCCGACCGAGTGCAAAAAATAATATATAATACAAATTACAGAAATGTAAGCTAACTACAAAGATCCACCTAGATCTAGTTATAAACAAAAAATAGAACTAATCGACCTAACATAGAAGAAGATAATAACAATAATAAACCGAGGCAACGGACAATCCAAGTACACTCCAGCTAATGCAATTTAATGTGGGATGATGTGATTCATGAATGTATAAAATTAAAAGTAAAAACCTGGTATCTGGTACCCCGGGGCGCCCAAAATTTATCCTCGGACTCATCAACATATGCATAGAAAGTAAAACCCAGAATGTATGCATCAGGGATCCCGAAACTGATAATCGAAATCAACAGAAAAGTGAATGGAGAAAAGGTCCGGGAATGTCCCTTGGACCGGCATAAAAGTAGTACTTTTCCTTTCCTTTCAAAAATCAGTAGTAAAACCAAGGTAGTTCCTTTAAAATCCAAAAATCATGTTAACAATGGCAAATCTCAAGTTTTAGATCAAAAATCCCAAAAAATCCTTTCCTTTTTGTACCGCTAGGTATGTAAATGCAGTATGAGCATGTAAAGTTCCATATTCAGAGAATATTTCACACCACAAGGCAAACCAGGGCAAAGCACCCTCCAACAAAGAGAACTGACCTGAAACTCCATCCAATCCATGTTATGGCCTTGGGCCCACAGTTACACACGACGGTAAAATAAAGCAGAAAGAATAGGAATAACTACGAAAGCAACTAAAAGCATCTATTCTACCTCTAAAACATCCTAAAAGCATACTAAGGATTCTAGGCTAATTACAGCAGCTCTACGAACTCCTAAACTAAGGATAACAATAATAATTCTAATCTACGATCTGAAATGGCCAATTTATACAAATAACAAGATTTAAGCTTATTAATACCTTAAGATCCAACCTAACGTTCAAGTTATTTATACTATACAAAAATCTAACCAAACTCAGTCTAGGAAATGTAAACTGTAACCTACCTCACTCATGTGCCTTCCCCTTTTGAACAACCTCAGAAAGCTTCCACAGTATCATAAGCAGAAACCGGGTGTCAAGACGAGAAGAATGACATCTATATTACTATACGAAAATTTAGGCCAGAAATTGGGTCGGAAAATGACCCTCGGGGCCCATACAACGAAACAAAAAACAAAATTCACAATTATATTCACAATAGGTTAAGGAACCCATGCCCAAAAGTTGAGTGCAAATGGGACTTATTTCAGGGACCAAAACAGCCACGAAGTCCCACTAGTTTAAGGAGAGTTTAAAAGGAAATCAACGGAATTTAGCAGACACAAAGAGAATTTAGCAACGAAAAATAGAAGAGGGATAGAAGGGGACTTACCTGACCAAAAGGGATGAGTAATTGAGCTAGGATTAGAGCTTGGGTGCTTATCAATGGAGGAAATTCGTGTTTGGGGTGAAGAAAATGAAATTGGCAGCTATATGGGTCTCGAGGGACCCCACGCGATCGCGAGGAATGAGTTGTCCAGACCATTGTGATCGTGATAGTCCAACCATGCGATTGCGTAGAACAAGCTAGACCAAGTCCCAGCTGACCTTTATCGTAGTCGCGAGGAGTCACCCTCGCGATCGTGATGGTAAAAAGGCAAGACCATTGCGAAGGCAATGGCCACCTTGCTGTCGCGATGACCAAAATGGTCTGCAACAGACAGCAGCAACCAACAAAACTCTAAGGCTAAAAAGTCACCCGATGGACCCTCGGGATTCATTCAGAACCCCGTGAACCCAAACCAACCATGCTACCCTACCATAAAATGCACAAAACAAGACAACCAAAAAAAAAGCTCCTAGACCCTAAACAAGGGTTTCACTAGATAAAAATCCCAGCTCCGAAGCTAATGAAACTGTCAAAATTCAAATCCGAGCATGTTTACCAAGAATGTTTACCAAAGTCAAAGATTTTCTAAGTTTAAGTTCTAAAATAGGGAAATGGTCATAATGACCTAATGAACATCCTGAGCACTGAACCGTCAGTCCCAGTAAGTCATAAATTACCTGTAGCCGCTGCGAGAAAGCTCAAAATGCAAAAAAATCATGAAAAATAGAAAATGACCTGGAGGATCATTACAACATCCACTACTAAAAGCACTTTCTTCCTCAAAAGTTAAAAAAAGGATAGTACCTGAAGGCTCGAAAAGGAAAGGATAGTGGGTCCGCATGTCGGTCTCAATCTCCCATGTAGCCTCCTCGATAAGACGATGTCGCAACTGAACCTTAACTGACCGAATCTCCTTGGACCTCAACTTCTTAACTTGCCTGTCCAAAATAGCATCAGGCTCCTCCTCAAAAGCTAGAGACTCATCCAACTGAACAAAATCCCACTGAAGCACATAGACTTATTTGGAGTATACTGCCGCAGCATAGAAACATGAAAAATTTGATGAACGCTGGAAAAAGCAGGAGGCAAGGCCAACTCAAAAGCAACCTCCCCAATGCGATGAAGGATCTCAAATGACCCAATAAACCTAGGACTGAGCTTTCCCTTCCTCTCAAACCTTATAACGCCCTTCATGGACAACACCCGAAGGAACACATGGTCACCAACCATTAACTCTAAATCCCAAACTCTCCAGTCAGCATAACTCTTCTGCCTACTCTGGGTAATGCAAAGTCTCTCCTGAATGACCCAAACTCTATCCATAGAATCACGAAGAAAATTAATACCCCATGTTCCAACCTCGAAGCCATCAAACTAACCCACTGGAGATCTACACCGCCTACCATATCGTATGGAGCCATCTGAATGCTAGAATGATAACTATTATTATAAGCAAACTCTGCCAAGGCCAAGCAATGGTCCCACTGACCCCCAATAGCAATAACACAGGCTCGCAACAAATCCTTTAGAACCTGAATAGTGCACTCTGACTAACCTTCAGTTTGTGGACGAAAAGCAGTGCAAAGATCAACTTTAGTACCCAATTCCCTCTGAAAAGACCTCCAGAAACATGATGTAAATTGAGTAACACAGTCAAAAATGATAGAAACTGGCACACCATGCAAATGGACAATCTCGTGAATGTAGATTTGGGGTAACCTCTCAGAACTGTAGGAAGTCTGAACTGGAAGAAAGTGAGCAGACTTTGTCAACCTATCCACAATAACCCAAGTAGTATCAAATCACCATAAGGCACATGGAAAACCGACTATGAAGTCCATAACTATCTTTTCCCATTTCCACTCTAAAATTAGTAGCCTCTGAGTCAAACCACATGTAATCTGGTGCTCAAACATCACCTGCTGATAGTTCAAGCACCTAGACATGAAAGATGAAATATCTCTCTTCAACCCACACTACTAGTAGTGTTGCCTCAAGTCAGGATACATCTTAGCTGCACCAGGATGAATAGAATACCTAAAATAATGAGCCTCCTCCAAGATCAATCTAACTAGGTCACCAACTCTAGGAATGCAGATACGACCCTCAAACCTTAAAATGCCATTGAATGTAAGGTAACATTCCTAGCCTCATCGCTCAACACCTTGTTATGAATGATCCCCAATCTCGCGTAATCAAATTGTTGTGCCCGAATCTGCACCAACAAGGATGATCTAGCCTCAACACAAGCAAGAATATGACCCAGCTCAGAAATATCAAGTCTAACCAACCTGTTAGCCAAGGAATGGATGTCCCAAGGTAAAGGTCACTCCTCTGCTACTAAGAAAGCCCAGCTCCCTATACTCAATGCCTTCCAGCTAAAGGCATTCGCTACCATGTTTGCCTTTTCCCAGATGATAAAGAATGGAGATGTTATAGTCCTTTAGTAACTCGAACCACGTGCACTGCCACAAATTTAGATCCTTCTGGCTGAAAATGTACTGATACTACAATGGTCAGTGAAAATCTCACAATGCGCACCATACAGATAATGACTCCAAATCTTCAACGTGAAGACTGCTGCTACTAACTCCAAGTCATGAGTAGGGTAGTTCCTCTCGTGAACCTTCAACTATCTGAAGGCATAAGCAATAACCCAACCCTGCTACTTTAATACACAACCCAAACCAATATATGAAGTATCACAATACACTGTAAACCCCTGACCCTTGACCAGAAGAGTAAGAATCAGAGCTGAAGTCAATAAGGCCTTGAGCTTCAGAAAGCTCACCTCACACTTGTCTGACCACTTGAAAGGAACATTCTTATGAGTTAATCTAGTCAACAAAGTTTCTATAGAAGAAAACCCCTCCATAAACCATGTGTAGTAACCTGCCAACCTGATAAAACTATGAACCTCGTTAGGAGAAGTAGGCCTAGCCCAATCATGAACTACCGCAATCATTGTCGAATCTACCATAATCCTATCCTTGGACACCATGTGCCCCAAGAATGCCATAAACTTAGGCCAAAACTCACACTTATTGAATTTGGCATATAATTGATGGTCTCACAAGGTCTGAAGTACAACTCTCAAATGCTGGTCATGCTTCTCTCTACTCCTCGAATATATTAGAATGTCATCGATGAACACAATCATAAAGGAGTCCAAGTAGGCTCTAAACACATGGTTCATCAACTCCATAAATGCTGATGGGGCATTAGTTCACCCAAAAGACATGACTAGGAACTCATAATGGCCGTATGGAGTCCTAAATATAGTCTATGGGATGACCGCAGCCTAATCCTTAATGGGTGATAACCGAACCTCAAGTCTATCTTAGAGAACACCACTACTCCTTGTAGCTGGTCAAACAAATCATCAATACGCGACATCAGATATCTGTTCTTAAATGTCACCTTATTCAGCTACCTATAGTCAATACACATATGCATGGACCCATAATTTTTCTTCACAAACAGAACCGGAGCATCCCACAGAAGGAAACACATCTAAATAATCACAAACCACAGGAACTAACTCAAGTGAAGGTGTGGTGGCACTAGTATCACAAATGTAGGCAAGATAGGCTAATCACCCTTTCCTAACCAACCGTTGGGAGCTCAAGAAAGATATAAATCCTCTCGATATTTTGCTATCGGCACCCTTCCATACTATAAGAGGGATACCATGCACCCAAAGAGTAATGGTCTTGGCAAAGCAATCCAAGACTTCATGGTAAGGACACAACCAATCCATGCCTAAGATCACGTCGAAATCAACCATATCTAGCATAATCAGGTCTACCCACGTGTTATACCCCGGGATAGTCACCACACAAGCCCGATACACTTGATCCACTACAAAAGAATTTCTTAATAGGGTAGCTACATGCAATGGAATATATAATGACTCACAAGCAGACTCCAGACTAGTAGCATAATAAGAATATACATAGGAGAAGGTAGAACCCGGATAAAATAAAGCAGATACAGACTAATGACAAATGGAGATCGTACTTGTGATAACAACATCTGAAGCCTCAGCCTCTGTCTGACCTAGAATTGCATACATGTGGCCTCGACCACCTGATCTACCTAACTGAGGACTATCTCTAGAACCCTGGGGACTACCCCTACTACCTTGTGAACCGCCTCTGGCTGGTGGTGCTGGATCCTTGGGGGCCTGAACCGTTTGATCATGTTGCCTATGGTGCAGTACGGATGGACACTCTCTAGCAAAGTGTCCTATCTCACCACACTCATAACAACCCAAGCCAAACATATTCCACTGTGAAGAATCAGTTGAATTAAAATGACTACCACGACCTATGGACCCTGAATGAGCACCTTGTGAAGCTAGAACAATACTATGGCTACTCTAACCCTCAGCAATCTTTAATGTTGCTTGAAAAGGCCAGCTTGGCTAGAAACGTTACTGGTGCTGACCCCTAACAAAGTAGCCTCTACCACATGCCTGTGAACTGCTGAAACTGCCCTGATGGTGTGGCCTCTTATTGTTACCCCCTTGGTCCTTGCGAAGTACGCCCTCAATAGTGCAGGCATGGTCTACTACCTCCAGGAAGGATTGTCCTGATGCTATTATACCCTCTATAGCCAAGTGAAGCTGTAAAGTCAAACCTCGGAAAAAGCAACGCACCCTTTCATGCTCAATGGGCAGAATCATAGTGGCATGTCTAGCCAACTAATAAAAGTGAACCTCGTACTTAGAAACATACAGGGAGCCCTTCTACAACCTGGAGAACTGATACATCAACCACTTTATTAAGCTATACGGTACATACTTCTCCAAACAAGCTGTGGAAAACTAGGCCCAAGTAAGCAGAGGTGACCCGGTTGTGCTGCAAGCTACATACAATCTCCACCACTATTTCGCTAGACCATCTAGTTGAAATGCAGAGTAATCTTCTCCATGTGACTTAACCAACCCTAGATTATGCATTCACTCCTGGCAACTAGTCAGAAACTCATGAATATCCTCCCTAGGAGCACCTGAAAAACCTAGAAAGACCCAATCTCAAAAATGTACCAAGCATCTTTTGCTCCTCAGAAGACATAATGGGCCCAGCTCGAATAGGTGAAATAATAGTAGGGACCAATAAGACCTCCAATCAGGGAGCCGCAGTAGCAGGATATACTCCTAAACCTAGTGCCGATGCCTGGGTTAAAGTATGAGCCTCGTCTCTGACCTAAGAACCAATCGGAGTACCGAGAAAAGCTGGTGATAGAGACATACCCTCAAGGAACCGAAGTAATCGAACCAAAGTGTCTTGTAGCACTAGAGTAGCCATAAAACCTTCTGAATGCTAGGCTGGCCCCACACTCTCTGGCTCATACTGTACCTCCTCAACCATAATATCAAGCTCTGGTGATGGTAACCTAGTCGAGGCCCAAGCTGGGGAAGCAGCCCATCCCTTCCCTAGACCTCTGGGTCAACCTCTACCCCGTCCCCTAGATGGGGCTCTAACTGCAGGTGCAGGGGTCTCGTCCTCACTGACTACTGATCTCGTCTGAACTATTTGAGAAAGAGTGAAATAACAATATTTAGAAGTTGATAAAGTCAAGGAATCACGATAAGGAATAAAACAAGATGGGATCTTTACTAAGAATGTCCTACAACCCCCCATAGATAGGATACAGATGCTATCGTACCGATCCATGAGACTCTACTAGACACTTTGCCCTTGTACTGGAAAGATCGTTGAACCTAGGGATCTGATACCGCTTTCTTATGACCTAAAATAGGGCCATGATGGCACCTACATAACCCCCTACATTAGGCAATCCAACCCAACAATGCGTAAGACAAATTAAAGCAGTTTAATAAGGAAAGAGGAAGAGAGAAATATAAGAAAATTAGGGCCACCAGTATAGATACATACCAACTGTAATAAATATACAAAATGGCTCTAAAGTGACTAAGAAGACAAAATATACATAAGAACTAACCCAGAACTGGTGTTACCGATACAAGAGTGCCTAAAATGAAGTAGCTATACAACAAGTATTGTCTATCCAAAATACAAAATATAGATAGAAAAGTAGAGGAAAGGCAGTAAAAGTCTCTAAAATGGCAGGAGCTCACCACGATCCAAACACCAGCTGGCCTGGAATGATAGGAAGATTAATGAGGGTGGCTCATACTAGGTGATGCATCAGAAAAAGATGCAGAGTATAGTATGAGTACCAAAACAACAGGTACCCAGTAGGCATCATACGCTGACCGAGCGTAAAAAGATAATATATAATATAAATTACAGAAAAGTAAGCTAACTACATGGATACACCTAGATCTAGTTATAAACAGAAAAGAGAACTAACCAAGCTAATACAGAAGATGATAATAACAACAATAAAACCAAGGCAACAGATAATCCAAGTACACTCAAGCTAATGCAATATAATGGGGGATGATGTCATGCATGAGTGTATAAAGTAAAAGTAAAAACCCAATATCTGGTACCTCGAGGTGCCCAGAATTTAAGCTCTGACTCACCAACATATACATAGAAAGTAAAACCCAGAATGTACGCATCGGAACACCCGAAATCGATCATCGGGCTCATCAACAGAAACATAAACGGAGAAAAGGTCTGGGAACATCCCTTGGAATGGCATAAAAGTAGTACTTTCCCTTTCCTTTCCAAAATTAGTAGTAAAACCAAGGTAGTTCCTTTAAAATCCAAAAATCATGTTAACCATGGAAAATCTCAAGTTTTAGATTAAAAATCCCGAAAATTCCTATTCTTTCTGTACCGCTAGGTATGTAAATACAGTATGAGCATGTAAAGTTCCAAATTCAAAGAATATTTCACATCACAAGGCAAACCAGGGAAAAGCACCCTCCAACCAAGAGAACTTACCTAGAACTCCATTCAATCCATGCTATAGACTCGAACTAACAGTTACACATGAAAGTAAAATAAAGCAGAAAGAACAGGAATAACTACGAAAATAACTAAAGGCATCTACTCTACCTCTAAAACCTCCTAAAAGCATACTAAGGATTCTAGGCTAGTTACAGCAGCTCTACAAACTCCTAAACTAAGGATAATAGTAATAATTCTAATCTATGATCCGAAATGGCCAATTTATACAAATAATAGGATTTAAGCCTATTACTACCCTAAGATCCCACCTAACATTCAAGTAATTTATACTATATAAAAATCTAACCAAACTAAGTCTAGGAAATGTAAACTGTAACCTACCTCGGGGCTGAAATGCAAACATAAACTGTCAATCGTGTGCCTTCCCCTTTTGAACAGCCTCAGAAAGCTACCACGCTATCAAAAGCATAAACTAGGTGCCAAGATGAGAACAATGACACCCATATTACTATACCAAAATTTAGGCCATAAATCGGGTTGGGAAATGACCCTCGAGGCCAGTGCAATGAAATAGAAAACAAAATTCACAATTATGTTCACAATGAGTTAAGGAACCCATGCCCAAATTTGAGCGCAAATGAGACTTGTTTCAGGGCCCTATAACAGCACCAAAGTCCCACTAGTTCAAGGAGATTTAAAAGAAAAAACAACAGAATTTAGCGGAAACAAAGAGAATTTAGCAATGAAAAAGAGAAGAGGGATAGAAGGGGACTTATCAGACCAACAGGGATGAGTAATTGAGCTAGGATCAAAGCTTGGGTGCTTATAAATGGAGGAAATTCATGTTTGGGGTGAAGAAAATGAAGTTGGTAACTTATATAGTTGCCAGGGGTCCTTCATAGCAGTTGCGAAGGACCCCACATAGTCTCAAGGAACGAGCTAGCCAGACCATCATGATTATGATGGTACAGCCATGCGATCGCGTAAAACAAGTTGGACCGGGTCCCAGTCGGCCTTTATTATAGTCGCGAGGAGCCACCCTCATGATCGTGATGGTAAAAAAGCTAGACCATTGCAAATGCAATGGCCACCTCATGGTCGCGATAACCAAAATGGTTTGCAACAGGAAGCAATAACCAGTAAAACTCTAACGCTCAAAAGTCACCTGATGGACCCTCAGAATTCATTCAGAACCCCGTGAACACAAACCAATAATGCTACCCTACCAAAAATAACATTCTGGACTTAATGGAATCAACAAAACTTCCAATGGAGATTGTTTTAATTAAAAGTTGACCCTATGCCCAAAACTAACTTTTATCAAAATGGAACTCAAAGTCCAAAAATAAGTCTGGAAGCCTCAGGACCCAAACCAAAAGTCCCTATAGATTAAAGTCTACATTCTAAAGCAACAACACTGATGGAATTCCCATCCGAGGCCATCTTCTCTGATTGTTGACCAAATCAACTCTACAAGCCTAACTGGCCTGAAAATATAAAAAATAAGACAAAACCAAACTGAAAGCTCCCAAACCCTAACCAACGGTTCTACTCGACCAAAATCCTACTCCAAAGCTAACGGAACTATCAGAATTTTATTTTGAGCATGTTTACCAAGAATATTGACCGAAGTCAAAGATTTTCTAAGTTTAAGTTCTAAAATAGAAAAATGGTCATAACAACCTAACGAACAGCTCGGGCACTGAACTATCAGTCCTGATAAGTCATAAATGACCTGTAGCCACTGCAAGAAAGCCTAAAACATAAAAAAGTACAAAAAAAAAATGACCTAGTGGGTCATTACAATAGGTTCTTATATGTATTTGCTTACATTGGTTCTCGCTTCGGTTTACTATGTGAGATTGTAGTGCTTATGCATGTAGCTACCCTATCAGAGATTTATTTTAGTAGTGGATCAAGTATGTCAGTTTTGGGTAGTAACTATATCAGGGCGTGATATGCGGTAGGCCTTGTTATTATAATTGGTGGGCTTTCACTGAAATTCTAGGCTTGGTTTATGCTATCTTGGAATCTAGTTGTATTGGGTGGTTGGGTTGCCTTGCTTTTATTCAAAGTCCTAGTTTCAACATTCTTCCCTTGGCTTAGTTTTTGCGGTTGATGAGTAATCTAGTTGAGGCGATGTTTTCTTAAAATGGAATTCAAGGTCGAGTTATCTTATTTTAAGGATCAAGAAGGCGAGCATCTGAAGGACTACTTTAGGACTTGTTGCACTCAGTATGAGTTCCTAGCTATGTCCCTCGGTTTAACCCACGCCCCGTAATAGTTGCAGATTTGACGAGTGGTGTGTTCAACGCCTATCTGGTGCTAGTTACAACCATGTTCATAGGGGGAATTTGAGTCTGCTCATGGAGTAAGGAGGAGCATGATTATGATTTGGAGTTTAGTTTCATACATTGCGTGTCAGCAGGCTATTTTAGAAGGGTTATGGATGATATCCTCTGGTTGTGGCGCATTAGACTAGATTAATTCAGAGGTTCCTTCCTTTCTATTGATTTGGAGAATATGAGAAGATCTTTAAAGTCTAAAGGCTTATGGATTTCAGCATTGGTTTAGACGATTTCTATCGAAGGCTAAAGGTTGTTGATAAGTTGGTAATCTACCAACTTATTGAGCCCATATCCATGAATTATTGCTATGTTTTGAATTGATTTAGAGGTTCGTATGGCCTTTATTGATGTCTATGCTGGTACTTTTGATAGAAGATGAAGAACAAGGATATGGACCCAAAAAGAGCCAAAAAGGAGATAAGTGTGAAAAGTTGAGAAAAGCTGAAGAATCTGCCATGAGATGCAGTGGTTGTGCGACACGCACAAGCTAAGGTGCGGTTTGCACCTCTTCCGCATGAAGCTGCCAAAGTTGCTGAAGATTCTACAAAGGAGTGTGGTCGGTGTGCGACGCGCATATATCGTGGTGCGAAATGCACCACCTTCGCATGAAGCCCACAATTTTAGCTGAAGTCACTGGTCGAGTTGAAGTAGGTGTGCAACGCACATATTGCAATGTGTGAATTGCACGTCGCACCGTACACCTCCCGAAAGGGAAAACTTGTCCTAAATTTATGTGATGACTTGGGAATATATAAAAGGCCATTTTAAGCCCAATTTGTATATACAATACTTCAGACCTGAGGTTTACAGATAGTTCTTGCTTTGTAAACAATTTTCCACCTCCATTGCAGAGAGGGTTTCAATCCAAATCTCTTGGTTAAAAATTTGTGTGCCTAATTTGATTCTAGAACTTGAGATTCAACTATAATGGATGGGAATTTGACTTACCTTGATGGTATCTCTTCTTCTCCTACTAGGAGTGGCTAAATTCTCTTGTCTATGGGTGAATTGATGATGGGTGCTTAGCTAATGGGTGTGGGTGTTGTTAATTCACTTTTATGATTGCTTATTTTACATGGGTCTAGTAATTTCACCAAGTTTTAATCCTAAAATTGGTGGTTGCAAACATTAATTTACATTACTTAGCTATGTGATTGCTCGGGAGAGAATTTCATAGTTTTAAAAGTGAAATTGCTAGTGGGTACTTGGGAATCCATCTAAATTGGAGGCCAGGAATAGCTCTAATCGCAGGAATCTCCCACTTTAGGGTCCGAGCTAGGAATAAGACGACCTCCCCAAGCTAATGTTGGTTGATTTTTTATTACACCGATGATGTTCTAACTGAAATCATCGAAAATGTGGATGTTGATCGGAAGATAGCATTCCACACCTATGACCAATGTTATTCATGTCAATATGTGAGAGTATAAGTGAATTAATGATTACCCTATCCTATAGCTAATTCCCCATCGGATATGCATCCCTAATCTTCTAAATCACTTGGTACATCCATCTTTAGTTTTATTGCTTTTTGTTGAATTGTGTTAGTAGTGACAACTTTCCCAATTCCCCCCATCCTTTTACTTGTTTTTGTTTAAACAGTTACTCTCGCTTTGAAATCAACTCCTACAATCTCTAGTTGGCTAAGTCAAGTCCCTTGGGTATGACCCCGACATCCGTTGGGCTTATAAATTTGGTTTTGATGCACGATCATTGTGGCCTCCTAATTGGAGAGCACAATTTGAGCATTCATCAAAAATGGCGCCGTTGCAGGGGACTTGAGTGTTAGATAGTTTTTGATTGTTGTTTTGAAGTCAAATTGAGAGTGTTTCTTTTATTTTACTTTTTTTGGTTGTTTGTGGTGGACTTGTAGGCACCCATCATTCGAGCATAAAGGTCGGTACTTCTCACTCAGCCCACTCGCTCTTAACCTTGATACTTTGCTAGACCATAAGTTATATTTTTGGTGGCCGAGGAAGCAATGGGTGCTACCTCTGCTAAAGAGATGGAGGTTTCATTCAAAGATGAAGCTCGAAGAGCTAGAGAGTTATCAATCACTTCCACTCTCCTTGAATTCATGGTAAAGAGTGTCTATAATGAACGGCTAGAAACAATTAACACCATTGGTTCCATTGGGGGTATGAAGATTGTAGAAGATGGTGTGAGTTTGAATGAAGGTAGTGATGAAGTGTCCACTGCTGACTATGAGCTGGATTTCCATGATAGCCCTCACATTGTGGATAGGTGCGATCATGGGAATCAAGGTCGGAATGAACCACATAAAGACTCTAGAATGGAGAGTATGCTTGTATATGTGCTAGAAAAAGTAGGGGCAACCTACGGAGTCATCAAAGAGTTGAGCCACAACCTTGGAAGTCTTGCCAAAACCATTCAATCGCATTCCATGGCCATTGAACATCTTGAAGAGAGAATGCATTGGCTCAATTCCTAATTCAAATCTAGGCAATCTGAGGATGAAGAGAGGAGTAGTGGTGCTAAGAGCTCCTAGACCAAGAGGATGATGAAATTCCAACGATAAGCAAGCCTCAGAAAAAGTAAATTCGGGGATACAGTGTACCCAAGGTTGTTCAACGTGAGATCAAGGAGGCTAAATCTCTTAAACCATTCCCTACTTGTCCTCCTCCATTCCCTCAATGACTTTTGCAAGAAAAAATGGATGAGAGTCCGAATGATTTTGAGTCTTCATAGAAAAGAATCAGCATAAATGCGCCGGCGAGTTCCACTTCTAACAAAATGCCTGAGTATGTCACATTTGTGAAAGAGTTATGCACTACTTGCAATTTAGAAGAGGTCGGGATAATTCAGCTATCTCCATTTAGTAGTGAGATTCTTGCAGGAAATTTTTCCTGTGAAATAGTGATGCCAGGTGTGCACACGGTTTGCGATTCGAAGAGAGTCCACAAGTACGCTAGACTAGTGTGTGATAAAAACTCAAGTGTCAACTTGATGTCGTTAGCCACTTTCAAACACATGGAATTGGGGTAGCCCACTAGCACATGTTTGGAGCTTGGCATGGTAGATCGATCAATAAGGCATCCAGTTGGAATCGGTTGTGACATTTTGATCAAAGTGAGGAGAATGGTGTATCTTGTGGACTTTGTGGTACTCTATTGTAAGGGGAGATTTGAGATACCCATCATCTTGGGGCATCATATCCTAAAATCTGGGCACACCTTGAGTAAAATGAACACGGGAGAATTAAAGTTTGCATTGAATGATGAGAAAGCCACTTTCGACGTGAGTAAATCTATGAGGCAACCAAGTGATCTTCAAGCGACTTTCACAATTGAAACAATCAAAGAAAGTGTCGATTTGTACATGAGAGAGGGATTTGTTGATGAAGTCTTAGAAGCCGTACTATTGAATCATGATGGTAAGGGTACGGAGGAATTCAACAAAGTTTGTTGTGCATTGGTGGGCATGGAATCCTACTCTCATCCCATAAAGAAGCTTGATCTTGACCTCAAGAACAAGGAAACTCCACTATCTAAACCCTCCATCATTGAACCTCCTAACTTAGAGCTCAAACCATTACCCTCCCATTTGAAGTATGCATACTTTGGTGCCAATGATACCCTGCCAGTTATTATTTCCAACAAGCTAGCGACAAGCAAGTGAAAGCTTTGCTTAACGTGTTGAAGAAGGATATCGGCGCTATAGGGTGGACTATTGCAGATATCAAAGGTATACCTCCGGGAATATGCACCCATAAAATAAACCTCCAAGAGGAAAGTATCCCTTTGATTGAGCATCAACAAAGACTCAACCCATATATGCAAGAGGTGGTGAGGAAAAAAACCATCAAGTGGTTGGATGCAGGGTAGTCTTTCCTATATCGGATAGCACGCAGGTTAGCCCTGTGCAATGTGTTCCAAAAAAGGGAGGAATTACAGTGGTTCCAAATGAGAAAGATGAGATGATTGCCCTCAGACCCGTGACCGGTTGGAGAGTGTGCATGGACTATAGAAAGTTGAATTCTTAGACGGAAAAAGACCACTTCCCTCTTCCTTTCATGGATCAAATGTTAGATCAGTTGGCGGGTTGTGGATTCTATTGCTTTCTAGATGGATATTCCAGGTACAACCAAATATCAATTGCCCTAGAGGACCAGGAAAAGACAACTTTCACATGCCCGTATAGCACCTTTGCATTCAAAGGAATGCCCTTTGGACTTTGCAACGCTCTGGCCACTTTCCAAAGGTGTATTATGTCGATATTCTCGGATATGGTAGAGGATACAATGGAGATCTTCATGGATGACTTTTCGGTGGTAGGGGGTGAGTTTAATGATTGTCTGGAGCACCTAGAGGATGTCTTTAAAAGGTGTGAGGAAACAAATTTAGTGTTAAATTGGGAAAAATGTCACTTCATGGTAAAAGAAGGGATAGTTTTTGGGCACAAGATCTCTGAAAAAGGGCTTGAGGTTGATCAAGCAAAGATTGACATTATCTCAAAGTTACCTCCTCCAAAAACACTGAAAGGCATTCGGGGTTTTCTCGGGCACGCTGGATTCTATCAGCGATTCATCAAGGACTTCTCAAAGGTGGCTCACCCTCAGTGTAAGCTTTTAGAAATGGAGGAAAAATTTGACTTTGATGATAAATGCATGACGGCTTTCCTCACCTTGAAAGAGAAGCTCACATCCACCCCGGTTATCATTGCCTCGGATTGGTCAAAGCCTTTTGAGCTCATGTGTGACGCCATTGGCATAGCTTTAGGGGCAGTTCTTGGTCAGCAAAAAGAGAAGATTTTTCACCTGATCTATTATGCGAGCAAAACTTTAAACACAACACAAACAAATTACATGGTTACGAAACAGGAATTCTTGGCTGTTGTGTTTGCTTTTGAGAAATTTCGAGCATATCTCTTGGGCACTAAAGTAGTGGTGCACATTGATCACGCTGCTATAAGGTACTTGATGACTTAAAAGGATGCCAAACCAAGATTAATCTGGTGGTTGTTACTTCTGCAAGAGTTTGATTTTGAAGTGAAGGATCAAAGATGGTGTGAGAATAAGGTGGATGACCACCTATCCCATTTGGAGGAAGAAGAAAGGTCGGTGGGAAAGCTTGAAATTAATGATCCATTCCCGGATGAGCAAATTTTGGCTACATATCATGACTTGACACCTTGGTTTGCTGATTTCTCCAATTACTTGGCAAGTGATCTACTTCCGGAGGGATTGAACTCTAATCAAAAAAAGAAATTCCTACACGACGTTCAGAAATATTATTGGGATAAACCCTACGTGTTCCGTATTTGTGCCGATGGGATGATAAGGAGGTGTGTTTCAAAAATTGAAATGTTACCTATTCTTAGAGCTTGCCATTCATCCCCTATTGGAGGACACCATGGGGGTATGTGTACGGCCTCTAAAGTATTTCAAAGTAGGTTCTATTGGCCCATGATGTTCTAAGCTGCTCATGATTTGGTAAATAAGTGTGACAAGTGTCAACGCGGAGGAGGCATATCTCGGTGACACGAGCTTCCACTAACACCCATCTTGGAGGTAGAATTATTTGATGTATGGGGTATCAATTTCATGGGACCTTTCACAAGCTCACATGGGAACACCTATATTCTAATGGTTGTGGACTACGTATCCAAGTGGGTCAAAGTGGTGGCTTTACCAAATAATGAGAGGAGAAGTGTGACTGCTTTCCTAAAGAAGCACATCTTTGCAAGGTTTGGCATACCTCGTGCCATCATTAGCGATGGTGGATCGCACTTTTGCAATAAGTTATTCAGCGCACTACTTGAAAAATATGGTGTCAAACACAAAGTGGCCACCCCTTACCATCCACAAACGAGCAGGCAAGTTGAGGTGTCCAACCGAGAGATTAAGTCCATCCTCTCAAAGTCAAGAAATGTTCACCAAACGGATTAGTCACGCAAGTTGGATGATGCACTATGGGCATATAGGACAGTTTATAAGACCCCAATTAGAATGTCCCTCTATCAACTAGTTTTTGGCAAAGCTTGTCATCTCTCGGTCAAATTTGAACATAAAGCTATGTGGGCCTTGAAGAAGCTGAATCTAGAATGGGAAATAGTCGCTCGTACAAGAGTAGAAGACATAAATGAAATGGATGAGTTTTGGATGCGGGCGTATGAAAGTGCCTCTATCTACAAACCCGGATGAAGCACTACCATGATCAACAAATCCTAAGGCATGAGTTTTACCTGGGAGATTGGGTACTATTGTTCAACTCGAGGTTTTGGCTCTTTCCAGGAAAACTAAGGTCCAAATGGTTGGGTCCTTTCAAAGTGCTTCAAGTCTTCGCAAATGGAGCAATAGAATTGGAAAATGAGGATGGCTTGGGTTTCAAGGTCAATGGGCAGCGAGTGAAGAAGTATTTGGGCATTCCGGGTGAAGTTACATGTGTCGAGGACATTTTCTTGGACAAACCTTGATTGGGAGGTACCATCATCGAGCCTTGACGTTAAACTAAGCGCTTCTTAGGAGGCAATCCAAGCTCTTTTTTTTTTACTTTCTGGTTTTATTTTGTATGTGTCTTTGTTAGCCTTATAGTTGGGATTGAAGCTAAAAGATGGGGAGCAATGGTCAGATAATGCGAGACTCCATGCGATCGCACCTCAGCAAGTGCGCATCGCACATCAGATTGCATGATCTTAACAGAATAGCTGGCAAATCAGGGATTATCCTATGTGATTGGTGTGCAATCACAGGAGCAGTTGTGCGCATCGCATACTCATTTTGCACTTCATCCCAGAAAACTAACAATTTCCCCCATAAATCTTCGCCATGTTGCGCTTTCAGTGCGAATAACAAAATCTTGAGTGTGTGTCATACATTAGTTGCACCAGCAATGAAGAGAATGAGGATCAAACTTGACCACCTTGATTGTGCGATTGGAGTACGGCTGCATCATCTGTCGTGCATTTCGCACCTTAGTTCAGGGAGTTTACTATCTCTTATCGCTTATATCATTAGGGATAATGTTCGATTTTGGTTGGGGGTGCTTGCATCGCCTTGTTAATAGTAGTATAGAAATAAACTCTGAGGGTTTTCTTAATACTACAGTTCTTTCCCAAGGAGCAAAAGTTTTGATTATTTTCTTTTTCTTTTTGTTTGTTTTTGTGTGTCAAACCGGGTTGGTGTTTCCCTATGATAGATTAAGAGGCAACTTTCTTAAGGGAAAATGCCAAGTTTTACTATAAAATTGAGTTCGTAAGTGCTTGTCTCGAAATGGGCCCACCAAAAAATAATATTATGGCAATTTATTTTTGAAAATGAAAGGAAGAAGGGAAATGAATTTTTGAGGAAAAGCATTCTCTTGTCATGACTCTCGCTTTGGCTTGATTGGCTCACAAACGAGTGTGTAATAAACTCAGATCCCCAATTGATTGTGGGACTAATGAATGAAGTCTTGTAGCATGATGCCTTGTGTGGTGAGGTTGTATCTTCATTCTTGTGCATAAGTGTCATCTAGAAGTTGCCCCGAATGTGATTCAAGGCGAAATTCTAGGTGTAACCGAGCTTAAAAGATGACCTTAGGCCCTTTTGATAAGCCACTTCACCCAAATGACTTCCCAATGACATCAAATCCTAGTGAACCCCTTTGAGCTTGTGACCATTCTTTGGCACCTTGTCAACACCTTGACCTTTTTGGAACCTTTATTTTGGCACCAATCCTCTCTAATAGCTTGAAAATGAAAAGTAGGCTAAAAGCCTAAGTTTGGGGGTGAACAAAAGACAACATAGGCAAATGCCTAAGTTTGGGGGTGCATATGATTAAATGAAGAGAAGAAAGGAAGTGAACTTTAAGTGCAAGGTAGCACCTTAATTTCAAATTGAAAATTGCTCCAAAATATCAATCCAATGAGAAAATTGAAAAGAAAAAATTAGTGCTAGCAAGTGAATGTGATATAAGGTATGAATGATCATGAGTTAAAAAGGAGAAATCTTGGGTTGTGCTAGGGAGGAATAAGGTGAAGTTGAAAAGGAAAATGTGAGCGGTGTTCGAAATGAGAACAAAGAGCATTAGGGAGGTGTAGTAACTTTAACCAAATAGTGAGGCCCTAGCCAACATTGTAACCCACAAGTCTTTGGTGATTCCAAGCTTGGCTACCCTACATTAGTGGCGATTTACATGAAGGGCAAGCCTATGGTTCGATGCGCATGCACTTGAACTTCCTTGAGAGAGTGAGAGTCTTCTTGGTCCTCTTATAATCTCATGTTTTGAGAATTGAATGATTGTGAGTGGGATTCTTTCTTGTGGTGAGTGGCATCATGCACTCGAATTGAAGAATAAAGTCCCTATTTCAATTGAGGGGAATGAATGAGACAAGTTGTATGGTGAATTTCGAGGCAAACCTTGATGGTCCATGCCAATTACTTGAGAAGCTTAAATGTATTTTTTTGAAAGGCAAATTCCCTTGATTTTAAATGAGAAAGGATGTCCTTTTGAAAAGGGTTTTGAAATGACCAATTGCCTTAAGTTTGTGGTGGTCCAAATTGAGATGAGCATAGTAGTTGAGTCCTTAGTTTAAATCTTTTGTTTGTTTTTTTTATCTTAATTTTTTAGTGTAGAGTAGTATTTTGTGCCTTGATTGAGCCTTAACATAATTCATTCCTTTCTTTGTGAGTAACTTGCTTGAGGACAAGTAATAGTTCAAGTTTGGGAGTTTGATAAGTCGGTAATCTACCAACTTATTGAGCCCATATCCATGAATTATTGCTATGTTTTGAATTGATTTAGAGGTTTTTATGGCCTTTATTGATGTCTATGCAGGTACTTTTGATAGAGGATGAAGAAAAAGGATATGGATCCAAAAAGAGCCAAAAAGGAGCTAAGTGTGAAGAGTTGAGAAAAGCTGAAGAATCTGCCATTAGATATGGTGGTTGTGCAACACGCACAAGCCGAGGTGCGGTTCGCACCTCCTCCGCATGAAGCTGCCAAAGTTGCTGAAGATTTTGCAAATGAGTGCGGTCACTGTGCAACGGGCACATCCTGTGGTGTGAAATGCACCACCTTTGCACGAAGCCCATAATTTCAGCTGAAGTCACTGGTCGAGTTGAAGTAGGTGTGCGACGCGCATATTTCAACGTGTAAACCGCACATCGCATCGCACACCTCGCAGGAATCTCCCATTTAAGGGTCCGAGCTAGGAATAGGACGACCTTCCCCAACTAATGTTGGTTGATTGTTTATTATACCGATGATGTTCTAATCGAAATCATCAAAAATGTGGATGTTGATCGGAAGATAGCATTCCACACCTATGACCAATGTTATTTATGTCAATAGGTGAGAATATAAGTGAATTAATTATTACCCCATCCTATAGCTAATGCCCCATCGGATATGCATCCCTAGTCTTCTAAATCACTTGGTACACCCATTTTTAATTTTATTGTTTTTAGTTGAATTGTGTTAGTAGTGACAACTTTCCCAATTCCCCCATCCTTTTACTTGTTTTTATTTAAAAAATTACTCTCGCTTTGAAATCAACTTCTACAATCTATAGTTGGCTAATTCAAGTCCCTTGGGTACGACCCCGACATCCGTTGGGTTTATAAATTTGATTTTGCTGCATGATCATCGTGGCCTCCTAATTGGAGAGAATGATTTGAGCGTTCATCAGTCGTCATATAATGAGATGCTTCAGGATTGGTGGATTGTGTGTCGTACAGTAGGGCAGATGCTTAGATCCAGTTTATGCCTTGAGAATTGGGTCTGTACAAAAATTCCTAGAATTTGGAGTTGGTAGTTGCTATGGACTTTGTGGTATGGTTTCCACATTCCTTGCAAAGTTTTGGTGTAATTTAGGGTTTTCATGGATACGTTGATCTGGTTTATTCACCTCTTGCCGGTTCAGGCCTTGTCCAGTTCAGAGAGGTTGGCTTAGGAGCTACTTTTATTAGGTTATTCATCTATTCGGGGTATTTGTTCACATCATTTTTTACCCCCAGTATTTTTTTTGCAATTGAGTTCTGATAGTTGTTTCAAATAAGTTTGGGAATCCGGGTTGAATTTAGTACAACTTTTTCATCTGCAGGCTGATGGTCAGTCAAAGTGTATTGCTCTTATTCCCGGGGATATACTACGGGCAGGTGTTATGGATTCTTGGAGGTTAGTGAGACCAATACTTAGTTTTAGGTATAGATCGAGTATTCTGATGACTTTGTTAGAGGTGAAGTGTGATAGGAGTTATAGACTTCCAGTGGGTTAGTTGATGTTTTTGAAGGTAGCTTGGGTGTTTGACAGGTGTGTGACTCTATGGTTAAAGTGAAGATAATTCAATATAGGTAGAAGGGTTGTGCAGACCAAAGGATTCATGAGTTATGGTGTTGAGGAGGTGGCTTTTGAGTTAGTCTGGTTACTAGTTATATGTGTTGATTGCCTTTGTTTTCATGGTATCTGTGTTATGTCGGTGCGTTCTAATTGAGTTTCTTGTGTTTGGTTCAATTGATTGATCTTTTGGCTTTTGAGTTAGAGTTTGTTTCCTTTCAGGTTTGACTGGTAAGAATTTAAGGTTTAAGTAGTTTTCCTTTGGTATAGCTCCGTGAGGCATCGTCTGGTCAAGAAGGCTCCTTTGGAAGCCTATCTCGACATACAGACCTGATATCCTTCAATTTCCAAGCCTTCAGATGCTTCCTATTTCTTAACTTTTGAGGATGAAAGTCTTTTAGGAAAGGATGTTGTAATGAACCTCCAGGTCATTTATCTATTTTCATGTATTTTTAGTGTTTTGAGCTTTCCTACAGCGACTGAAAGTCATTTATGACTTACTGGGACTGACGGTTTAATTTTTGAGTAGTTCTTTTGTGTTTTAGAAGAGTTTTCCTATTTTGGAACTCTTAAAGTTGAAAAGGTTGACTTTGGTCAACATTCTGAGAATACAGGCTCAGATGAAAATTCTGTCAGCGTCATAAGCTCTGGAGCATTGGTTGTGGGCTAGAGGGACCTTTGGTTTGGGACCCAACACTTTTGAACTCATTTTGGCCTATTAGGTTACTTTTGGCTTAAAGTTGGTTTTTGGGCGTGGCACCCACTTTTCATCAAAATGATATCCGTTGGGAATTTTATCGATTCTGTTGAGTCTAGAATGTCATCTCTAGTTGGGTAGCATGTTTGGTTTGTGTTCATGGGGTTCCGAACAAATCTTGAAGGTCTACCCACTGACTTTTTAACTTGGAAAATCTGCTAGTTTTGCAGCATCTGGTGTGGGGGCACTTTTCCCTTTGTGTTGGTAATGGGTCCATCGTATATATGGGGAGCCAAGTTGTTTGGTCTTCACGTTCGTGGTTGGTCCACCACGTATGCATAGAAGGGTCGGCAACACCCGATCAAAGTTTCCTCTTCGCGTACACGATGGGACAGCCGCATTCGTGAAGAAGAACCTACTGGTGCAGTTTCTCATACACGATGAGCTCCCCACATCCACGAAGAAGGGACCTCTAGATGTATAAATTCCTCCCTTTTCATTTTCTCCACTATTTTCACGCGAATTTGGTACTTAGAAGCTTGGTGGAGCTCTTTTCTAAAGGATTCTCATCACTTAAGTGTATGGGTATGTTCCTAATACTTTCCTCGCATTCTCCCATTAATTTTACTAGTCTCTCTTCCCTTATTTCCCATAATCCATGGCTAAATCCTTGAATTAGTTCCTTTATCATTAGTAAGCTTCGGGACTGTTTTGAGCTCTGATATGTTTCCTGTTTGTGCCCAAATTTTGAGATGGGTTTATGACCCTACAAGGAAGCTTATTGCAAATTTTATTTCTGATTCCATCGAGGAGCCCTGGGGATCAACTTTTGACTTGATTTCCATCTCGAATTTCTATATGATAATATGGGTATAATTATTCTGGTGTACATGAGTATATGATTATTTTGATAGCATGGCTATAGTCGGAGGCTTCTCGGAGGAGAAAAGCTTTGGTATAGTGGGTTCAGAAGTGCGTGTTTGGCTTCTAGGTAGGTTACGATTTACTTATTTCTAGACTTTGCTAGTATAAGTTATGTGTATAATAACTTGGTAATTGTTGGTGGGACCTTGTTGTTTGGATACATTATGAGTAGGTTTTTTTTAATCCTTATAGTTGGTTTAGAGGCCTTAGAGTAGGTTTCAGTCGGTAGATCCTTAGCATAGGTTGTAGTTCTCTCGTAAGACTCGGCGTAGGTGGTGTAGTATCCTTGGGATTAGGGCCAGATGCCATAGCTTATTTTAGACTGCTTGTGGTTGGGTGGATTAGAGTAGGGAGCCTTAGCATAGAATTAGACGAGGTTTACGGGATAGATTAGATGTTGTCATTATTTTTATTTTTTTTGTTCGGGCTCGTATTGTATTTTCAAATTTCATATACTTGTGGGGCCGATATTGTGGATGTTGTATTGGCTGAACTCTAGGTCAGTATGATTCGTGCTTTGCTTATGTTTGGTTTAGTTGTGCACTTTAGCTTAGCTCCGGTTAGTTTCTTACCTTAGGCGGGTTCCTTGGGGGTTGGTAGCTAGTGTAGCAGTTTCTATTAGTACTTACTATAGAATAAGCGACCTTAGTATTGGTTGGGGTATAGCTCGCGGTAGAGTAGTTTCTTCCTTGGTATTCTAGTTGTTCTTATCGCATTGTTTTCTATGTTTTGCTATGATTTGATAATTTGTGGGCTTGAGGCCGTAGTTTGGGCTGGCTGGATCCCAGGTTAGTACGATCTTGATACGAAGGGATGAATCACCCTATCTTGGTATAACCGGGTGCATTTATATGTACCTCTATATGAATTTGAGCTAGTTCTTTTTCATTCATTTTGCATATGTTTGGGTTATGATATAATTTGACGGGTAATAAATGGCTCAGCGGATTAATAAGGAAATTTTTCTTTTTCAACTTATGGTTTTCAAATTAAGGGAAGATTTCACCAGTTTATTCTAATTATTAACTTTTAAACTCAAAATGCCTCTTTTTTGAACGACTGGAGATCCAGGGAGGGCATCCTACTAGCATCACTGATTTTAGCTATTAAAAGGGAAAACGACTTCTTTTACCATAAAAAACCATGTTACTAAGGAGGAATTGCACCTCAATATTTTTACTGATTTCTGAGTCGAAAGATCCTACTATTTAAGCACTTGGTCCAAGAGACGGTGTTGGACCCTATCTTTTCTATTGATCTGTTGGAATATTGGTAAGCTCTGATGTCCCTTTGCATACATATGGGGTTTTACTTTGTAGTGTTTATACATATTGATAAGCCCTGACGGCCCATGAGAATACTCTTGGTTTTTCCCTAATTAAACATGGATTATATTTCATGGTATGTATTGATAAGCTCTGACGGCCTGCGGGGATATTACAGGTATTATGGTATAGTATTTGTTGATGAGCTCTGGATGCCTATTAGATGACTCAGGGTATTACTCATTATTGCATCGTCCACATCTCACTGCATTCATTTCGTACTGCATATTATGGTGTTCATTCGCATATCCTTACTATTGTAGCCTGGCTTGTCGTTAGCCTTCCATGTTGTTTGCACCTTTCGGGCTTATGAGGGTCCGGCTAGGTTATAGCTAGATTATTGCTTTATGCCTTCCATGTTATTTACTCATGCTTTTCCTTATTATCTAGTTATGACATGTTTTTTTCTTCTATCCCCTCTTTCTTACCTTTGGGTTTATATTCACATTTTGTTATTCTTATATCTTATTTGAGCTCAGTCGGCCTATGATTCCTACAGGTAACTGTGTGTTTTGGTACTCATGCTACACTTTTGCATCTTTCTCATGATGTAGATCCTAGTATGAGTTATCTTTGTTGATGTTGTCCTCATGCAGACTTGCTAACCGAAGATATAGGGTGAGCTCTTGACGATCGTAGTTGATCCACCTCCCTTTAGTTTTGGACTAGTCTTCTACTGTGCATTCAGAGACTGTTCTGTATTTGTTTTATCTAACTAGCACATCTATGTTGTACTAGATCTTGTACCGACTGATACCAGGTCTTGGAGAGTCTTTGTGTATTTTATTCTCTTCTCTCCCTATTTATTTATGCTCGTTCAGTGTATCTTTTGTTTTTATTAATGTACTTCTGCTTTTTCTTCATTCTCGTGTTAGCCCATTACTTATAGTTCTAGGCTAAGCATTTGTCTTACCTAATAGGAGGTTATAGTAGGTGTCATCACAACTTGAGTTTTCTGGTCGTGACAATTAGGATGATAGATTCCATGAAATAAGATTTTAAAGATTCATGCACACTAAGTGTTTGCTAAAATGCTTGAAAGAGATTTATGAGAATATGTCATAACTCTAAGTGTGGGGTGACTCTATACCTCACTTGAACCTTATATTTGCAACACCCACCATGAAATTTAGTATACCATGCTCCTATTTGGATATATGTCACTAACTAGATGATAAGATACTTGTAATAATTCACTTACTTTATGAGAAAACTAGCAACTTTTAGGACTTTTTATATTATTTTCTAGTTTTAGGATAGAGGAGAATTTTCTTGTAATATGTATGTTGTTTATTGTATACTTAGATTTTTATTTTATTTTGAAGGTATCATGTCGCCAAGGCTTAAATGAACTAGCACTAGAAAGGAAAAGACTACAACTAGTAGCCAAAACAAGGATAAGAGGCCTAGACAAGAAAGGGAAGGACAACTCCAAGCACTGGATTTTTCTTTTGAGTTAGAAGAAGTTGGTCCTTTTGGAAGATGATGGTACCTTTAATTTGAGGAGAATCCTACGGCCTTCCCCGAAGCAAACATTGGTATATCTCCTACACAACAAGTTCCTATTCCTCTACAAAAACATAAAGGGGTTGGGCTTGGGAAGCTTGCTAAATTCACATGGTGTAGCAAACATGTGCATTGTTAAAGTGTTTTATGCAAATTGGGAGCTGAATGTTTATTATGAAAAAAAAATCAATTTGAGAGGGGTAGTGGTAAAATTATCTTACCACACTATCAACGAATATATGAAGTTTAAATAATGCCCCTATGAGATATTTGAGGACTTCTACAAAAAAGCCGGACTACAAAGATCTAAGATTGCAAGTGTGTGGTAAGTGCTCGGATGTGGTATAGGAACTTGATACAAAAGGAAGGCACGCCTACTACCCAAGGAACAATTTGTCCTTGGAGTCTAAGGTATTGTTGAGGTTCATCACAATTGTATCACTCTAACCCCCAACGATTCACAAGCCTCAAAGTTTAAAATTTGCTTGATTTATGCCATCATGCGCAAGATAAAAATCAACATGGTCATGATCATTCTTAGAGAGATGGCTCGAATGAGAGGAGGAGTTAGAGGTTGATTTTTTTATCCAAGTATAATGACACCATTCTTAATAGAATTGTGGTTCTTACAAAGAAATGTATAGATAGGGAGCTTGAGCCACCGGCGAATCTCTTTGATATCACGACCATGAAGAATGAGGGCACCTCCAAGAAAGCAACTATCGAGTAAAGATTGAAACACATAGAAGAATCCATCAAGTTCCTGGCCATTGGTATGATGAAGAGAACTAATAATAATGAAGCTAGCCAAGAAGAGGACGAGGCTATGTGGTAACTCACGCCAGCTATTCATATTTTCCTTGGGATTGATGCATAACCGGGGCATCCTGAAATGCCACCAAATGAAGATTAAATCTCCAATGAGGAGTGGACGGAGTACCTGCATATAGAGGGAGTCCCTTCTACCCTTGCTTTTTGTTTTTTTTATTTTTATTGCGTGAGGACACCACAAATCTATAAGTGTGGGGTGGGAATTCTTGTGCTTTGTTGCCATTCTTGATTCTTATCTTATGATATATTATTGCTACTCCTATATTGATGAATTGTTATTTTATTTTGTTGTTGTAGTTTATTTAAATTAGTTTTTATTTTGGTTATGGTAAGTGTGTCATAGTGTTAGTTTATAGGACTTTATGTTTTAGGAAAAAATAAAAAAAATACAAAAAGATTTTTTTAGTTTTTGTTTCTCTAGTATTTCTTTAGTTTTTGAATGACACATCTTTCTACTTTACAATTTTTCTTTCTGTATATTCTTTTTCGAAAAGAGTGACCATTGAATCGGGGAAATTATAAATTTTTAGTAGTTAGATTAGTTTATGGTTTTTAGTTCTAAAAGGTAGGCTAGATCCTTAAGTGAGGATATTACCTATATGAACAAAAGGTTGGTTTGTTTGAAAATTTGTCCAAAAAAAAGAAGACAACCTTTCTTAAGAGACCTAAGCTCATTTTCATGACTTGTATGTATGTGCTTAATATCAATTCTTGGTGGTTAATCTCCTAGAAATTTGTGTAATAGTACACTTGTGTTGAATGTGTGCCATGTGTGTTATGAGAAATTACTTGAATTCTATGTGTTCAATTGGTGTCTAGAACTTGTTTTGTGTGTTTTGTGAAGAGAAATAAAGTTAGTCATGTTATGAAAGTAATAGAGCTTTAATTAGTCATTCTTTTTATCCTCTCTTCTACCTATCCTTGAATTTTATCCATATTAAGCCCTTTTGAGCCTTTAGCCAAATTTCTTTGATAGCCACATATGTATCCTAATTTCCTTTGTTTTTAGACCATATTTGATCCCAAGAACTCTCGTAGGGCACATGATCTAGTGTTAAGCACATGAAGGAAGTTAGACCAAAAAAAGAAGAAGGGAAGTTGTATTGAAAAGAAAAGAGTTAATTTGTGAGAAAAATTTTAAGTGTAGCATGGGAAATAAGAAACAAAAAATGTATAATACAAAAATAAATTCCATTCTAGGTATAATGAAAGCTCAAAGAAAAAGGGTAGAAGAAAAGAAGAAAGAAAAAAAGTAGTTAAGAGAAGTTGATAGCCCTAAAATGTGAAAATAAGTACTGTGTTAAAAGTGCCTAGGTAGGTAGTCACTATTTTATCCAAAATATTTCTACCTGTCCCTTAGCCGACATTACAACCAAATGAAGAACTACTTGATCCTAGACATGAACTTTCTTGAATTAGTAGAACAAGTACACTAAAGGCAAGCTTATGGCTAAACGTTTGTTGCAGGTGAATTTTCTTTGTGAGCATGAAAGCTTGATGCATCTTATGCCCATATTTTAATACTATCTTATGAGTGAGAGGGCATTTCTTTGATGTGAGAGAACATGTTTAATATAAAATGCTTGATCGTTTGATCTTTCTCTTTTTAAATGGGGGTAGGGGAAATAGGGGAGGGGATTACAAGGTGTAGAATTGAATCCTCACCAATAAGGTGAAAGTTCAGGTAGTCAACCAACTGAGCTACTAAGATTCTCCATCATTTGATCTTCTGTTTTGTGATTTCCTCTAAAGTTTTAATGCATGTCTACTTAAGTCTGTTCTTGATGTTAGGATGTCTTGGGTAGGTTGTTATGGGTTTAAACTTAAATAAAAATCACAATGAAAAGAGATTCTTGATGTTTATAGTAGGTGTGTTCTTAAATTGAGTGAACTAGCTTTGATTTGAAAAGATTGAAAGAATTGTAGTTATTGGATAAAGCTTACTCAAGGATGAGCAAGATTTTAAGTGTACGGTCTAGATGTGAGGCTAAAAGTAGTGTTTATCTGATATAGATGCCTCACATTTTACTTGTTTTAAGATTCTTTTGAGCTTTCTTTGTATCAATTACGTTTACGTAGCTTATTTTGATGTGTAGGTTGAAAAGTAAAGGATTCTGCATGAATTTGGAGCACTATGAAACTTTGAAGTCTAAGTAGGGGATGAGGAAAATAATCCAGAGCATATCCATGGTTAGAAGATCAAGATGGGAGCTTAATAGAGGTAAAAAGGTGAAAAAAGGCAAAACAATGCACTACGGGAAGGCCCTGGGCGCCGCCCCAGGGGCCCCCATAATGTAAACGACTAGTGGCAACCTGCTAGGCTTCCAAAATGCACTATGGCGATGCCCCGGGTGCCACAGTAAGCGAGGCCATAGGCCAAATCTGGCCTATTTCAGCCAGGTTTTGTCTAAACGACCCTAGTCAGACTCAAAACCCCCCTAAACCCTATAAATACTACTTTTATTCTTATTTTTTGTACCTAGACACATTTAGATATATCCTCAATACATTGAATCAAGAGAATAAGACAGAGGGGCAATTTTGGGTGAGCTTGAGCCACCCGCAAAGCTATATGATTTCAAAAGCATAAAGAATGGGGATGCCTCCAAAAAAGCAACTGCCGAGAAAAGGTTTGCAAGAATGAGAGAATCCATGAAGTTTTTGGCCAAAGGTGTGAAGAAGACAACTAACAACAAT
The DNA here is from genome assembly GCA_003996215.1 of Jaltomata sinuosa. Lineage (NCBI taxonomy): Eukaryota > Viridiplantae > Streptophyta > Magnoliopsida > Solanales > Solanaceae > Jaltomata > Jaltomata sinuosa. The sequence continues at coordinate 143,916 of QJPP01007359.1, forward strand.
GAATCTAGCCAAGACGAGGTCGAGGGTATGAGGTAACTCACACCGGATATGCATTTTTTCCTTGGCATTGATGCATAAACATGGCATCCCCAAAGGCCATCAATGAATATGAAAACTCCGAGGAGGAGTTGGAGTAGCTACATCTTGAGGGAGTCCCTTTAACCCTTGTTTTTAATTTTTTATTACATGAGGACACCACAAATCTTTAAGTGTGAGGTGAGAATTCTTGTGCTTATTTTCTATTCTTGATTCTTATCTTAGGATGTATTGATTTTGCTACTCCTACATTGGTGGATTGTTATTTGATGTTGTGGTTATAGTTTGTTTTGATTTAGTTTTTATTTCGATTATGGAAAGTGTGTCATAGTGTTAGTTTATAGGAGTTAATATTTTCGAGAAAAATGAAAAGAATTACAAAAAGATTTTTATAGTTTTTAGTCTCTTTAGTTTTTCTTCAGTCTTTGGATGACACATCTTTCCACTTTCTGATTTTTCTTCTTGTATGTTCTTTTTTGGAAAGGGTGGCCATCGAATCGGAGAAATTTTAGTTTTTAATATTTTTAGTTTTAGTAGTAGATTAGCTTTTGTTTTTAGTTTTAGAAGGTAGGATGATCTCTTGTAGGCTAGATCCTCAAGTTAGGATATCACCTCTATGAACACAAGCTTGGTTTGTTTGAAAAATAAATTGTGCAAAAATAAGAAGATAACTTTGCTTAAGAGACCTAAGCTTATCTTCATGAGTTATATTCATGTGCTTAATATGAATTCTTGGTAGTTTATCTTCTAGAAATCTATGTGATAGTACACTTATGTTAAATGTATGCCATATGTGATGTGAGAAATTACTTGAATTCTATGTGTTCAATTGGTGTCTGGAACTTACCTTGTGTATTTTGTGAATTAAAATAAAGTTAGTCATGTTAAGGAAGTGATAGAGGTGATCATTTTATTAGCCATTCTTTTTATCTTCTCTTGTACCTATCCTTGAATGTTATCTATAGTAAGCCTTTTTGTGCCTTTAGCCAAATTTCTTTGATAGCCACATATGTAGCCTAATATCCTTTGTTCCTAGACCATATTTGATCTAAATAACTCCCGTAGGGCACTTGATCTAGTGTTAAGCGCTTCAAGTAAGTTAGAGAAAAAAGAAGAAGGGAGGTGGTGAGTTGTGAACCTCGAAAAGAAAAAAAAGTTAATGTGTGAGCAAAAAGTTTAAGTGTAGCATGGAAAATAAGAAAATAAAAGGTATAATACAAAAAAAAACCGTGCTAAGTATTAAGAAAGCTTAAAGAAAAAGGAAAGAAGAAGAAAATTTGTGCTAGGTGTTAAGTAAGCTCAATAAAAATGGAAGAAGAAGAAAGGGTAGAACAAAAGAAGAAAGAAAGAAGTAGCTAAGAGAAGTTAAAAGCGCTAAAGTGTGAACACAGTGATGTATTAAAAGTGCCTAGGGAGGATGAGTCATTATTTTATCCAAATTATTTCTACCCGTCCTTTAGCGTACATTACAACCAAATGAAGTCCTACTTGATCCTACATATGAACTTTCTTAAATTAGTAGAGCAAGTACACTAAAGGCCGGCAAGCTTATGGTTAACTTTTTGTCGCATGTGAATTTTTTTGGTGAGCGTGAGAGCTTGATGCATCATATGCACATGTTTTAATACTATCGTATGAGTGAGAGGGCATTTATTTGATGTGAAGGCACATTTTTAATAGAAAATGCTTGAACATTTGATCTTCTATGTTGTGATTTCCTCTAAAGTTTTCGTGCATGTTTACTTAAGTCTTTTCATGAGGTTAGGATGTCTTGGGTAGGTTTTCATGAGTTTAAACTTAAAGAAAAAGCACAATGAGAAGAGATTGTTGATGTTTATAGTAGGTGTGTTCTTGAAAAGACTAAAAGAATTATAGTTATAGGGTAAACCTAACTCGAGGATGACCACGATTTTAAGTGTGGGATCTTGATGTGAGGATAAAAGTAGTGTTTTATGATATAGATTTCCTCACGTTTTACTTGTTTTAAGAAGCTTTTGAGCTTACATTATATGAACGATGCTTACGTAGCTTGTTTTGGTGTATAGATTGAAATATAAAGGATTTTACATGGATATGGAGCAATTATGGAGCTTTAAAGTCTGAGTAAGAGCTGAGGAAGATAATTTAGAGCATATTCATAGTTAGGAGATCAAGACGAGAGCATAATGTAGGTGAAACAGTAAGAAAAGGCTAAAAACGCACTACAGAGAGGCCCTGGACATCTCCCCAGGCTCCCCCATCGTGTAAATGACAAAAGGCAACATGGGGGGCTGCCAAAATGCACTATGGTATCTCCCTAGGCGCTGCAGTAAGCGAGGCCATAGGCCAAAACTTGCCTATTTTGGTTGAGTTTGGTCTAAACAGCCCTAATCCGACCTGAAACCCTCCCTAAAACATATAAAGGCTACTTTTCTTCATATTCTCAGTAGTTAGAAATATAGTTAGACATATCAAGATGTATCAACACGTTGGAGAATAAGGAAGAGGCATTTTTGAAGGAGAAACACGCAGGGATAGAGCCCCAAGGATTTTTACCTAGGTTTTTGCAACTTAAGCAGAGGCATCTTCCTGGCTTAGATTTTCCTTTCATTTTGTATGATTGAATCTCTGCTTATTCATGGATTATTTCTATTGTAATGAATTCATGAGTAGTTAAACTCATAGTCTCTAGAGTTGTAGACAAATATGAATCTTGTAGGTTGAATGTTAAATATAGTTTGATTGGGTTTCCACTATTTGATTTGCTTATTTTTTCTTGATCTTAATTATTTGATCTGGACAATTATTGAGTACTATATATGGTTTGTAAGTTGAAATAGGAATAAAGAACTTACATTCGTAATAAGAAAAGTTAGAGCTTGGTCCTGGATCTCTGCTAGAATGGGGGGAACGATTCACTAACATGGATAAGAATATACATGTTAGCCTTGCTTAGTGATACAGAAGACATATCACATGCACTTCACTATCGATCGACGACCATAAGAATATAGTCGTTAGGAATAGTCAAGTAGGCATAGAGGTAGTTAGGAAAAATACTCAAAATTGTGAATATCAACTAGCAACTAGTAACTCAGGAAATCAGTCAAACTAGTTAACCGATAACTCAACCTGTTTATTTTAAGTCTACAACCTTGGATCACTAATCATTTCTAAAATCACAAAACAACCTAAATTTGTCTCAAGTATTAGAATTATAGTACTTAGAAGTTAATTTGCTAAATCAAACGATCTTCTCTTGTTTACATCACTGAATAGTTAGAATAAAAGTTCATTATAGTTATCAATTAGTCAATTCCCTATGGAATCAATAATCTAGACTTATATGTACTATATTATTTGTCAGACCACGTACACTTTTGTGTGTATAAACCTAATCTAGAGGTCGAACAAGCATGCACCATGATCAGATAGAGTTTAGTGGCATACTTAGGTACCACTCCTTAGCTTCCCCCATAGGGGAATGCACAAACAGTCGCAATTTGAGTGGTTCATCAAAAATTTGTGGATTCTAAAGTTGTACACAAACCTTTCTGAAGCTCGTTAGGTGCTCCCTGGAACCCTATCCATTGTATTTTTGAAAAATCCTTGGTGCTCGAAATTTTTCTCTATTGTATCTTCCATAAATAATGGTGTTGATCTAGGCATCTCATTAATACCTAGTAAAACCAAAACTTCTTCAAAGACTACTGGTTGCTTCGGTGGCTTATAAATTTTGAACACGTCAACTTTTTCTTGTTCTTGAAGTATGAGCTTACCCTATACAACATCAAGAATTTATTTTCTAGTAGCCAAGAGTGGGCGTTCCAAAATAAATGGGACTTTCAAATCCACCGGGAGGATTAAAGACCCAATCTGCACCAATACATTTTCAATTATGCCCAATGGTGTAATCAACTACTTGTCAGCCAATTGCAATAAAACCAAAGTGGGTTGGGGATTGCCCAAATCCATCATTTTTAACGGTGATGGTGGAATTAAAATGATGGTATCTCCAATTCACACAATTCCTTATCTTTCATCAGCTTCCCAACTAAAATTTCAACGTTGAAACTTCTGGTGTCCTGCTGTTATGTGGGAAGACTGTTATTATCTAGATGGGTATTGTTCAGTGAGTGGTACCAAAGAATTCTTTGTCAACCTATTTTTGTGTGTTATCGATTCTCTAAAGTACTTTCCATATTAGGAAATGCCCTGCAATATATCAATAAAAGGAATGTTAGTGGTTCTCTGCTTTAGTAGCTCATTGAACTTTGCACAAGCTGCATCCTTCCTTGCTTTGATGAAATTTTGTGGGAATGGAATGGTTAGGTTTCCAAATATTGATACAGACTTCCTTGAAACTTTTACCCTTTAAACCTCATTCTTTTGTATCTCACTTGATACTTGTGATACTTTCTCTGGTGTTGTATCTCCCAAATCTTCTCCACTTTATATATATTATTTAAGAATAATTAGGAAATCTACCAAATTGTTAAATCACAGGGTTGATATTATGGTCATTGTCTCTCACAACCTCTAACTGTCTACTCAAATTAGCCTTCTTACTACATTGTTTAGCGAGGATAGTAGATCTAATTTGAATGCATTGATTTATCTTCATGTATGTGACCCAAATAGGGAGATCTAGGTATGTTTTTGCCCTAGAAGCTAATATGTAGCCAAACCAAACTCTCCTTAATTTGCATTCTATTTCTAGTCTCCCTCTCTCGAGTTCCTTTAAAAATTATCCATTTATTCGATTGGTCACAAAGCAATGGAATAGTAAGCATAAGATTAAGAGAATAAATGAAATGCTAGATTCCATAGACACAATCTATATATAAACAATGATGTTCATACTATGGCCACAAACCCTATAGATGGAGGGCTTTTATCCACTCATAATCTAATTACAAGAAATAATTGTTGTGAAACAAGAATTAATGCTAAAAAAAGTTAAGAAGCAACCCGGTTATAGTTGAGACTTTGATCAAGCTTTGTTCTCCTAAAAACTTCTTTCTTCCCTAAAAATGACCTAGGGAGGGGTACTTATAATAATTAAAAACACCTAAAGATTCCTCAAAATCAGATTGGGACAAAGGGAAAATTTCCCCTTGTAAAGACTAGCTTGCGGCACGAGCTACCTCCACTCGCTCTAGGGCTTGCATCGCAAGTCAAATATGGTTAAATATGTAATCTACATTAGTAATGGAATACATAGATATCCACATTACTATACATCTATTTTGGATCAAAAAATCCAATCCAAAAGTCAATCCCGAGCCCATAAGGACAAAATTGGAATTTTATTTGAAAATTATATTACTCATAACATAAGGAACTCAAATATGAAATATCATCAAAATTGAGATCAATTCTGCATTCAAAATTTCAAAATACAATTTCCTAACTTTATCCCGATAATCACCAAATGTTTTGTAACACCCCAAAAAATTCTAAGCCTAGAACCAACCCAAAATCCTAAGTGTTCAGCTATCAGAGATCAAAACAGAAACCACAGACCAAGTCCACGAGCCATGGACTGAACCATGAGCTATGGAATGGCCTCATGGAAACAGTCTTGCAGATCAGACTCTCAGGTCTTGATCCATGAGAATGGAACCACGAGCCGTGGTTTTCAACCATAGATCAAACCTGAGGGTCAAGAGTTCCTCTAAGTACCACGGCTAGCTTCCACGGACCATGGAATGATCTACGAGTCGTGGATTGGGGTCATGGAAATCAGAACCATAGCTGGTCAAAAGAGCCAAAGAACCACAATAGGTTTCCACGGCTCGTGGAACCATCCATGGACCGTGATTCCCATTTGTGGAACCCAGACGCAATTTTTTTTGTAGTTTTCTATTTTTATTCCCAGGGGTATTTCAGACCTTTCCTATCCTTTTTAAGGCTAAGCTGTGTCATTTTAACTAGCCTAATACCAATTACCAAGCCTAAAACTACACAAACCCCTCATTCTCTCAGATTTTTCATTCAACACTTAGCAAAAGAAAGAAAAAGAATCGTTCTTCTTCTCCAAAGCAGAAACCAAGTTTTTCAAAGTTCAAGCTCCAAACCCAAGGGTTTCTTCCAAGGATTCTACTCTCAGGTATGTGGGATTTCATCAATGGGTCTCCTTTCACCCATTGAGTCCCTAATATAACTTAGTTCTTCAGCTATGTTCAATTTTTCAGAACCTAGGGTTCCTAAGATTTTGGTGAATTCTTGTGTATTTCGATTCTCCTAAGTACATGTGAATCCTTGTTGCATGTTTCTTTGAAAATCTAGCATTATTGTATTCTTAGGGCCTTCAAATCCTTAGAATGTTGTACTATCCTTGATTTTGAACAATAATTACAAATTCCATGCTTTAGTCAAATTTAGACTAGTTATATGTAGTTTAATATTTTAGGATGGTGGGTTATGAACCCTCGATCACTTTAAGACTCATGCATTTTTAGTCAGATACTCAGTCATTCAAAATTACATGATTAGAATGCTTTCAGTCTCAGTATTATGTTGCATTCTCAAAAAGTCATTATTTTGAGCTATCCAGTATATTAGTCTATTACACATTCAGTTGGGAGTAGACTTAGCACTGAGTGGAAGAGGAGATGAAGGCTCACCCGTCAGTTTAGGCTGAGACTTTTAGTAGAAGTCCTTGAGTCCCAGAACTATGACATCACCGTAAGTTCTAAAAGTGTCACCCATCAGATCAAGCTTGACACCCTAGTACTTTTTGGACATAAGATTAGTGGATCCACGCCAGTAAATGTTGGTAGCCTTGGTAAGGTATGAACACCCTCTTAGATAGGGTTATAGGTTAGCCCCAAAGTTGAGGTTAATAGTAGCTCCCAGAGTTTAGATTCAGTATTGCATGACCTTGTATTCAGTTGTTCAGCTCAGAATCATACAGTTGCATATTTATATACTTAGTCATTGCATCAGTTTATGTTTCAGCTTATCCTCCATGTTCAGATTATCTTATTATCATGCCCAGTATATATATATATATATATATATATGTGTGTGTGTGTGTGTGTGTGTGTGTGTGTATAGATTAGTTCATATCCTGCATGCTCTGTATATTCAAAGTACTGACGCATATTTTTGTGCTACATCTTATTATAATGTAGGTTCAGGCATTTAACATCCAGATCGCGCTTAGTCTGATTTCCTAATTTTCTAAGCACGTATTGCATCTAGGGGGTAGCCTCAGGTCATGAAAAACTTAGTGTTAAAACATCAGGTTTAATGTATGCTAGGGTGTCTGAAAGTCGCATCAAGTAGAGTTCTTTTTATGGGTGTGAAGTGTGCCACACTTATGAGGAGGAGGCTACAAGATGTTTTTAGAAAAAACTTCCCTTCTTTATTTTCCATATCATGCTATAAAGTATGACTCTATTTAATCTACTTCTAACTCGTACTCTACACGTTATAGAAAATGCCTCCTAGAAGAGCTAACAAAAAGAGGAATTGAAACGGGAATCAGCAAGCACCACCAGCTCCAGAAGACCCTTTGAATGAGCAAGTCACTCATGTTGAGTATAGGGCTTCTTTTCAGGTGCTAGCCCAGGTCATGACTACTCAGATGAACCAGCAGGCTATGGCACCAGTCCCATTACAGAAAAACTCTACAGCAACTAGAGTTCGAGACTTTATTCGAATGAATCCTTCGGAGTTCCATATTTCTATGGCTGATAAAGATCCACAGGAATTCCTAGTTCTAAGGCTGATAAAGATCCACAGGAATTCCTTGATGACATCCAGAAAGTTATTGAGATCATAGGTGTCACTCCAATGGAAAGTAAAGACTTGGCCACTTATCAGTTGAAGGGAGTGGCTCATATTTGGTACAAGTAATGAAAGAAGGCTAGGGGTGTAGATGCAGGCTCAGTAGATTGGGATCAATTCATAACTGCATTTCTGGATAGGTTCTTCCCATTTGAAATCATGGAAGCCAAGGTTCAGGAATTCATCAACTTGAGGCAGGATGACCTGAGTGTAAAGGAGTATTCTCTCAAGTTTACTCAAATGTCAAAGTATGCTCCGGCAATGGTAGCTGACTCTAGAGGCTGTATGAGTAAGTTTGTGTCAGGTATTTCTGAAGATGTGGTCAAAGAGTGTAGGACTACTATGCTTGTAAAGGAGATGGATATCTCTAGATTGATGACCCATGCTCAGCAGATCGAAAAAGAAAATATTAAGGAGAGGGAAAGGGACAGTAAGAGAGCTAGAAAAGGTAACTTCAGTTAATCTCAGCAGAGGTCTGATGGTGGTAATCACTCTTAATTACACTAGAAAACTTCAGCTCCAACCCCATCCTCTGCCAGTGCCCCAGTGTCCAAGTTTAGACAGGATCAGCGGGATAGGGCACTGGCTCTAAGTCCTAGGGTAGTGTCACTAGTGGGCATACTCATCCGGTTTGCAAGAAGTATGGTAGGAACCACCAAGGTGAGTGTATGGCCGGCAGTGGTAATTATTTTGGATATGGCAAGCCAGGACATAGAATGAAAGAGTGGTCAAAGGGTTCACAAAGGGGTAGGGATGCTCGTCAGAAAATCAAGCTAATTCTACAGCAGCTCTAACAAGTCGCCCAACTCAGTAGGGTGCCTCATCTAGTGCAAGTGGCGATCAATACTAAGATAAACTTTATGCTATTCAGACTCAATAAGACCAGGAGGATTCCCCCAACATAGTCACGGGTATGTTATAAGTCTTTTATACTGATGTTTATGCATCATTAGATCCTGGAGCTACATATTCCTTTGTGAATTCTTATATAGTAGTAGACTTTTGTGTTAGTCCAAAAATCCTCCTAGAACACTTCTTAGTCTCTACTTTGGTTGGTTATTCAGTCATAGCTAGATGAGTATACAAAAATTACCCTATTACAGTTTCTCAAAAAGTCACCTCAGCTGATCTTGTAGAGTTAGAAATGATAGACTTTGATGCTATTCTAGTCATGGACTTGTTACATGGTTGTTATTCCTTCGTTGATTATAGAACCAGAATAGTCCAATCCCAATTTCCAAATGAGTCAGTCTTAGAGTGGAAGGGTAGTACCTTAGTGCCTATAGGTTAGTTTATGTCTTACCTTAAAGCAAGAAAAATGATTTCCAAAAGATGTATCTATCATCTAGTATGGGTTAAGGATTCAGATTCCGAGACCCCAACTATTGAGTCAGTCCCAGTGGTCAATGAATTTCCAGAAGTGTTTCCAGAAGATCTTCCCAGAGTTCCTCCTGAAAGGGAAATTAACTTGGGAATAGGTGTCTTTCTAGAGACCCAGCCTATCTCAATTCCACCTTATAGAATGGCTCTAGCTGAGCTTAAGGAGTTAAAGGAGCAGTTGAAAGACCTTGTAAATAAGGGCTTCATCAGATCCAACATCTCTCCATGGGGTGCTCCAGTTCTTTTTGAGCATAAGAAATATGGTTCTCTCAGGATAGGCATTAACCATCGTCAGGTGAACAAAGTCACAATCAAGAATAAGTATCCCATTCCCAGGATTGATGACTTGTTCGACTAGCTTTAGGGTGCTAGTTGCTTTTCTAAGATATACCTCAGATCTAATTATCATTAGCTCAGAGTCATAGAATGTGACATCCCAAAGACAGCCTTCAGAACTTGGTATGGTCATTATGATTTTGTAGTTATGTCTTTTGGACTAATTAATTCTCTTGCAGCTTTTATTGATTTGATGAATAGGGTGTTTAGGCAGTACTTGGATATATTCATCATTATTTTCATTGATGATATCCTTGTGTATTCTTGGAGCAAAGAAGAGCATGCAGGTCATTTGAGAGTTGTGCTGCAAACTCTCAAGGATCACCACTTATTCACCAAATTCAGTAAGTACAAATTCTAGTTGAAGTCAGTTTCCTTTGTTGGTCATGTGGTGCCTAGTGAGGGCATTTGAGTAGATTCACAAAAGCTAGAGGCAATAAAGAACTGGCCTAGATCCACTTCTCCATCAGAAATCAGGACCTTTTTGGGTTTGGCTAGTTACTGCAGGAGATTTGTTGAAGGATTGTCATCTATAGCTGCCCCATTGACCAAATTGACTCAGAAAAAGGTTAAGTTCTAGTGGTCAGATGAGTGTGAGAAGAACTTCCTAGAGATGAAGACCAGGTTGACCGCAGCTCAAGTTTTAACTCTACCAGAGGGTTTAGATGGCTTTGTGGTGTATTGTGATGCATCTAGAGTTGGCCTAGGGTGTGTTCTGATGCAACATGGTAAAGTCATCTCCTATGCCTCTATATATCTTAAGATTCATAAGAAGAACTACCCGACTCATGACCTAGAGCTTGCAGCAGTTGTATTTGCCTTGCAGATTTGGAGGCACTACTTGTATGACATCCACATAGATGAGTTTATAGAATATAAGAGCCTTCAGTATGTGTTTGCCTAGAAAGAGATGAATCTTCATCAGAGAAGGTGGCTCGAGTTCCTTAAGGATTATTATATAAATGTGCTCTACCATCCGGGTAAGGCCAATGTAGTGGATGATACACTCAGCAGACTGTCTATGGATAGTGTGTCATATGTTGAGGAAGAGAAGAAAGAATTAGCTAAGGATGTTCATAGGCTCACTCGCTTAAGAGTTTTCCTTATGAACACAGCAGATGGCGGTGTGATAGTTCAGAATGGGTCTAAATCTTTCTTAGTGGTTGAGGTAAAGGAGAAGCAAGACAGTGATCCCATCTTACTTTAGTTAAAGGTTGCGTTCCATCAGCAGAGGGTAGAGGTTTTATCCCAAGGGTGAGATGGTGTGCTTCACTATTAGGGTCATTTATGTATTCCTAATGTGGATGAGTTGAGGCAGTAGATCCTGGCAGAGGCTCGTAGTTCTAGATATTCTATTTATCTCGATGCCACCAAGATGTACTGTGATCTATGGGAAGTCTATTGGTTGAGTAGAATAAAAAGGGACATTGTAGATTTTGTTGCTAAGTGTCCTAACTGTAAGCAAGAGAAGGTAGAACATTAGAGATCGGGAGGTGTGAATCAGGATATTAATATTTCTACTTTGAATTAGGAAGTGATCAATATGGAATTTATTATAGTCTTACCTCGTACTCACCAGCAGCATGACTCCATTTGGGTGATAGTGAAAAGGGTGACTAAGTCAATCACTTCTTGGCTATCAACACTACAAATTCATCAAAGGATTATGCCAGACTTTACATCCGTGAGATAGTCAGGTTTCATAGGGTTCCTTTGTCTTTCATCTAAGATAGGTTACGCATTTCACATCTTAGTTCTGGAGATCATTCCAGAAAATTCTTGGTACTCAGGTAAATTTCAGTACAACATTTCATCCGCAGACGGATGGTCAGGTAGAGTGTACCATTCAGACCTTAGATGACATGTTGAGGGCTTGTGTGATTGATTTCAAAGGTAATTGAGATGAGCACTTACCTCTCATAGAGTTTATCGACAATAACAGATTACCTTCTAGTATTCAGATGGCCCTGTATGAGGCACTTTATGGGGGGTATAGATCACCGGTCAGCTAGTTTGAAGTCGGTGAAGCATCCTTTATTGGGCCATATTCGGTTCATAAGGCTATGGAGAAAGTTCAGCTCATTAGGAAAAGGTTGAGAACTGCTCAGAGTTATCAAAAGTCCTATGCAAATGTGAGGAGAAAGGACTTAGAGTTTGAGGTTGATGGTTGGGTTTTCCAGAAGGTGTCACCCAATATGGGTGTGATGTGATTTAGCAAGAAAGGGAATCTTAGTCCACGATATATAGGTCCTTATAAAATCTTGGTGAGGTTTGGTAATATGGCTTATGAGTTAGAGTTGACATCCAAGCTAGAAGTGATTAATCTAGAGAAGGTAGGTGTGAAGGATAGCCTCACCTATGAAAAGGTTCTAGTTGAGATTCTTGACCATCAGGTTCATAACTTGAGGAATAAGGAAGTCGCTTCAGTGAAAGTTCTGTGGAGAAATCAGTCAGTTGAGGGAGCTACTTGGGAAGCAAAAGCAGCCATGATGACCAAGTACCCTCACCTTTATCCTTCCGATTCAACTCCAACTTGAGGTAATAGTTCCTCTCAAGTTTCTCAGCTCACTCGTGTGTATTTCCCCTCATATTCATGTTCCCTCAGCTTCTTTCATAGTATGCATGCTTTTATGACTATAGAACTCAGATCAGCTATAAATTGGTTTTTTGGAACTCAATTTGTAGGGATTGCAGCTCCTTCCCTAAACTCAGCTTGTTTAGTATTCATTCGAGGATGAATGATTCTAAGAGGGAGATATTTTAACACCCCCAAAAATTCTAAGCCTAGAATTGGTCCAAAATACTAAATGTTTAGCTATTAGAGTTCAAAATAAAAACCACGAACTAAGTCCATGAGTCGTGGACTGAACCACGAGCCATAGAATGACCTAGTGGAAATAGTCCTGCAGATCTAACTATCAGGTTCTGATCCACAATAGGGATCCATAGGCCATGAATGGAACCACATGCCATGGTTTCAAACCATGGAATCAGACATGATGATCAATAGTTCTTTTAAGAACCAGGTCAGCTTCCACGGACCATGGAATGATCTATGGGCCGTGGGTTGGAGTCATGGAAATCAGACCCACAGCTGGTCAAAAGAGACCAGGAACCATGATAGGGTTCTAGGCTCGTGGAACCATCCACAAACCGTGGTTTCTATCTGTGGAATCTAGATTCAAAATTTTCAGCAGTTTTATATTTTTATTCCCTGGGGTATTTCTGACCTTTTCAATACTTTTTAAGGCTAAGCTACGTCATTTCAACTAGCCTAATCCCAATTACTAAGCCTAAAACTACCCAAACTCATCATACCCTCATATTTTCATTCGATACTTAGCAAAAGAAAGAAAAAAAAGTGTTCTTCTCCTCCAAAGCAGAAACCAGGTTCTTCAAAGTTCAAGCTCCAAACCTAAGGGTTTCTTCTAAGGATTCTACTCTCAGGTATGTGATATTTCATCAATGGGTCTCCTATCACACATTGAGTCCCTAAAATAACTTATTTCTTCAGCTATGTTCAGTTTTTCAGAACCTAGGGTTCCTAAGATTTTGGTGAATTCTTGTGTATTTCAGTTCTCCTAAGTATCTTTGAATCCTTGTTGTATATTTCTTTGAAAATCTAGTATTATTGTATTCTCAGGGCCTTTAAACCCTTAGTGTGTTGTACTATCCTTGATTTTGAACTATAATTATGAATTCCATATTTTAGTCAGATTTAGACTTGCTATATGTAGTTTAATCTTTTAGGATGGTGGGTTATGAACACCCGATCAGTTTATGACTCATATACTTTTATTCAGATACTCAGTGATTCAAAATTACATGATTAGAATGCTTTCAGTCTTAGTATTCTATTACATTCTCAGAAAATCAGTATTTTGAGCTATCCATTATATTTGTTCGGTACACATTCAGTTGGGAGTAGACTTAGCACCGAGCGGACGATGGGATAAAGGCTCACCCTTTAGTTTAGGCTGAGACCTTTAGTAGAAGTTCCTGAGGCCCAGATCTATGATGCCACTATAGGTTCTAAAGGGGTCAACCATTAGATCAGGCTTGACACCCTAGTTGTGACACCCCAGAACTTCCAAACCTAGACCCAGCTTAGAAAAACAAGAAAAATATTTTTTTCCCAAGTGTCAGTCAATCCATAGCCAGATCCATGAGTCATGGAACAGTCCATAAGTCATGGATTGGGCCCATGGAATCAGATCAGAGCCCTGATGATTTTCTCTCAGAACAACGAATGGGTTCTAAAGACCATGGAACGATCCATGAGTCACCAGGTCGTGGAACTCAGAACTGAGGGTAACCAGTCACTCAGGAACTACGATAGGGTTCCATGAATCATGGATGGATCCGCGGGTCATGAACCCAAATCGTGGAACTCAGACCTGAGGATTACCAGTCCTTCAGGAACAATGATAGGGTTCCACGAACTGTGGATGGATCCACACGTCATAAACCCAAATTATGGAACTCAGACTTACAGCTCGACAAAAGGGCCCAGGAACCACGACAGGGTTTCACGATTCATGGAAGCTTCAACGAACTATAGAACCTGTCCATGGAACCCGAGTCATGAATTTTTCCAGCAGCCTTCTTTTAATTAATTCAAGGGCTTTCCAGCTATTTCCCTACCTTTTTAACTCTAATCCTTAGTCATTTTAGAGGGTAATTAAAGGGGTTTTCGCTCTTATTTCCCCACTCTCCCTAAACAAATCAGACTTAGAAATTTTTTGAGAAAACAAATTCTCCTCCCTCTCCAGACCCAGCAGAAGAGTCTTCTCAAAGTTCAAGCTTCAGTCCTAGGATTTCTTCTATAGATTCTCTTCCAGGTATGTGCGATTTCATCAATGGGTTCCTTTCACCCATTGAGTGCCTAGATTCAGTCCAGTTCTTCAGTTCTCCATAAATTCTTCTGACCTAGGGTTCCTAAATTTGATGAAATCATTGTAACTCAATCCTATGGTTGTATGATAGTTATTACACATTTTTTTGGGGAACCTAGAATAGCTATGTGTACAAATTCAGTAACCCTAGCATGTTAAAATTCCAGTATTCATGATTTATACTTTTTAGTTTGATGATTATCAGTATTTGAGCTATCCAGCATTTCAGTTTACATTCATTGCTTTACATTCAGTTGGGAGTAGACTTAGTAATGAGCGGACGAAGGAATGAAGGCTCAGTTGTCAGACTAGGTTGAGACCTTTAGCAGAATTCCCTAAGTTCTAGAACAAGAGCACCACCGTAGGCATGATAGGGGACAGCTGTCAGGCTAGGCTGGTCACCCTTGTCCCTTGTGGACATCAGTTTAGTAGATCCATGTTAGATTTGTTTGTACCCTTGGAAAGGTATGAACACCCTTTCATCTAGGGTTATAGGTTGGCCCTATAGTAAGCTCAAATTGTGGTATATCGATTAATAGTAGCTCCCACTGTTAGACTCATATTGCATTGGCCATGTACTTAGTATCTATTTTAGTTATTCAATTCAGTATGTAATATATTCATGTTAGTTACTTTGTCACTGCATTCAGCTCATCTTTCAGTTCATGCTCCAATATATATTTCCTTGTTCAGTCTTTATGTTGTACAGCTTTTCATATATCCCGCATGCTTAGTACATTTAAAGTACTGACACATACTTTTGTGTTATATCTTATCGTGATGTAGGTTCAGGTGCTTAGCATCCAGATAGCATTTAGTGTGACTTTCTAGTCCTTACTCAGCAGCTCAGTGGTGAGTCCTTATAGTTCGAGGACGATGGTTATGTTTACTCCTTTCAGTTTTACATTTTAGTTTCAGACTATTAGAGTTAGTTGGGGGCTTGTCCAAGCAACTCAAATCAGTTAGAGGCTTTCAGACATAAAATTAAAATCAGCCTTTGAGTTGTAAGTTTTACCTTTCACACTTATTCTGTTCTTATTTCTATTATAAATTCAGACATGCTTGGATTATTTTCCAACTCATATATTTAAATGGTTTCAATTTTCCGCACAGTTCATATCTTACCAAAATTTGTCTAGGTATGCCAGACCATGGGTTAACTTAGGGTCACTTGTGACACTAATCACCATGTTACATCCGGGGGATTGCCTCGGGGTGTGACAAACTTGATATTAGAGCATCCGGTTCAAGTGTCCTAGGGTGTCTGAAAGCTGCATCAATTAGAGTTTTCTTCATAGGTGTGAAGTGTTCCAGACTTATAAGGGAAAGCTATGAGATGTCATTAGGAAAAATTTCCCTCATTTCTTTTCCAGATTGTTCTATAGAGTTGGAACTCTATTTAATCTCCTTCTAACTCATGCTCTACACATTTCAGAAAATACCTTCTAGAAGAGCCAACGCAAAGAACCAGCAAGCACCAGCAGCTCCAGCATACCCTCCGAATGAGCAAGTTACCCATGCAGAATTCAGGGCTATATTGTAGGTGCTTGTTCAGGCCATGACCACTCAGGTCAACTAACAGGCAGTGGCACCATCCCTACCTCAGGTCAACTCTACCTTTGCTAGAATTCAAGACTTCACTCGGATGAACCCTCTAGAGTTTCATGGGTCCAAGTCAGAGGAGGATCAACAGGAATTTCTTGATGATATTCATAAGGTGATAGAGATTATGGGTGTCACTCCGGTTGAGAGTGCAGACTTAGCCACTTACCAGCTGAAAGGAGTGGCTTATACTTGGTATCAGCAGTGGAAGGCGTCTCGCTGTGTTAATACAGGTCCAGTGGATTGGAACAACTTCAAGACTGCATTTCTGGACAGGTTTTTCCACTTGAGCTTAGATAAGCCAAGGTCCAAGAGTTCATCAACTTGAAGCAAATTGATATGAGTGTGAAGGCGTATGCACCCAAGTTCACTCAGTTGTCTATGTATGCTTCGGCAATGGTAGCTGACTCCAAGGCCCGTATGAGTAAGTTCATATCTAGTGTGTCCGATGATATGGTCAAGGAGTGCAAAACTACTATGCTAGTTAAAGCAATGGATATTTCTAGGTTGGTGATTTATGCCCAGCAGATCGAAGAGGAGAAGATTAAGGAAAGGGGAGGAGATAGCAAAAGAGCTACAGGTGAATTCAACTACTCTCAGCAGAGGTTAGATGGTGGCAACCACTCTCAGTTCCATCAGATATATTCAACTCTAGCCCCATACTCTGCCAGTGCTCCAGTTCCTAAGTCCAGGCAGGATAGGCGAGATAGGGCGCCAGGCTCTAAATCCCAAGGCAGAGTCACTAGCGGTTGTACTCATCCAGTTTGCAAGAAGTGTGGTAGGAACCACCTGGGTGAGTGTATGGCTGGAAGCGTAAATTTTTTTAGGAGTGGCAAGCCAGGACAAAGGATGAGAGATTGTCCAGTAGCTTCTCATAAAAGCAAGGATACTCACCCATAGAATCAGGCTAGTTCTACAGTAGCTCAAGCAGGTCACCCCACTTAGCAGGGTTCCTCATCTGGTACATGTGGTGGTCAGCTCTAGAACAGGCTCTATTCCCTTTAGAAACGACAGGACCAGGAGGATTCTCTCGATGTGGTCAATGGTACATTATGAGTCTTTTATTGGATGTTTATGCATTGTTAGACCCAGGGGCTACCCTTTATTTTGTAACTCCTTATATAGCAATAAATTTTGGTGTTAGTCAAGAAATCCTCCGAGAAACTTTCTCAGTCTCTACTCTAGTTGGTGATCCAGTTATAGCTAGACAGTTATACAGAAATTACCCTATCAAAGTTTCCCAGAAAGTCACCTCAGCCGATCCTGTAGACTTAGAAATGACTGACTTTTTACATTATTGTTATGCCACAGTTGATTGTAGATCTAGGATCATGTAGACTTAGAAATGACTGACTCCAATCTCATCTTGTTTAGTCTTCATTCGAGGATGAATGATCCCAAGGGTGATATTTTGTGACACCCCAGAACTTCCAAACCTAGACCCAGCTCAGAAAAACCAGAAAAATAAATCTTTTCCAACTGTCAGTCAATCCACAAGTCGTGGAACAGTCCACGATTCATGGATTAGGCCCATGGAATCAGATCAGAGCCTTGATGATCTTCTCTAAGAACCATAAATAGATTCTAAAGACTGTGGAATGATCCATGAGTCATGAACCCGGTTCGTGGAACTCAGACTTAAGGGTCATTAGTCCCTCAAAAACCATGATAGGGTTCCATTAACCGTGGACAGATCCACAGGTCGTGAACCCAAATCATAGAACTCAGACCTGAGGGTCACCAGTCCCTCAGGAACCACGATAGGGTTCCATGAGTCGTGAACCCAAATTGTGGAATTCAGACTTGTAGCTCGACAAAAGGGCCAAGGAACCACAACAGGGTTCCATGAGTTGTGGAAGCTTCCACAAACCATAGAACCTGTTCGTTGAACCCGAGTCACGAATTTTTCCAGCAGTCTTCTTTTAATTAATTCAAGGGCTTTCCATTCATTTCCCTACCCTTTTAACTCCGATCCTTAGTCATTTTAGGGGGTAATTAAAGGGGTTTTCACTCTTATTTCCTCACTCTCCCTAAACAAATCAGACTTACCAAATTTTGGAGAAAAGAAACGCTCTTCCCTCTCCAAAACCAGCAGAAGAGTCTTCTCAAAGTTCAAGCTTCAGTCCCAGGATTTCCTCTATAGATTCTCCTCCAGGTATGTGGGATTTCATTAATGGGTTCCTTTCACCCATTGAGTCCCTAGATTCAGTCCAATTCTTCAGTTCTCCATTAGTTCTTCAGACCTAGGGTTCCTAAATTTGATGAAATCATTGTAACTGAGATCCTATGGTTTTATGATAGTTATTACACATTTTCTTAGGAACCTAGAATAGCCATGTGTACAGAATTCAGTAACCCTAGCAAGTTAAAATTCTAGTATTCATGATTTATACTTGCTAGTTAGATGATTATCAGTATTTGAGATATCCAGCATTTCAGTTTACATTCATTGCTTTACATTCAGTTGGGAGTAGACTTAGTACCGAGCGAAAAAAGGAATGAAGGCTCAGCTGTCAGACTAGGCTGAGACCTTTAGTAGAACTCCCTAAGTCCCAAAACTATGGTGCCACCGTAGGCATGAAAGGGGTCAGTTGCCAGGCTAGGTTGGTCACCCTTGTCCCTTGTGGACATCAGTTTAGTGGATCCACGTTAGACTTGTTTGTACCCTTGGCAAGGTACGAACACCCTTCCATCCAGGGAAGTTGATCATGAATTACCAATAAGTCTAAAATAGATTCTTCCTGGGTCGATGCCTGAGCGGTTAATGGGGACGGACTATAAATTTGTTGGCAATATATCTCGAGGATGATGGTTATGTTTACTCCTTTTAGTTTTACATTTCAGTTTCAGACTATTAGAGTTAGTTGGGGCTGGTCCCAGCAACTCACATCAGTTAGAGTCTTTCAGACATAGAATTAAAATCAGCCTTTGAGTTGTCAGTTTTACCTTTCGGACTTATTCTGTTCTTATTTCTATTATAAATTCAGACATGCTTGGATTATTTTCCAACTCGGTTATTTAAATGGTTTCAATTTTCTACACAATTCATATCTTACCAGAATTTGTCTAGGTATGCTAGACCATGGGTTAAGTTGGGGTCACTTGTGATACTAAGCACCGTGTTACGTCCAGCGGGTAGCCTCAAGGCGTGACACTAGTCCTTTTTGTACATCAGACTAGTGGATCTATGCCAGTAAATGTTTGTACCCTTGGCAAGGTATGAATACCCTTCCAACCAGGGTTATAGGTTGGCCCAATATTTAGCTCAACTTAGGGTATGTCGGTTAATAGTAGCATATCGGTTAATAGTATCTCCTACAGTTCAGATTTAGTATTGGCCAATTTCTCTACATTGTAGGTGGTCTGAACCAGTATAAAGTGTGTTGATTTGGTCAAACTAACTACAATAACCTAAATAGCATCAAACTTCCCCAAAGTCTAAGGCAACCCTACTACGAAGTCCATAGAAATAATCTCCTAATTCCACTCAGGTATAAGCATCCTTTGAGTCGTACCACCTAGTTTCTAGTGCTCATACTTCCCTTGCTTGCAATTCAAATACTTGGACACAAATTCCACTATGTCTCTCTTATTCCTACACCACCAATAATATTTTTTCAAACCATGGTACATCTTTGATACTCCTGGGTAAATAGAGTACCTCAAACTGTGAGCCTCTTCTATGATCACCCTAGTAAAATCATCAGATCTAGGAATACAAATCTGACCTGTCATTCTCAAAACACCTTCTTTGTCTAGAATTTCTTCCTTATTTTCAATATTTAATAATTTGTCTCGAATTATTCTTAACTTCCTATCTTCAAATTGTCTGGCCTTAATATGCTCCATTAAAAGTGACTATGCCTCAAACACCTGCAAAAACTCTGCTAGGCACAGAAATATCCAACCTTATGAAGCTATTTGCCAAACTTTGAGCATCTATAGCTAAAGTCCGCTCCTCAACTAATAGCGAGGCAAGAATACCCATACTCACTGCTATCTTACTCAAGTCATCTACCACCATAGTTGCCTTGCATGGGTAATAACAGATAGTCATGTCATAATCCTTAAGCAATTCCAACCATATTTGTTATCTCAAATTTAGATTCTTCTTATTGAATATGTATTATAGGTTGCGATGATCAGTGGAAATATCACAATGAACACCATACAAGTAGTGTCTCGAATCTTCAAAGTAAATACTACCGTTGCCAACTCTAAGTTATGAGTGGGGTAGTTCTTCTCATAGATCTTTACCTGCCTCGAAGCATATGCAATACCCTTTCCCTTCAGCATCAAAACACAATCAAAGCTAATTCGTGCAGTAGCACAATACAATATGAAGCCTTTCCTTTCACAGGCAAAGTCGAAATAGAAACTCATCTCAACAAAATCTTAAGCTTTTGAAAGCTCGCTTCACATTCATAAAACCACTTAAATATAATATTTTTCTGAGTCAACTTGGTCAAACAAGATGCAATAGAAGAGAAACCCTCCACAAACCGTCTATAAGATCTTTCTAATCTAATAAAACTCTAAATCTCTGTAGGTGAAGCAGGCCCAGCCCAAATCTAAATCTCCTCAATCTTGGTTATATCTACTATAATACACATCTTGGACAATACATGTCCCAAAAATACAAAAAAAATAAGCCAAAACTCACAATTTAAAAACATAGCATACAACTGCTCGTCTCTCAATCCCTGGATTACAATCCTCAATATTTGTCAATGCTCCTCCTCGCTATATGAGTAAACCAGAATATCATTGCTAAATACAATCACAAAGTAGTCAAGATACTACTGAAACACCTTATTCATTAACTCCATAAATATTGTTGGGGCATTAGTCAACCAAAAGGATATAACAAAGAACTCATGGTGGCCATACCGTATAGAACCATCTTTCATCTTCACAAATAACACAGGTGCACCCAAGGTGATACTAGGCTTAATAAAGCATTTGCTCAATAAGTCCTATAATTGATCTTTATATTCCATCAATTCAACCAAAGCGATTATATAGGGATGAATAGAGATAGGTTGAGTACCCCGCTCTAAGTTAATCCAAAAATCAATATCTCGGTCAGACTGAACACAAGAAAGGTCTGTCAAAACACATCTGAAATCTCCCTAACTATTGGTGCTGACAAGCAAGGAAGGTGTGTCAGCACTAATATCATGCATATAAGCCAAATAAGAGAGTCAACCCTTCTCAACCAAATGTTGAGCCTTAAAAAGTAAAATCACCCTTTTTGGATACAAATCCTGGGTAACCCTTCCACTAATCCTTAGGGCACAAAGCATGACTAAGGTGATTATGTTGACATGATAGTCTAGCACAACATAATATAGAGAAATGCAACCATGCCTAAAATCACATTGAAATCTACCATATCAAGAATAATCTAATCTTCCCAAGTATCATAACACAATAAGGTCAAAACATAGGATCAGTACACCCAATCCACTACTAAGAAATCACTTATCAGGGTAGCAACATGAATAAGCACAGAAAGGGAATCAGGCATCATATCTAGACCCAAATAAAAATATGCAGACACATAGAAGAAAGTAGAACCAGGATAAAATAATACAAAAGCAGTTTGATGGCAAACTGGGATGATACATGTGATAACTACATTAGAGGCCTTTATCTCTAGTCTATCCAGAAATACATAGCAATAAGCATGGTAACCTCCTATTTAAGTAATCCTCTACCACCACATTGCTCGATCTATGGTGCACCTCTACCTGCCTGTGAACCACTTCAACCCTTATCTGGTGATGCTACTGCTCTAACTGGATCCTGAGAACTCTACTATTGACCTCTCTTTCTGGCATGTTGGAAATTCTTCTTATAGTGCCAGATATCCTGTCACGACCTGATTTCTCAAGTCATGATGGCACCTACAATCCCCAGTAGGCGAACCAATTCCCGTAGCCCAGAACGGTTTGTAATGGGCTACTGCCTAACCAAAATGCACCAGCAAGCAGAAATAAGTGAAAGCAAAACTCGAATATAAATACATAAAGGAAACTACACCAACCCCAAGACCTGGTATCGACAGTACAGAAGCTTCTAATAGAATACAAGTGCTAGAAGTAACAAAATACAACATAAATTGCCTCCGAAAGTACAAGGAGCAACAGTACAACAGATGAGATATAGACAAGCCCCGACCGTCAGGCGTTCACCCTAGTCTCAAAGATCTAAAAGTTGCACGAGTCTCCAACGTGATCAACGGCGAAAGCTCAGCTAATATCTGCACAAAAAAGTACAGAAGTGTAGTATGAGCACCAAAACCATGGGTACTCAGTAGGTATCATAGGCCGACTGAGCACATATAAGATATAAAAGCAGTAAGTAACAGATAGCAAGAAAGAAGTCACTGAGGCAATAAGCAAGGCACAAGGAGCTAGCACAGATCATCCATAACCAAGAGCTTCATGTAACACATGCTAGCACAGAGATACAATCACACAGAATCACTGGTGAAGGAAAGAAGAGCGCACCTGGAGTCCTTGTACAACAATATAAGTAAGTAGAGAGAGAGTTGAGAAAATGGCGGTATACCGGTAACCTCAAGTGGAAGGAAAAGATGGAGAGCAGTCTAACATACTCAAAATGGAATCAACCATTATAAGGAAATCATAACACCAATCCAATCATATGATAGCATAACCAGGGAATCACCTCACAAGTACAACCCTAGGATGAAATAACTAGGCCACAATAACCGAGAGATACCACTCAGCTTCCCACAAGAATAGAACCAGAGTCTCACACTCTGCTCAGAAGGCCACACAAAAGTGCCTCAATAAGATAGGACTCCAAAGCCCTCTCAATAATCAAAAATCCCACAACCAAAGCCTCAACAGGCTAGCCATCACTAATCTTTCAAGAACCGGGTGCCAAGACAATCTCTAAGTAAAAACAGGAGTAAATATAGTCTACCTACAGTCCCAACGGCCGCCCATACAACCGAGGAACACAATCAAGTGAAAACAAACCCTCCGGCATCCCATACTACCAGAGCGTACACTGAACACACAACAAACAAGGGTGGAATATAATGCATGATATGATATGATGTGAAATAGAACCTCTGTATATACCTCATCCGGTGCCAATCAAGCCCAGCAGGCAGGTTCCATGGAAGGACTCAGCCTGTATACCTCTACTCTACCGTATACCCTTCACTCCGGTGCACGCAGCCCGAAGCCCCAGGCCCGGAGCGACAAGGTCCATAGAGGTCCCCGACCCCATACTAAAACTCAGTATCAAGACATGTCATCCGGAAGCAAGTCCGGGATCAAGATAGAGACCCAGTCTCAAGTATGCATGCCCAGACCCCGTCCAGGACTAAAGTAGTAGAAAATGCCTCAAAAACCCCTCCAAGGGTGCCCGGGCGTAACCGGGTCTAAAACTGTAGTAAATCAAGTCTAGTGCTCTGCCCCGCAGAGACTAGTATCAGTAATAAAATCAAGTCTGGTGCTCTGCCCCGCAGAGACTAGTATCAGTAATAAAATCAAGTCTGGTGCTCTGCCCTGCAGAGACTAGTATCAGTAATAAAATCAAGTCTGGTGCTCTTCCCCGCAGAGACTAGTACCAGTAATAAAATCAATGCGAAAACATCCAAAAATCCCCTTTTCTATCAACAACAGTACCAAAAAGGGGCCTTCAGGGCCATGCAAATTTAGGAAAACTGTCAGTAGTGGCTCACAGCCAAAACTGTAGTAAAACATGCAGGGGAAAACCTTTTTCATGGATGATATGCTCGCACACAAATATAAAAGTAGCCCAACGGCTCACAACAATTCCTATCAACCCTGCACCGGCCCAATAGCTACTCAGCAGACATAACCAGCCTAAAAGGATAATCTGTATGTCCGGGACTCGCGGACTTTCCCAAATAGCCCACCATCTATGTTACAGAGTTAATACAAGGCCACACAGGACCACAAAGGTAATATACATTACTACGCAAATACTACAAACAACATATGAAATAGACGGACAAAAGGCGGACAAGGTATGGGGTACCAACCTATAACAACCCATCCAAGGATGCTAATTAATGCAGTTATAGCCTATATACGCAGAGTCTAGATAGGGGAAAACCATAACCTACCTGTCATCCAATGACTAACTGCGGGAACGGCATCGTCCAGACTCAAACAACTCCAGGAATCTCTGAATCACACAAAACAAATACTTTCAACTGAAGTCCCAAAGGCGTCTCTATGAAGCCTGACCAACCAAGGTAATGGAACAATTTCTAGAATCGACAAGGCTGCAAGAACGAGCCATAGCCAATTGATAAGGTGTTAATGTCACACTCGCGATCAGCCAACTCCAAAGCATAAAAATGAGGCCAATAACAATAAAAAATGGCAGCTAAATACAACAACAATACGTTAACCACATCTCCAAGGAGCGACGAGCTCCCGAGGCACTATTTCAAGGAGTACTTCATGTCATTCAATCCAATAACCATTGTTCATGACTCCAATAAGAATCACACCAACTCCCAGTACCTCCAACACCTTAACACCATCAACATACAACAATAACAACCCAATTTAATATGACAAAGGGGCTGCCCAGAGCCACATATCCAAAATACCACTTCGTGGCTCAGAAATCCATAAAACAATACTAGAACATATAATAATGAAGGAGGGTCATAGGAGGAAGGTTACCTCAACAAAAAGCTTTGAAATACCAAGCTAATCATGTTGTTATAAGGACCCACCACGATCTGTAACAATATACGGCAAGAAAACACGACAAACATGCCGATAACGATAAGTTCTCCTCGGAATTGATTCTAAAGCTCAAATTAAGAATGAGTCAAGGATTTAGAACCCTTACCTTCTGATAATCAAATGATAATAGCATAAAAATATCAGTTCCACGAACTGCCTCCTTGCAGTAGCAACAAACTGAGCCAAAACGACGAGAAAACTGTACGACGATGATGAGCTCGCGACGTAGAGCAACTTCCGTTAAACTTCCAAATTGAAAGGATCAAGGTCCATGGATTATTTGTAAGGTTTGTATCTGTTTTTATATGGTTTTGGTCTGTTTTTATGAGTTTAAAACGAAGGAGAAGCTGATTTATAAAGGCAAACCGACTTAGGATGTGGGCCCCGCTTTGACGTGTATGCTTGCGCAGTCCTACGAAAACATGAATATCTCTCTATTCTGAAGTCGTATGGACAAACGGTTTAGTGCGTTGGAAACTAGAATTGTAGACCTTCGATTTGGTATATTGGGGGCCCACTAACTCTTTATATATAGGGAGAAACACCCCAAGATATTTAACCTAAATTTGAAGAGAATTCCATAAAGGAATTTACAATAACTTTTTCCGACTTTTGTTTCGCAACTTGCTTGACTTCAAAACTTATCATACGACCATTTTGTGATTATAATACCTCATAACACATCCTTCTTAGTATATTAGACACTATTAGTCTTACCCCAAAGGCACGGGTTACTTTAAATCTTCCAAACGGGCGAGGTGTTACACGAGGCATTTCTTTAACTCGAACTTTCGAGTAAGGGATTCCTTTGACCAAGAACCTTGGTTTAATTATTTTATATTACCAAGAATGTTGACGTAAGTCAACGATTTCCAAAGTTGAAGCTCTAAAATGAGGAACGGCCATAAAGACCAAACAAACGGTCCGGGCACCGAACTACCGGTCCCGACAAGCTATAAATGACTTGGGCCGCTACAAGTAAGCTCTAATGGTACAAGAAAGGCGAAAATGTGTAAATGACCGGAAGGGTCATTACAGATCCCAAGACATAAAATAACATGTACAAGTCAAAACCTATTGAGACAAACTTGAGTAGCCAGAATGGCCACCATGAATTGAAGATATTTATGGACAGCGTAGGAACTCTGACCTGATCTATAGGAGTCTCATCTGGAATAACTACCCTCAATGCCTGACTAGTAGCATGAATCGTTCTACTAGACTAAGGAAAAAAGCCTCTCCTGAATAATCCCCTACCTCTAGATGAGGTACCACTAAAAGAACTAGAAGTACAAGACCTTTTTCCCTCAAATACCTAAATTGCTCACGGTGCATAAACTCAAACTCTTTGGCTACTTTGATCACTATCTAACAAGAAACTCCAGTCTAGGCTATATGAAAAGTTGTTGGATGGTATTTCTTGCAGATGCCTTGCAGAGGTAAATGAAGTTGTGTAGAAATGGTGAACTACAAGTTCTATCAGTACCAGGTTGTCGAGAGAGCTCTGCCCTCTGAATCAGATGAATATCCTAAGATTTATCATATAAAATTGTGGGCTACCAATGAAGTTCGTGCTAAGTCCAAATTCTAGTATTTCATAAGGAAGCTTAAGAAGGTGAAGAAAATCAATGGTCATATGTTAGCTATTAACGAGATCTTTGAGAAGAACCCAACAAAAATCAAGAACTATGGTATTTGGCTCCATTACCAAAGTAGAATTGGATATCATAACATGTACAAGGAGTACCATGATACCACATTGAATGGTGTTATGGAGAAGATTTACACTGAGATGGCTTCCCTCCACAGACTTCACCATCACTGCATCCAGATCATAAAGACGACCACTATTCCAGTTAAGCTCTGCAAGAGGGAGAGCACAAAATAGTTCAATGACTCCAAGATCAAGTTCCCCTTGGTGTTCAAGAAAGTCAGGCCACTGAGTAGGAAACTCAAGACCACATACAAGGCTACTAGGCCCAACTTTTTTATGTAAAACATGTTTAGTCATGTTCATTAAGAAATAATTTCTGAATTTTACAGTTTTGGTGCTTTAGTTTTTGATGAATTAGTATCCATTGTGAAAGAGAGAAAGGAAACCTTTTTGTTTAGATCAAATGATGGTGGTTACTAGAATATTTTCAATCATGGTACTTTGTTTTCTTTTAAAAATAAAAAATAAAAGTTGTTGTATGGATCTAAAATGTTAAACCTCTCACAAATCGAATATTCTCTTGATCTCACTTAGCAAAATCACTAAAGAATGTCAAGACAAGGCATAGAACCTAGTCTCATACTCAGTCACTATAATGTTATCCTGAGTTAGATGCTAAATCTGGTGCCTCTACTCCTCCCTTAAGATACGACGAATAAGACTCTCCAAGTTAAACATGAGCAAACTGCTCCCAAGACATAGGTAGAGACCTTGTCAGTCTAGAATCCATATAAGACTACCACCACTACTTGTCTAGACCAAGCTTCTAAAATGTTGTGTAGTTCACTCTATGGGACTATACTAATCTAACATCTTGCAACCTCTTATAACAGCTCACAACGAACTCATAAGCATCATCACTATAAACACCCTAAAACTGAGTTAGATTCATCTTCCTGAACCGCTCGAATCTCTTTTGCTCCTTATCAAACATAACTAGTCTATCCTCAACTAGCATATAGACACTGGGTAAAGGCATACCGCAAAACCTAGAAGTTATTGTGATTTCCTGGCCTACTGGGACCTAAAAACCTAGGATAGGATATTGATCCAGAGTCTATCTTGTCTTGGTATAGGAGCCATCTGGAGTAACTAGTAGCCCACCAGTTTGAGTGACACCCTCAAATAATCTAGTAAATGGACAAGAGCATTCTGAAGTAATGGGGTAGCTACAAACCCTTGTGGTGCCTAAGTTACGCCCACCTTCTCTATAGGAATCTGATCACCCTCATACTCATACTCTAACTCAAGGGACTCTACTTAGCTGGTACATGAGCAGCTAGTTATGCTCTTCCTCTAGCCTGGTCTTGACCTCTACCATTCTCTCTGCCACATCTGCATGCCACGGCATGAGCAACAAGTGCAAGTGTTAGAATGGACTCCTCATCTCTAGCCATGGTAGCACGTGTCCTCTTTGTCTGTGAGAGAATAAAACAAGGAATCATTAGTAACTGATGGAATCAATTATGCACGATGAAAAATAAAGAAAGGAATTTTCCTAAAGTATTATAGCCTCTCAAATATAGATAACGGACTTCTTTGCACCAATCTGCAAGACTCTACTAGACGGGACTTGTACTTGTTAGACCAATAAAATTGGCTCTAATACCAAATTGTCATAATGCAAAATCTAAAGAAGTGATGAACCTATCTCACCCCCATTAAAGGTAAGAAAACCCAAAGTACATAAGACAATAATTAAACAAATTCGCAGAATGTATAGTTTAAAAACAATAAAAGTCATAAAGTACTTCTTTCATAAAATTTAAATCAGGAAGCAAAAAACATCAACAATGTAATACCAAAACTTGGAAGTCACTAGTACAAGCCTTTAAAGAATCTGATATTTCTCTAAAAGTCTGAAAACATCCAAAAGCAAAAAACTATAAATAACTAAAAATGATAGAATATATTGAGGAGAAGTGTGGATCAGCCAAGTAACTAACTCAGAAATCTTGGGTGAAATGCTCCAACACCGCG
Source organism: Jaltomata sinuosa (assembly GCA_003996215.1). NCBI lineage: Eukaryota > Viridiplantae > Streptophyta > Magnoliopsida > Solanales > Solanaceae > Jaltomata > Jaltomata sinuosa. Next base: position 172,406 of record QJPP01007359.1, read on the forward strand.
ACTAGTCACTGTATGGAGGTACTAGGTTCTGAACCTGCACAATAAGGTGCAAAAATAAACAAGTGTGAGTACTAATCTACATGTACTTAATAGCATCATCGACTGACCCAAATCTGAAGCGATGGTGAGGGTCGGTCCTAAGGGTCCTATTTTGATCGTTATAATGAAATACTACTTATTTCACTACCACAAAAATGGACTCTCAACTAATATCAACAACAATAATTATATCACTAAGATAAGTCCAGTTTGCTCAAAATCATAATCAAATCAAAATAAGAATAGTAAAGTGTCACACCCCGAGGCTATCCCCTAGACGTAACATGGGATTGGGGACCGCAAGTGCCTTAAGTTAACCCTTGGTCATAGCATAACTCAGATAATTATAAGAAACATAGTGGAAGCATAATTAATAAGTTAGGCAACCTAATCCATATATGATAAAGTCAAGATGAAACATAATCCGAAAGAGAGACTCAAACACTGTCTATGTCTGAAAAGCCTCTACATATGACATAAGGAGTTACTGGGATAAGACCCCCACTAACTCTAGATACTGAAAGGATGATAATAATCTAAACTCAAGAACTGATCCTCGGGAGATGAGGACTCACCAACACTAGTTGAATGGCCTGCGATCTCTAGCCACCTGTCTGAGGAAGGAAACCTAAATCTGCATCATCAAGAGGATGCAACGCAAAATATGCGTTAGTACTATAGGATGTACTGAATATGTGAGATATGCAAAATCTGAAGTAAACATGCTAGCTATGCTTTAGAAACTAATATCATGCTATAACGATAAAACTGTAATGTAAATGACTCAATGCAATACCATAAGCTAAAAACATAATCATAAGTAGTAAGTCTGAAATATGAGCAAGAGTCAAATATATTTTTAAAACTTGAAACTGTTTCTGCGGGAGGTTCTCTAACCGACATAGACCATGTGAGCTACATGAAATCTGATGTATCTGCACCATCGAGAGGACCTAATATACCTTGCAAGGGTATAAAGGCATAACTGTTTTATGATCACTAATTCTACTGCCCAACACAGGGGACTTATGAACCTACGGGGGCACGTAGTTCTGGGACTAAGGGTACTCTCATCCTGTCTAACTCGGTGCTAAATACTACTCTCAAAAACTTACATATAACTCATATAATACTGGGCATATCTAATGCCAAAACTAATCATAACTAATGATATATCTGATATCAAAATTGTTCATAGCTTAGGTAGACATATCTAGATGCCAAACCTTTCATAAAATGTAGGGACATATTTGATGTCCAGAACTATTGAAAAAGCATAAGGACATATTTGATGTCATGCAATTTCAATTCATAAGTCTTAAAACTTAGCATAGCCATAATTCAAAATATACTTTCTTTCTAAATTCATAGCCTGAAGAATTAGGCATGCAATTTCACAAATACATAAGTTCATGTTATCTAAACATGCCAAATTTCACTTGAAAATATGTAATTCAATGGAATCATGCTAGAAATCATATTTCATGCATGGGCTTTTAAAATCAATTAAGGAACCTCAAATAAATTATAGATAAGTAATGAGAAAGCATGAATTGATGCTTTAAAACTGAACCCATAAGTTTTCCCCAATTTGTGTAAGAACATTAATTTCATAACTTGAAAGATCAAAGTAAAAGTTTAGGGTTTTAGGCACAGGGTGAAAGGATCCCTTGTTGAATACCCACATACCTTGTTGAAGCTTGCTTGATCTAAGATGAAATAAAATGGAGACTTGAACTTGGAGCTTGAAGGAGTTCTTTTCCTCTTTTGGTAGATGAATGAGGAATAATGAGAGACTTAGGCTGATAGGAGTAGAAACCCTTCTAAAGGTGGTCAAAATGACCTCACTTAAAAGTTAAAAGGGTGGGTAATTATAAAAATAACCCTGGGAATAAATTTAGAAAAATCTGTTACAAATCTCGGCTTCAGGGATTCGAGTGCAATCCACGAGCCATAGACTAAATCACGACTCGTGGTTTCCACTCGTGGTTCCTGGCCCAAGTGATCAGCTGCAGATATGGTACTACAAGTCAATAGGATGGGCCGTAGAATAAACTATGGTCCATAGACCCATTTGTAGTTCCTGGAGAAATAGGTAGACCTCAAATAAAGTTTCACGAGTGAACAGTACGGTCAGTAGAATGAACTATGGTCCATAGAACCCACTCGTGGTTTTGAGAAAATAGCCAGTCCTCAGGTTTGATACCACGAGTCAACAGGAAGGTCCATATAATGAACTACGATATATACAATCCACTCATAGTTCTCATATCCGGAGGCTGATCTTGCAGACTTGAACCACGGGTTCATTCCACGGCTTGTGGTTCCAACCACGGTCCATGGTTTGGACTTGTAATTCCTAGAAAGTTAAAAAATTTCAGAGATTCTAAGTCTAAAAGCTGAATCAAATTACGAGGTGTTACAATATCTCCCCCTTGGGATCATTCATCCTCGAATGAAGGCTATGTAAGGAAAACTGGAGAGAAAACAGCCCAACCAACCAACAAAACAAAAACCTCAAGGATGAATATGAAAACTGAGCTTTTCAACTTAAAACATGATTGAACTAACTTCAGAAAACATGAATGCATGTTAGGATCATGAGAGAAACTGATGGACTAGAACCAGAGGGACATACTAGGGAGGAATCTATTACCTCAAGATGAAACTGAATTGGAAGGAAAGAGATGAGGATACTTGGCTTTCATGGCTACTTCTGCTTCCCAAGTAGCTCCCTCAACTAACTGATTCCTCCGAAAGACCTACACCAAAGTGACTTCTTTGTTTCTCAACCTCAAAATCTGACGATCAAGGATCTCCTCAGGAACTTCCTCATATGTAAGGCTATCCTTCACATTCACATCCTCCAAAGGAACAATAAAGGTCGGGTCACCAACACACTTCTTCAACAAGGAAACATGGAAAATTGGATGAACAACTTCTAAATCTTTTGTTAACTCCAACTCATAAGCAATACTACCAACTCTCCTTAGAATCTGGTAAGGACCTACATAGTGAGGACTAAGCTTCCCTTTCTTACCAAACCTCATCACACCCTTCAGGGGAGACACCTTCAGAAATACCCAATAATCAACCTCAAACTCCAACTCTCTTATCCTCATATCTGCATATGATTTCTGTCGACTCTGAGTGATCTTCAAACTTTCCCTAATGATATGAACCTTTTCCATAGTCTTATGAACCAAATCTAGACCAATCAACGTTGTCTCACCTACCTCAAACCAACCAATAGGAGATCTACACCTCCGCCTATAAAGTGCCTCACAAGGAGCTATCTGGACACTAGAATGAAAGTTGTTGTAGGCAAACTCGATAAGAGGTAAGTGATCATCCCAACTACCTTTGAAATCAATCACACAAGCTCTCAATATATCCTCCAGAGTCTGAATAGTATGCTCTGCCTGGCCATCTGTCTATGGGTGAAAAGATGTGCTAAGAATAACCTGAGTACCAAGACCTTTCTAAAGTGACCTCCAAAACTGAGATGTAAACTGAGTACCCTTGTCTGAAATGATATAAAAAGGAATATCATTCAATCTAACTATCTCCTGAATGTAGAGTTTAGAATAATCCTCTATTGAATCTGTAGTCTTGACATCCAAGAAATGGGCTAATTTAGTCATCCTGTTGATAATCACCCAAATAGAATCATGTTGTCTGCGAGTATGAGGAACACCTGTAATGAAATACATATTGATTGCTTCCCACTTCTAAGTAGGAAGATCAATATCCTAAGTCATACAACCCAATTGCTGATGCTCTACCTTTACTTTTGACAGTTGGGACACTTAGCCATAAAACCTGCTATGTCTCTCTTCATGCCATTCCACCAATAGACTTCTCATAGGTCATGATGCATCTTGGTGGAACCGGGGTGAATAGAATACCTAGAGCTATGAGCCTCTATCAAAATTTGTTGTCTCAACCCATCTATGTCAGGAACACACAATCGACCCTGATATCGAAACATACCATCTCCCCCTTAGGAGAAAAACTCTACCCTTTGCTGATGGACTGCACCTTTAAACTGGTGCAAGATAGGATCACTGTCTTGCTTTTCTTTCACTTCAGCTACCAAAGATGATTCAGACCTATTTTGAACAATAACACCACCTTCCATAGAATCCATAAGGAGAACTCCTAATCGAGCAAGTCGATGAACATCCTTGGATAATTCCTTCTTTCTATCCTTAACCGAAGACATAGTACCCATAGATAACCTACTAAGTGCATCCACCACGACATTAGCCTTACTCGGATGGTAAAGCACACTCATGTCATAATCCTTAAGAAGCTCAAGCCATCTTCGTTGATGAAGATTCAATTCTTTTTGAGTGAACACATACTAAAGACTCTTATGATCAGTGAATACATCCACATGAACACTATACAAGTAGTGTCTCCAAATCTTCAAAGCAACAACTACGGCCGCTAACTCAAGATCATGAGTAGGGTAGTTCTTCTCATGAATCTTAAGTTGTCTAGAAGCATAAGCAATCACCTTACCACGCTTGATCAAAACACAACCCAAACTAATCCTAGAAGCATCACAATACACAACAAAATCATCCGAGCCATCGGGTAGGGTCAACACTGGGGTTGTGGTCAACCTAGCTTTCAATTCCTGGAAGTTCCTCTCACATAGATCAGACCACTGAAATTTAACCTTCTTTTGGGTCAACCGAGTCAATAAGGCAGCAATGGAAGAAAACCCTTCCACAAATATCTCGTAGTAACCAGCCAAGCCCAAAAAGCTCCTAATATCAGACAGGTAAGTGGGTCTAGGCCAGTTCTTTACTGCCTCAATCTTTTGAGAATCAACTCGAATACCATCTCTAGCCACAATATGACCCAAAAAAGCAACAGACTACATCCAAAACTCACACTTGCTAAACTTAGCAAATAATTGTCGATCCTTGAGAGTTTGCAACAAACTCTCAAATATTCTGCATGCTCCTCCTTACTTCGAGAATAAATAGGAATATCATCAATGAAAACAATCACGAGCATATCCAAATACTGTTTGAACACATGGTTTATCAAATCCATAAAGGCTGCAGGAGCATTCGTTAGTCCAAAAGACACAACCACAAATTCATAATGACCATACTGAGTCATGAAGGCCATCTTTGGAATGTCATACTCTCGAACACGGAGCTGGTGATAACCGGATCTAAGGTCAATCTTGGAGAAGTAACTGGCACCCTGAAGCTGATCGAACAAGTCATCAATTCTAGGAATGGGATACTTATTCTTGATTGTGACCTTGTTTAACTGACGGTAGTCGATACACATTCTGAGGGAACCATCTTTCTTTCGCATGAATAGAACTGGAGCACCCCATAGAGAGATGTTAGGTCGAATGAAACCCTTATCAAGGAGGTCTTCAACTAATCTTTCAATTTCTTAAGCTCTGCGGGATTCCTCCAATAAGGAGGAATAGATATAGGATGCATATCGGAAAGAAGATTTATTCCAAAGTTAATCTCCCACTCGGGAAGGAATCCGAGTAAATCCTAGAGAAATACTTTAGGAAACTCATTCACAATAAAGACTGATTAGAGATATGGGGTCTCGTACTCTGTGTCTATGTCATGCCCCAAGCCTACCCCCTGGATGTAACACGGGACCCAAGATCATAACTGATCTCAAGATAACCCTATGGCATTAGCATGACTTAAAAACTGAACAAAACATAAGAATGGAAGCTTAACTAAAGTAATGAGCAACTTAATATGTTATATAAATAAAAGTATAAGAATGAAAATCTGAATACAGCTAAATATCTGACTCTATGTCTGAAAGCCTCTACTACTGACGAGTTGCTGGGACAAGCCCCCAGCTAACTCTAAATACTGAAAACTAAATGAAGTAACTAAAAGTCTAGAATGAATCTAACTCCAAGTCCTCAAAGGAGGAGGACTTACCAAGCTGGATGGATGTGATGTTGATCTACTAGCCACGAATCTAGGAGTGGGCTATAGAAACTACATCATGATAGGAGTATCCTAAAAAGGTATGCGGTCAGTACTATAGAATGTACTGAGTATGCGATATATGCATAAATCATGATAAAGTATACTTAAAAGCATGCTTAAAACTGATTTCATGCATAAATATAAGAAATCATAAGTAAATATTAAAATTTGAACGTAAGTCATAAAACAATAAGCCAAGCTGCAAAATAGGATATCATATAACTTAAAAGCTTGAAAAAATTGATACGGGAGGTTCTCTTAACCAACATAAATTATGATGAGCTACATAGAGTCCAGTGTCATACACCCACACCAAAAAAGGTTGTCCTAACCGGACAATGTTAGAATCATATCATAATAGGATCCTGTCATAAACAACGAAGGGCAACTTGTGGTGGCACATAGTTTTGGATTTGGGTTATCTAGAACCCTCATTACTCAGTGCTAAATACTACTCCCAAAATATATCATAAAGCTTACATATATGTGACATATCTATATTTCAACTCTTGTTCATAATCATAATCATATTGGCAACCCGGATTATCATACAACTCACAAATCTTGGTTTTGGTAATAGTTCATGTGCATTAATGGAACATAGGGATGTCACCCAAATCATGAATAACTGCTATGAGCCTAAGCTCTATATCATGTTATAAATCATATGCTAAACATCATGTATTTGAAAACGTGTCTTGTTCATCGTGCTTGTAGAAACTCATGGAAAACTTACTCAACACTTGCATAGCTTATAGATTTCAGGAAAATAGGGTTTTTGATTGAAAACATACCATAGGGTGAAATCATGCTAGAAATCATTCTCAATGCATGGGCTTTTGAAAACACTTGAGGAATCTCATATGAAACATGGGTAAAAGGTGAGAAACCATGCATTGATGCTAGTAAACTGAATTCATAACAATTTCACAAATTGGACAAGGGTTAGCCTTCAAATATAAATAGGAAACCACTTATAAAATTCCATGCAAAATCATGCAAATTAGAGTTATAATTCATAGAAGAATCATGAAAAAACAATTTATAGAAGAACCCGTGAGAATTGGGTAAAAACCCTAATTTAGATATTCATAAAAATCAATTTAGAAGATTGGGGTTTTGGGCATAAGGGTGAAAGAAATCCCTTATTGAATACCCACATACCTTATTGAAGCTTGCTTGATCTAATATGAAAAGAAATGGAGGCTTGAGACTTGGAGCTTAAAGGAGTTTCTTTCCTCTTTTGGTAGATGAATGATGAATAATAAAAGACTTAGGCTAATAAGAGTAGAAACCCTACTAAAAGTGGCCAAAATGACCTCACTAAGAGTTAAAAGGGTGGGTAACTATGGAAATACCCCTGGGATTTAATTAGAGAAAAGTTGTTAAAAATCTCGGCTTCAGGTTCCACGGGTCCCTTCCACGAGTCATAGAAGTAACCACGATTCATGGATTGGAGTCATAGTTTCTAAGCCAAAATTCCAAGCTGCAGATAACTTTCCATGAATTAACAGGATGGCCCGTAGAAACTTCTACGGTTCATGGAACCCACTCATGGTTCCTGGGAAGACTGGTAACCCTCAGTTTGAGTTCCATGAGTTGGTTTCATGACTCGTGGAACCATCCACGGATCGTGAACTTGACTCGTGGTTCTTAGACCTGAGAATGATCTACATGACTAGTTTCACGGGTTACTTCCATAACTCGTGGTTCTATCCATGGCTCGTGGACTTGACTCGTGATCCCTGGGAGTTTCAAAATGTTCAAAATTTCTAAGTTTAAAAGTTGGATCAAATTATGTGGTGTTACAGTCCATAACCCAAACTATATGATAGACATAACCCTTAGAAATCATCTTCCTAACCTTGAGATACAATATGAAATGACCCTTTGAGGATGGAGGACTACCTTTCCACTCTAAGACAGGTTTATTTGGAAATATGAAACTAACAACTCGAGTATAACAATCAATCGAGGCATAACATGCATACAACTAATCCATACCAAGAATAACATCAAAATCGGTCATCTCCAACTCTACTAGATCTGCTAAAGTAAATCTATGAAGGACTTAGATAGGGAAATTTTGGTAGATTCTTTTAGCTAAGACTGACTCACCAACAGGAGTAGAAACACAAAAGGGTTCTAAAAGCTATTCAGGGCAAATTTTGAACTTGTAAGAAACATAAGGGGTCACAAAATATTAGGGGGCACCAGCGTCCAATAAAGCATACACATCGAGAGAGAATAATTTTAACATACCAGTAATAATGTCCGGTGAACTCTCCTGGTCCTGGCGAGAGTACATGGCATAAAGGCGGTTCTGATGTTAGCCACCAGAACTAGAAGCAGTGCCCTGCTAGGCCGGTCGACCTCCTGGGGCTGCTGGAGCAGACTGAGTTCTACTATCTCCCTATCCCTCCTTAGCTGAAGGGAAATCCTTAATCATGTGTCCAACCTGACCACACCCAAAACATCCCTCTCTACTAGCCAAACACTCATCGGAGTGACTTTTACCACATTTGTTGCAAGTAGAGTAAGGAGTCCCCTTTGCAACACTTCCCTTCAAATAGGAACCTGATCATCTACCATTCTGATCATGACGGGGCCTGGGTAGGAGCACTAGCTGAAGAATGAATGGGTCCTGATGATTTCTTCTAAAATAAAGAGTGATGTCCGCCTTCGTACCTCTGATGGCTAAAATCTGAACTCTCAGACCTGACCCTCTTATTCTCTCTTGACAACTCCCTCGACTTGTCTCCCTCAATCTGATGAGCATGAGTCATAAGTCTAGAAATATTCATGTCACCCAAAAGCATAGAAAACTTGCACTCCTTCTTCACCAAATCTGACACTCCATAAATTTACTTACTCATCTGATCCTGTGGATCAGCCACCATAGAAGGAGCATACCTAGAAAGCTGAGTGAACCTCAACCCACACTCCTGAACTGACATATATCCCTTCCTCAAATTCACAAACTCTTCAGCCTTAGCTTGCCTTAACTCTCTAGAGAAGAACTGATCAAGGAAAGACCTCTCGAAGCACTGCCAAGTCATAAGGACCACGTCTCTAGCCCTATCATCCTTTCACTAAGTGTACCAAATATGAGCTACGTCCTTGATTTGATAAGAAGCTAGCTCAACACCCTCAAAACCAACGACTTGCATCACATCCAAGATCTTCTTCACCTCATCCATGAAATTTAGTGGATCTTCACCAACTTTCGAACCCAAGAACTCAGGTGAGTTCATGCGAATGAAATCTCAAACTCGGGCCGCTACACCACCTTGAGAGTGGATAGGGATAGGAGCCTGATGATTGGCCTGAGCATCCATAGTCTAAGAAAGCATATGAATGGCATTTTAGAACTCCACATTAGTGACCTCGAGGTCAGGAATTTGAGGGTTAGCATTTCGAGTGGCTCTGTGAGGCATGGCATGGCGAGGAGGCATAACCTTAAATGCACAAAGATTGGATTAGAGGTGTAATAAAGCTAAACTCGATAGCACTATATTGACCATGAAAGAAGTAAAGTTTTTTCCTAAGACACCTCGCAGCTCCCTTCTTATAAGTGTGGAGCACTTCACATACATGAAAGAGACTCTACTCGATGCGGCTTTCAAACACCCTCGGACTCTTGAACCTGAGGCTCTGATAGTAAGTTTGTCATTCCCTGAGGCTATCCCCTAGACGTAACACAGGACCTGGGACCGCAAGTGCCCCAAGTTAACCCTTGGCCATACAACAACTCATATAATCATAAGAAAACATAGAGGAAGCATAATTAAGAAGTTAGGCAACCCAATCCATATATGATAAAGTCAAGATGAAACATAATCCGAAAGAGAGACTCAAACATTGTCTATGTCTAAAAAACCTCTACGTATGACATAAGGAGTTACTGGGACAAGACCCCAGCTAACTCTAGATACTGAAAGGACGATACTAAGCTAAACTTAAGAACTGGTCCTCAGGAGATGAGGACTCATCAACACTAGTTGAATGGCCTGCAATTTCTAGCCACATGTCTGAGGAATGAAACTTGAATATGCATCATCAAAAAGATGCAGCGCAAAATATGCATCAATACTATAGGATGTACTGAATATGTAAGATGTGCAAAATCTGAAGTAAACATGCTAGATATGCTATAGAAACTGATATCATGCTACGGTAAAATTGTAATGTAAATGACTCAATGCAATACCATATGCTAAAATAATAATCATAAGTAGTAAGTCTGAAATCAGATCAAGAGTCAAATAAATTTTTAAAACTTGAAACTATTTCTATGGGAGGTTCTCTACCAATATAGACCATGTGAGCTATATGGAATCTGATGTATCAATCGAGAGGACCCAATATACCTTCCCAGGGTATAAAGTTATAACTGTGGTGTGATTACTAATTCTAATGCCCAATAAAGGGGACTTATGAACCTACGGGGGTAGATAGTTCTGGGACTAAGGGTACTCTCACCCCATCCAACTCCATGCTAAATACTACTCCCAAAAATATACATATAGCTCATATAATACTGGGGCATATCTGATGCCAAAACTGATCATAACTAATGACATATCTGATGTCAAAACTGTTCATAGCTTAGGTAGGCATATCTAGATGCCAAACCTTTCATAAAATGTAGGGACATATCTGATGTCAAAAACTGTTGGAAAAGCATAAGGACATATCTGATATCATGCAATTTCAATTCATAAGTCTTAAAACTTAGCATAACCATAATTCAAAATGTACTTTTCTTTATAAATTTATAGCTTGAAGAATTAGGCATGCAATTTCACAAATACACAAGTTCATGTTATCTAAACATGCCAAATTTCACTTGAATCATGCTAGAAATCATCTTTAATGCATGGACTTTTGAAATCAATTAAGGAACCTCAAATAAAATATAGATAAGTAATGAGAAATCATGAATTGATACTTTAAAACTGAACCCATATGTTTTCTCCAATTTGGGTAGAACCCTAATTTCATAACTTGAATGATCAAAGTAAAAGTTTGAGGTTTTGGGTACAAGGGTGAAAGGATCCCTTGTTGAATAGTCACATACCTTATTGAAGCTTGTTTGATCTAAGATAAAAAGAAATGGAGACTTGAACTTGGAGCTTGAGACTTGGAGCTTGAAGGAGTTCTTTTTCTCTTTTGGTAGATGAATGAGGAATAATGACAGACTTAGGCGAATGAGAGTAGAAACCCTACTAAAAGTGGTCAAAATGACCTCACTTAAGAGTTAAAAGGGTGGATAATTAAAAAATACCCTTGGGAATAATTTTAGAAAAAGCTATTAAAAATCTCGGCTTCAGGGATCACGGGTGCAATCCATGAGCCGTAGACCAAACCACGACTCATGGTTCCTGGCCCAACTGATCAGCTCAGATATGGTTCTACAAGTCAACAGGACAGGCCGTAGAATAAACTACGGTCCATAGACCCATTCGTAGTTCTTGGAGAAATAGGTATATTTCAGATCAAGTTCCACGAGTGAACAGTATGGTCCGTAGAATGAACTACGGTCCGTAGAACCCACTCGTGGTTCTTGAGGAAATAGCCAGTCCTCAGGTTTGATTCCATGAGTCAATAGGATGGTCCATAGAATGAACTACAGTACGTACAATCGACTCTTAGTTCTTAGACCAGAGGCTGATCTTGTAGATTTGAACCACGGGTTTATTCCACGGCTCGTGGTTCCAACCACAGTTCATGGTTTGGACTCGTAATTCTTGGAAAGTTAAAAAATTTCAGATATTCCAAGTCTAAAAGCTTAATCGAATTACAGGGTGTTACATAATGTCACTTAGATAATCAGCCAATTGAATTCTTCACTAAGACATGACATGTCTAGTAGGAAATGATGCAATGGATGCATATGATGGATATGCCTCATACGTTGCTTGGAAAACCTATATAGACATGTTGCATTGGCTATTTTGAACCTATTAGAGACACATAAGGTCTATAGACCTTCTTCAAATCATGATTGTAGGCTATCAGAGCTATCTCAATCTAGATCTTGCCCATAAGCCATCGGAGAGTATTCCAAAGAAGAAACTATATCTCAACTGTATCTCATAACCTCCATATCTTTCCCTTGGTCAATCAGGAAAGAACAATATGATTTAACAAATAATATGCATGTGAACTCATATGAAATATGATTAAAAAAACTACAGATAAAGGATATAAGATATCATGAATGAAAGTAAGAATGCCTTCAAACTATGAAAAGATCACAGAGTATGTATAATTCTCTTATCATGCCTACCCTATAAAATCATCTTATCGAGTACAACTAGTCAAGTTCATTTTTATAATCCTAGCATAGATAGAATTCTTAGATCAGTGAGACAGTCAATATTTGAGTCCTACCTATAACATGGAAGATATGCTATCTTTCAAATATCAGTCACCTTAAAATATATATGTGAGCCCACAAGCATGATTACTAATGCTACATTTATGAAATAGGCTTACATAAGATGATAAATCATCAAAGTAGAGATACAGTCTCAAATACGCATGACATGGCACTGGTAATTAATAAATGCTTGTCATCTCACCTATACAGGACCACTATTGATCGATCCCCAATTACACAGTCACTTAATATACTAACGCTTTGAAAGAGAGTCAAGAAAGTATCAACTTGCCTTAAATGAAGCTTTGTAGGTCAAATGATGGCTTTACCCTTTTGTAAAGCCTCGTAAAGAGCCCAATCTTATCAAATACATATAAATACCCGAATCCATAGACACTTATATTGCTACTTCTATTTCATGTTCAAAAGTTAAACCCAAAAGTTAAACCCAAGCCTACAAGTACAAAACTAGAATTTTATTTGAAAATCATATTACTCATAAGGTACAGAATTCAAATATAAAATTTCATCAAAGACAAAGCTTAATTTAACCTTCAAAACCACAAAATACGATTTCATAACTTTAGCACAAAAATCTCGAAATTTCCAATTTAAATCAGTGGTTTAAAGAAAATATCCTCTATAAAGTATCAGGAAATGCGTAAATTAAGGTTATGAATCATACCCAATGAAGAAATCTTGAAAAACGTCTTCTAAATCTCCCAAAATAATCTCCAAAGCTCCCAAAATCTTTTTATGGGATTTGATTTCAGAAAGGGGAATTTAAATCTACCTAGGGGTTTTCTTCATTGACATCGTGGACCCTCCATCGCAATTGCAAAACTTCCTGACCCAAACCCATTGTGATCATGATAATCTAGTTGCAAATGCAAAGAGAAACATAACCCAAACAGATTGCACAATGTAATCGCGGTCCCCACCCTTGTGATCATGATGCCCAGGGAAGTTTTCCCTTTGCGATCACGAAAAGGAAGGATCTGCACCAGCATCAGTTGTTGACAACAATATCACCAATGCTAACAAATTCCTGAATAGACACACAAAATTTATTTGAGACCCCATGAACATAAACTAAATATGCTACTGGACTAGAAACAATATTTTGGACATGTTGGAACCATCAAATCCCTGATCTGAGGTCATCTTGACCAAATATTGACTAAAGTTGTCTCTTAAGTTCTAAATTTCAAAATTTCCAACCAACGACTCAAAATCAATAAAAAGCCTCAGGATCCAAACTAAAGGTCCAATCAACCCAAATATCACCTTTTCAACCTAATCAAACTGTCAAAATTCCATTTTGAGCTCACGTTTATCAAATAATAACTTTGGTCAGCTATATCAACTTTTCAACCTTTCAAAATAAAATACTCACTTAAAAACCTGTGCAACGACGTCGAAAATCATGTCACTTACCCCCACATACCACAAATATCATATTAAAACTATGAGAAGGGGTAAAACAGTTAACATATGCATAAGTCAAAAAACAACCATGAGGGTTTTTATAGATGCCTACTGAGTATCAATGGTTTGTACTGATGCTACTCTTCTGCATCTTTTCTGATGCAGATCCCAGTATCAGTATCAAGTGTGATCCCTGACTCATTTGAGGTTTTGTTAATTCAGATACGTGGTGAGCTTCTTGCATCTGGAGGCATGCCCCATTTACTTCTTTATTTGGTGTTGTGTTTATAGCTTTGGACTGTGATGTATTTAATTCAGTACCTCCTACTCTTTTTATTTTATAAAGTTCTTGTACAAGTGACACTGAGATCGTGGGATTATTGAGTTTTATACTTATCTTGTTATATTAGAACACGTATTAGTTGGTTATTTGCATTGTTATTTGCCTTATTTTCCCCGTTACTTCTATTCTTTTGGTGTGTAAGGATTAGCTTACCTACTGTATGAGTCAAAATCAGTATAAAGACACGTGGCAGCACTCGAGCACATAGTTTGGGTGCATTTTCCCCCTCAAAGGTAGAGAATATTCCTCCTCCCATCATCATCACTGACATGGCACAAAATGAAAAGAAGGAGACAAGGGTGTCAGAGATGCGGATGAGCACCTTCAAAACAGAGCCACAAGACCCTTCTAACAAATCAGACAGGTGGCGTCCTCACATTGGCAGAATCCTTAGGGCATAGCTGGCCTAGCGGCTTAGTATGTACACTATAAATAGTGACTATAATTCACTTGTAAAGGAATTCCATTCCAATTCCACCTTCTCTTCTTCTTTTGAATATAAATAAAATACTAGTTCCTTGGTCCTCAATCTCATAACTGTTCAATACTTAGTTGTTCTTAAATACCTATCGGAGGCTCAATTATTCTTGATATCTCTCGAGAATGACCTTGGCTAGTCAAGTTACTTGATTTCCATTGTCTATTTGCTATTGTTTTTCTATTATTATCATCTTTCCTTGACTATTAAACACACCAAATGCTACAAAATTGAAAGCAAAAGTGGAGTTAAATCGTAACGTATGCTCTTGACTCACGTACAAATTCAACTATACCAAATCAAGGGTAAACAATTCGGCGCCCATCGTAGGGCCAGAGCAGTTGTGTGGGTTTAATCTTTCTTATTTTTTTTCTTAGTTTGTTCTTTTTGTGTCCTTGCTTATCTGTGTTAAGGCAATGGCTAGCGATGGAGAACAGGTTAAGGGAGCATTGAATGATCCTGATACACCAAAGACTTAACCCTCGGGACTGGCCGACTCTAGTGGTCAAATAACTCATCATAATAAAGAGAGACCACATATCATCGTAGATCTCACAAAAGTGAACACGCAAAAAGGGGTTGCGACCTCGATGACGAGGAGGATGAAGCTAGTGAAGAAGCGACTGACCTGAGGGATCTCCAATAAATCCTCAAAAGCTTCGCTAAAGGGAAGAAAAAGCTAATGGAAAGGTGGAGGCTTAAGGTAAGTGAATGGATGAGTTTCGGGGCGGTCCAATCCAACGAACTCAAAACTCCTCCAAGGGGAATAAGAGGATGATGAGGACAAAGAGTATGAAAATAGGTCTAGAGGACAGGAAGCCAGAATGTCAAGGAGTGAACCTAAAACCTCAACCCTTAACTGGCTTTTATAGTATAGATGTTGAGGAAAGAGATTAATGCATAGAATACAGAGCTTCACACTCATATGAACCAGATCCTAAGAGTTTCCCCAATAGCCAAAGGGTCAGATTTGAAGAGCTACATGAAAGTACTCTACAAAGCTAGCAATGACCCTCCCTATCTCGAAAATATTTAAGATGCCTGATATCGCCAAATATGATAGAACTACCAATCCTCAGGAGCACCTATTACTCTTCACAACATCAATAAAATGGTAATGACCTAATGATGGAGGAAGACGTGTCAATGATGATCAAGAAGTTTGGAAAAACCCTCTTAGGTGGGGCTCCAGTCTAGTATTCTCTCTTACCCGAAAATTTTATCGAGTCTTTTAACATGTCGGCAGATAACTTCTTTAGAGCCCATATGACAGCAATGAAAGTGCACCCCCAAAGAGGGAACATCTTTAATATTGAGCAAGGAGACATGGAACTCCTATGAGAGTTTGTCTATGGGTTCCTGAAGGAACGGATATAGCTATCGACATAGCCAGACGAGTTGGCTATGAAATCCTTCACAGAGGAACTAAATCTCGAGAGCTTAGTAGCTTTGTTCAAATTGAAAGATAGCCTCACAGAGTCCGAGGCACCAACATAGGTTTAAGTGCAGAGTAAGTTTGAGGCAACAATATAGGTTGAAGTGCACGGTCAATACAAATCTAAGATTCAAATTGAAGATGACTGCAGGTGAGATGGAAGCAAAGCCCCTGAGTGTAGAATGAAGCAAGGACAAAACAAAGCCCCTGGTATTGAGGGGAAAGGACTTCTTTGAATACTTTCTAATGGAGCAACCCAAAAGGATCATCACAAGAGAGATACATGCCATACACGGTGACTCAAAAATGGTTTTGAACAAACACACCGACCCTCACTCCTCAATCTCCCCTCAACCTGATAGAAGGGAATTTTAGCGGAGAGGCCTCCAGGATAAGAAAGTTCAAAACCCAGTGGTAAAAACCATCAATAATGCTCCCCATCTCTTGGAATACTACTTCACCACCAACCCAAGAGAACTTGTTGCAATCGTCCAAGACATTAAAGGGACTAAGTTCAAAAAACCTATTTGCATCGGCCTTGATCCTTAAACTATGAGCACATAGTGTGAATTTCAAGGCTCGCATGGTTATGATACTGGGAAATGTTTCCACCTGAGAGAGGCAGTAGCTAAACTTCTCAAGGACGTTCACTTGAAGGAATTCCTAAGCGATTGAGCCAACGATAATTATGGAAAGGGGGTGGAGCGAACAACCAGCCGATCAACTAGGGAGCTCCTCAAAAAATGATAAATTAGTATATTCTTTGTGAAAAAATACTAGGGTTGCTTCTTTGGACTTCTCGGCCAAAGGGTTATGGCACCATGCTAAGGAATCTCAATCCCGACAATGCAGCCTCCCAAAAACTCTCACCCTCTAGCATTAAGAAGGGCTTGGCACCATGCTAGGGACTCTTGATCCCGATGATGCATTCTCCCAAAATAATCTCACCCTCAATCATTCACAAAGGTACGACATCACGCTAGGGACTCTCGATCCTGGTAATGCAACCTCCTAAAATAAGCTCACTCTTAAACATTTGCTAAGGTATGACACTATGCTAGGGACCCTTGATCCCAATGATGTGGCCTCCCAAAAATAATCCTCACTATCTAGGGTAATCCAACATATAAAAGCTTCCCAAAATAAGGAAAAAGAATATTAGGGACTGCCATGTTGGTTGCAAAATAGCTTTTAAGACTTTGGACTTCTTACTCGACTCTCAATAAAAATAACATCTCTATGTCACCCTATTAAAAAATTTACCTTTATGTTCACCACATAGACTGATCATCCAAGAGCAAAAGGTCTAAAACAATATTTTTTGCATTCTTAGGGTATGCTAACGGACGATGAACCCTCAAATCATTTTGAAAACACAAAAAAAAATCCTCCATTAAAGAGTCCACAGTCAAAAATGACAGTAAGAGAGATAGTTGAACTCTGGACGCTATGCTTTATTGCTCTCAGAGATGTCCAAACTTAGCAGCACAACTATAAAAATGAATAAGAATTCTTCCTCAACTATGAGGTCTAAAACGTGAAGATTTATGAAAGGTCTCTGATCTGATTATGAGCTAATTATGCCTCGATCTCATAGATAATTTCATAAGTGAGCTAAAAATAAAATATTGGTTAGTGTCTACCTTTGGTCATTGATTATTACAACTCGATACTTACTAACTCGGCCTCAAAATTAACTCGAGAAGACTCTACGATAAAACACACCCAGGGTATGACCCTTTGGGGATACTCATGAAAAAGGCACCTGCTGCCACATAGCATGTAGGTTGTCTCTCAACAAAACCATGCTAAAATAAGCCCGACGAGTTAACAAATTTGACTTCATTAAGAAAAAAAATACAAGTACAATGCTTTCGAACAATACATCATATTTATTCTCCTAGAAAAGAAAAATACAGGGGGCATCAAAGTCATATATCAAAAAGCATTACACATATTCCTTCTTCTACACACAAAAAAGGTCTTGAAGCCAACACAAACCCAGACGACAGAGGATCAAGGGCTTAGATATGAAAATAATTGTCCATCTAGATCGAGAAACTTCATTAGCAGGAGGACTCTTGGTCGTGAGGGAAGTTACTTTTCAGAAAGCAGGATTTATCGGTGCACCTTCATGTAGGGCCTCGATCCAAGAGATCATCCTTAACCCAAATTACCTTAAAGAAGGGAACACTACCCATAGAAGGCCTTGACCGACACAAGAAGTTTGGGGAGACAGTCGATAACAGGGGCCTCAGGGAAGGAAATAGGAACATTAATGAGAAAAAATTGGCGCGCAAGATTCCTAAATGGACCTTGAGGGGCCTGAGCATAGGAAATCCCCCGAAAGACACATCCCTATGAGGTCCTCACCCAATTTGATTAGGCTTCCCAAGTGTTTTCAAGGTCCTTCGACAGCTAAGGGGCTCCCTTTCTAGGGTCTCAGGTACCTTGGATGCAACTCGCAGCCTGGAGGGTCGCTTTGATAAACCTTCTAGGCGCAAGTTCCAAGGTTGTCAAGATGGGTGAGTCGCCTCCCACTATTAAGGCCCCCAACCTCATTTATAGTTATTACCTTACCTTTGCTAACAACCTTAATGGAAATACCCAAAGATGCACACCAAGATCAAAGACAAGGGTAAAATGAGAACTATCAGAGTATCTAGTTTAAAGCCTGAACATCGAAAGAAATAAGAAGAGAATGCCATGAATGGAAGGTTTTTTCTATTCACCTTTTTTTGCTCTCTTTCTCTCAAGTGCCTAAGAAGAAAGGCTCTGGTTAAAGTAAGAAACTAGGCCTGAAGGGCTGATACTTATAGTACAAAGCATAATTAATGCACAGATGGCAGAAGGTCATGGATGACTGCCATGTGGCTGGTACGTGTAATTTGGACAGAAGTCGAAGCAATAATTCTCAGAAATGGAGGCATCACAACTGGCTCACCTCTTAGCCAATGTGATGGTACTAATCTCCAAGCAAAAAGGGATCACCTCAATTTCCCGCCATCCTCTCAACTTCCCGCCTATAATTATTTTACTAAAGGGGGAACGAATTAGGAAAAAATGATTATATTCATTTTATTATAAAAATTTATACAGAAAAACTCCCTTGAAGGTCCTGAAAGCAAACCCTGAGGCAAACTTTACATGGGTTGAAAACCCTATGAAAATTTCTACTCAGCTATGGAGTCCTCAAAGCTTCGACCTGAACTACCTCTGAATAAAAGAGTAGACTCCCATTCACTTTCTATTATCAGTCGACTGGAAAGATCGACCATGGCTTGGGACTCGACAATTTCCTTATCAAGGTCAAGAACTCCAGCTGGAACCACCTCCAGAACTTTGAGGCGAATGACCCAAGTGTCTCGGTCTCTTCTCATGTCGAGATGCTCATCTCTAAGACTCACCTTATTAGACAAAACTCTGATTATATTTGATAGACATTGGACCTCACCTCGAGGCAGATCCTTAGAAGGCATATTTGTGGGTATGAGCATCAACTCATTTTTGCTCAAGTGAATACGCTCCTCTAGTTCAGACTATTTCCTCACAAGCCTCTTGATTGTTTCAGCATGCTCGCCATTCTCACGTTGTAAGGCTCCTATCTCCTCAGACCAGCAAAGTTTTCCATGAGTCTAACCTTCCTTCTCATTTAAAATCACATCAATCTCAACTCTTAACACCTCGAGTTCTGAGGCTCGTTAAGAGAGGTCTTGGTCCATATCTGAGTAAGACCCCATAGAGGCTAAAGTCTTCTCAAGATGGGAACATCTTGATGTCAGGGCTTCCCTTTCTTTCAAGATCCATCGAAGACCCTCTACTCCCAAAACAATGTCCTGAAAGTAGGGCAATAAGAAAAGTCTCCATCAAAAAGGGGAAGAGAGTGGCCTTTAGAAAGTCAAAAAAGTTCAAGTCACTCACCCAAGTAGGTGAGTGAGCACAATCATTGAACAAGCACTCAATCGAGGCAGCATCCATTTTCTATCGATCCCTATAGGAGACAATGGAATTTAAATAGTTGATCGCTCACATAAGTGTCGATGTTATGTTGACCTTATCAGCAATTTGCCGAAGAGCCATCTAGTACCTATTGCATTCTGTGATGGATCACGCAAAGCATTAAATATGACTTGATGGGTTGCAATAGCTATCAGTGGATGCATTCCCAAAGGAGAAAATGTTTGATCAGCCAAAGTCCGCAGATGCAAAAGGATCCTCGGAGAAGCTAGGGAGGCATCATTACATTTCCCTTTAGAAACAGTAAGGGACCTAGTAACTGTAGGCACCCCTGGGGCGTAGACTCCATGAACTACTCCCTGGACCATCTCCAACTCTCGGACTAAGCGAGAAGCCTTGGGGTCCACCTCCAATAATCTATGTCCCATCCTCTCGACATTATCAATGCTCATAGAATCAGGCCTCCTTTCAAAGGACTTGAATCTCTTAGATATTTTTCTTTGGTAGGATCAAGCACAACCTCGCAGGAAGGGACACTAGCAATGCCTATAGGAACATGAAAACTCCTGCCTGTCTTTCGGTCGATCAAGTTCAAAGCAATGACCCAAGATGACAAAATCACAAAATTAGAGGACAGACCTGTGAATAAAAATTATTAGGAAGCAAACAAGAATAAGAAATAATCACAAGCGCAGGACAGCGGACCCATTATGGTTCTTGGATTTCTAGTTAAAACAATTAGATAAGATGGTCCACAAACGTTCACCAATCATAAAAGCTCTTAGAATATTCTCGACCCATAAGTGGAAGTGCCAACTAATAGAATGAAAGATACTCCCATAGGAGTAGTCCATCCGGAAGCTGCATGGTGTAAATGATGGTCAGCAACCAAGTAAGATGTAGAAGAACAAAATGGGTAAAACCTGAAGTCACTTATGGTTGGAGTTCCAAGTCACAGGGTAGAGATTCTTGGAGAAATCATGAGAGGCCACCACAATGAATTGGTTGGCCCAACTATGATCTCTGGGATCATCCAAGCTACCAAGAAGAGACTTTCTACCATGACCAGGAAATTGAATTATTACTCCTCAAACCAGATTAGGGGAATATAGAATAAGCAAATGATTCAAAGAAAACTCATCAATCGCTAAAGTTGCCAGTGCTTGGAGACACGCAACAATCCTCCACACTCCAGGGTTGAGTTGGCCAAGGGAACCTTAAAGGTATTGCAGAAAGAGGTAATTACCTCATCTATTGGGTCCCTTAGACCCATGTTGAATGGATAAGTTTAGACGAAAGACCTATCTGGTCAAGATAGTATGACACTCTCAGAAGGATGAGGAGCTTTATTTCTAAATTTGTCAGTCGACCAACCACAATCCTTCTAAATGATGATCAGGTCGCATTCTTTGACAAGGGAACCCAGTTGGTTTATCGACCTTCCATCTTCTTTAATCTTCCCACTACTCAGAGAAATGAAGTCTTTGTCAAATGAATAAGCTAAGGGAAGGATCTCATTAATACTTGGCTCAGAGGGACCCAGTCCCTTACCTTTTCCCTTGTAAAAGACATCGGACATAGTGAGGCATGATGTAATATGGTTGGATAAAATTCAATGGGAAGTTAGACAACCAAAATGGTGGAGCATGCTGACCTTATAAAAGAGATAGCCCTAAAAGGTTCCTCGGGAAAGACACAAACTATAAGTTATACATGTGTCAAAGGGCTATTCATGATGAGATGTAGTGTTCTGAGGAAAGGTTAAAGCAGCAGTCTATATATCATTTTATGTCCTCTGAGAACAATATGACATAGTATCCTAAAAGATGGAGGGACTATCTGTATGCGGTAAAATTGGTATAAAGACACATGGAAGCAGTCGAGCACTTAGTTTGAGCCCGTGATCATCACAGCATGAGTTCCCCATCAAAGGCAGAGAAGCTTCCTCTTCACATCACCATCAATGACATGGCACAAAATGATAAGCAAGAGACAAAAGTGTCAGAGACACGAATGAGCACCTGCAGAACCAAGCCACAGGACCCCTCTAACGAATCAGACAAGTGGCATCCTCACATTGGTGGAATCCTTATAGTACACCTGCCCTAGAGCCTTAGTCTGTACACTATAAATAGTGACCCTAACTCACTTGTAAGGGAATTCAATTTCGATACCACCATCTCTTCTCCTTTTGAATATCAATACAATATTAGTTGCTTGGTCCTTAAGATTTTATTACCACTCATAACTATTCAATACTTACCTATTCTTAGATACCTGCCGGCTCAATTTTGCTCTTGGTATCTCTCGAGAGTGACCTCGACTAGTCTAGTTTGTGAAACTTTACTTGCTTTCCATTGTCTATTTGTTATTCTCTATTGTCTTTTTATTATTATTATATTTCATTGACTATCAAACACACTAACTGCTAATAAATTGATAATACTAGCAAGGTTATCTATCCATCCCTCGAACATAATGATACTGCACGTGAGAGATAGAGAGACTATTTGTATGGGATAAAACTGGATTGGGTCAAGTAGGCCAACTTGGGTTGGGTCAATGAGGAATCAGCCTACAATGATGTCATCTCGAGAGCGATCCAGACATGAAAAAATGATTTCTCGAGTGAAAGTGGGATAGCCCGAGAAGGCCAGTGATAGCAACTGTTTAAGAAGGATAGACAGAAGAATGGTGTGTCAGAATGTTCGGCTGTGAGGACAACACTCGGTAGATTCGCGTCAGATACGGTATACTGGGCTGGCATCCTCCAACGGATCGAGGACAAGCAATTTTTAACCATTGGACTCATACTATTGGCCTGACAAGATAATATTATTCCTTTTGCCTCAAGGAACAACTACCCTATAAATAAAGACCCCCTCCCCTCCCTCATTGTAAAGGATCCACTTTCTGTTAGCTATAACCCTAAAGTAATAAAATATCTTCGGCTCGGTTCTTAAGTTTTCTCTTAGTTCCTTATTGCTTCATCATTATTACGCTTTCTTGCTTACTGTTTTTTACCACGGCTCGTTCATAGCTAGATGGACCAACACCTCGCCGGTGTCTTGGTCCTTTATCTTTGCCTTACTGATTTATCGTGCATTTTCTTTACGATTATTTTCTTTTGCAAACTTACGCCTCTAATAATGAAGTTAAGATCGTAACGCGTGATGTTGACTCACAAACATATCTAACTATCCCAAATCAATGGTAAACATTTTGCCCATTATTTGTGTTTATTTGGTTCTTTTACATCATTTGGGTTCTGGACTCAAAAAGGTAAAATTTAGTTTGTGAACTGGTCTGAGTAGTTATTATTTTCAAAATTAAGTTGAACATAGTTATTAATAAACATTTGTATGAGCGATTTAGTAATGAAAAAGAGACAGGTGTTGCTTTTGTATGGCCTAAAGTCTCTTCTTTTCAATCTCTCTCTCTCTCTCTCTCTCTCTCTCTCTCTCTCTCTCTCTATATTATATTATATATATATATATATATATATAATATATATATATATATATATATATATATATATATATATATATATGTGTGTGTGTGTGTGTGTGTGTGTGTGTGTATAAAGGAAGGTTTTAGAAATGGTGATGTGGCGCTCTATATGGCCTCCAATTGTATTTATCTTTTTTTGATACTTTTCTCATTTTTTATTTAATTTTTTGGTTTATTTTTTTCTACTAAACCTATGAATTAATAAATAATAAAAGCCTCATACAATAAATATAGCACTCAAATCCAACTTAAATGGAGAAAATGTGGGTTCTAGGAATGAGGATTAGGTAAGTAGTAATAACTAAGGAGAGAAAATTATAACAAAAAAAAGGATTAATAAAAGTATCATAATCATGATAAAATAAAATATAACAATCAAGACATGTATAATTAATAGTATCCATGAATGATCTTTATGATGCAATAAAGCCCCTTAATCAGCCCATAGCAGCAATAAACTTTCTTAATTATGACAGAAATTTTCCATTAAAAAGCCCAGAAGTCACTAGCCTGCTAAATGAATCCATTGTACAATGAACATGGATGAATGCAATATTCATTTGATTGAATTTAATATAGGGTGAAAATTGTTTACACCCCCTAATTTTGCTTTAAAAATCAAATACCGTCCTCAACTTTGAATAATAATCATTCTCCCTCCTTTATTCTAATTGACTTTTCAAAATGCCTATTTTATCCTTTGTACTATCAATCTTTGTATCCATTTTTAACTTCTTTATAATCACAATTTTATTTTTTAAATCTATATAACATATTTTCTATGAAAAAATAAATACAATATTAATTTTTAGATGAAAAAAAAGTAAAAAATACTAATTGAATATATAAGTTAATGACGTTCTATAATAAAATAAATGAGCAAAATAAAAAATTTAATTTAATTAACACTAGTAAAAAAACTGTGAATACCGACCTCAAAATTACCGACCTCCTATGGAAGTCGGTAATTTCTGACTTCCGGAAGTCGGTATTGTTAAAAACAAAAAATTATTTTATTTTCTTAAGAAAACCGACTTCAAGATGTCGGTTTATTTGGAAAAAAAATGCGGGAAAACCAAATACCGACCTCCGATGGTCGAAAACTTTCCCAAAAAAAAAATAAAATTAAGAAAAACCGACCTCTTGTAGTCGGTATCGAATTAGTAAATAAAAAATAAAATTTAAATTTATCTCAATTAAATATAAAAAAATGAAAAAAAGAAATATTTTTAATAACTTTTAAATAAACCGTCCTCTTGATGTCGGTAATAAACAAATTAATACCGACTTCCTGATGTCGGTAATATTAAATTTACATAATTGATTTTATTTACCTTAAATTAATCTTATAGTGACTTCACGAAGTCGATATTTATTTTTTATTTTTTATTTAATTATTTTATTTATATTATAAAATAAAAATAATATTAATACCGACATTCAGAGGTCGGTATTATTTATTTAACATAATTAATTTTATTTTCATTAAAATTAAAGGTAATACCGACCTCCGGAGGTCGGTATTTTACTTTTATTTAATTATTTTGAATAAAATCGACCTCCGGATGTCAGTATTACCTTTAAAATATTTGTAATAATCACTATTTTTCTATTGTTTATAACACTAAGGGGTCGTTTGGTAGCTAGTTAAAGTTATATAGGTATTAGTAATGTAGATATTAGTTATGAGGGAATCTATATATTATTTATACATGTATTAGTTATGTAGAGATTAGTTATTCATGTATTAATTATACAAGTATTACTTATTCCACCTTCTATATCCTGTATAAGATAATACATAGATTCCCTAATAACTTATACATCGTCTTGAATATACATATGTCTCGTCTAGTGATGTATATATGTATATATATATATATAGTACGTATTCAAAAGCTAATTAACCGATCGATAATACATATCCAAATACGTAGTATGGATACGTCATATATTACGTACATATGAGTTAATATACGATCATTGAGAAATATAATTAACCAAGTCCTATATATTATATATAATAATGATCTATCGTCTTGAATATATGTCTCGTCTAGTGATGTACGTATCTACATAGTACGTATTCAAAAGCTAATTAACCAATCGATATATAATCAATAACCAAGTAGTATGGAATATGTTGTATATTACGTACATATGAGTTAATATACGATCATTGAATATAATTAACCAAGTTATTCTATGTACTATAATGATCCGTCGTCTTGAATATATGTTTTTTTGTTGCGATATTGTACGTATATATATAGTACGTATTCAAAAGCTAATTAACTAATCGACAATCCATCCAAGCAGTGGAATACCATTGTATTACGTACACACGAGGTAATATACGATTGTTGAGTAATGTAAATAAGCAAGTCCTATATATATAGTAATGATCTGTCGTCTTGAATATATGTTTTTTTGTGGCGATATTGTACGTATATATATAGTACGTATTCAAAAGCTAATTAACCAATCGATAATCCATCCAAGTAGTATGGAATACATTGTATTACGTACATATATGAGGTAATATACGATCATAGAGTAATATAATTAATCAAGTCCTGTATATTAAATGGTCCATCATCTTGAATATATATGTCTCGTCTTTAGTGATGTATGTTTATATATATAGTACATATTCAAAAGCTAATTAACTAATCGACAATTCATCCAAGTAGCTAGTGGAATACATTGTATTACGTACATATGAGGTACTATACGATGACGATCGTTGAGTAATATAATTAACCAAGTCCTATATATTACTGGTCTGTCGTCTTAAATATATGTCTCGTCTAGTCATGATGTACATATATAATACGTATTCAAAAGCTAATTAATTAATCGATTGATAATCCATTCAAGTAGTATGAAATATATTGTATAGTAGCATAATCATTGAGTAATGTAATGAATCAATAATGTATCCGAGTTTATGAAATATGTTGATGATTAAATAATTTTTATTAATTATTTTTAGTTTTTTTAAAAAAACTGACCTCAAGTGGTCGGTTTTATCAAAAATACTTTATTTTTTAAAAAAACTGACCTCAAGTGGTCGGTTTTATCAAAAAATACTTTATTTTTTAAAAAATACCGACCTCAAGTGGTCGGTTTTTTTTTTTAAATTTTATTACCTAAAATCCCTGACACCCTAACACTAACACTCACACTCACACCACCCTCACCTCCGGCGCCCCCTCCCTCCGAAAACATTCCCTCCGGCGTCCCTCCCTCCTCCACCTTCCACCGCTGCCGCTGCTGCTGCTGAAGGTTGTTGGTGCCTTCCACCGCTGCTGCTGAAGTTTGTTGGTGCCTTCCACCGCTGCCGATGCTGCTGCACATTGCTGCCGCTGCTGCTGCTGAAGGTTGCTGCCGCTGCTGCTGCTGAAGGTTGTTGTCGCTGCCTCTGCCGCCTATCGCCGTCACTGTTGCTGCTCCGGTGGGGGTCCATCAAGGTAAGTAATTTTAATTTTCTTGTTAATTAATTATAGTTATTAAATTAGGGTTTATCTTTGTTAATTTTAGTTACTAAATTAGGATTTATCATTTAACTAGGGCATGTCATTGTTAATGTATTTGTTTAGCATAAGTGTCAACACTAGTTGATCCTATTGATGACAAAATTGATTTTCTTGGAAGATCAATTTATGTCCACCTAATGTTGACACTTAGTCTTTAATTTAGTTATAATGTATTTGTTTAGCATAAGTGTCAACACTAGTTGATCCTATTGATGACAAAATTGATTTTCTTGCAAGATCAATTTGTGTCCATCTAGTGTTGACACTTAGTCTTTAATTTGATTATAATGTGGTTTATTAGTAAGTGTCAAGACTAGTTGATCCTATTGATGACAAAATTGATTTTCTTGCAAGATCAATTTGTGTCCATCTAGTGTTGACACTTAATACTAATTAGCATTAAGTATTACCCTTGTGGCCCTGTGTGGCCTTGATTATGCCGCTGGACCATAGATGGTGGGTTATTTGGGAATGTCCGTGAGTCTCGGACATCGATATCTCGATTATAGAGCTGGTTATGTATGCTGTAGAGCGATTGGAGCCTGTGCAGGGCCAATAGGTTTATTTGTGAGCCATTGGGCTACTGATTGTGTTTGGCACATCATTATCATGCATATAAACTGAAAATATGACTTAAGATTGTGAAGTGTAGTAAGTTGAAATTTTGAACTAGTGACCTAAAATAGTGAAGTGTAGTAAGTTAAAATTGTGAACTAGTGACTTAAAATAAGTAAAGTGTAGTTAGTTGTTAGTTGGAATTGTGAACTAGTGACTTAAAATAATGAAGTTTATTAAGTTAAAATTTGAATTAGTGACTTAAAATAAGTAAAGTGTAGTTTGTATTAAGTTAATATTTGAATTAGTGACCTAAAATAAGTAAAGTGAAGTGTAGTAAGTTAAAATTTTGAACTAGTGACTTAAAATAAGTAAAGTGTAGTTAGTTGTTAGTTTGAATTTTGAACTAGTGACTTTTTATAGTGAAGTGTGAT
Source organism: Jaltomata sinuosa (assembly GCA_003996215.1). Classification (NCBI taxonomy): domain Eukaryota; kingdom Viridiplantae; phylum Streptophyta; class Magnoliopsida; order Solanales; family Solanaceae; genus Jaltomata; species Jaltomata sinuosa. Next base: position 200,508 of record QJPP01007359.1, read on the forward strand.
TTAGTTATTGGAATTAGTTCAAATGTGATTTAATTAAGCTCTAGTTTGATTTATTCTTTGTGTAGATGGAACCTGATCGTAGTTGGATGTATAATAGAAACAATCCTGGTCGAGCGGTTATGATTCCGGAATTTGCAGAAGGTGTCACTCGTTTTATAAATCATGCAAAGACACTTGAGCCTTTTTTAACTTCAAAATTGATTAGGTGTCCTTGTATTAACTGTAGCAACGTGAGATATCAAACAACAGAGAATGTTTCTATGCATCTTATGTTCAAGGGTTTTAAACCAGGATATACAGTTTGGACTAGTCATGGTGAAGTTGATAGTAACATTAATAGGTTTAGTAACTTTGCTGTTGGTGAAAGTAGTAGATCTGAGGAACATAATTATGTCCAAGATTCTAGAATGCCGGATATGATTCATGATGCTTTTGGGAGGGATGCATTCTGATTTTGAATTTGGGGAAAATGTAGAAGAACCTCCCAATGAAGAAGCACACAATTTTTATGAACAATTGCGTGATGCTAGTCGTCCTTTCTTTGAGGGGAGTCCGCACTCTCAATTGTCTGTTGCAGTTAGATTGTTAAGTATCAAATCTGATTAGAATGTTGCTCAAGGAGCAATGGACTCTATGATAGACCTTATGAATGAATTAGTTGACTCCAATATAAAGGTTCCTGATTCTTACTATAAGGCAAAGAGATTGGTTTCAAAGTTAGGGCTCTCTCGATCAGAATTGATTGTTGTGAAAATGGTTGCATGTTATACTTTAAGGAGGATGTCAATATAGAGTCATGTAAGTTCTGTGGACACCCTCGCTATAAGCGTGGTTCTATTTCAAAGAAAATTGCTTTTAAGACGATGCATTATTTACCTCTTATACCAAGTTGAAGAGGTTGTATGCATCAAATAGCTCCGCTCCTCATATGAGATGGCACCGTGAAAATAGAAGACCACCTGGTGTCATGTGTCATCCATCAGACGGAGAGGCCTGGAAGCATTTTGATAGAACTTATCCAGATTTTGCAGCTGAACCAAGGAATGTTAGGTTGGGTTTGTGTGCTGATGGTTTCACCCCTTTTTCAGTTGGGGCTGCACCATATTCATGTTGGCCTGTGTTTATTACACCGTATAATCTTCCACCTGAGATGTGTATGACAAGTCCATATATATTTCTGAATTGTGTTATTCCTGGCCCGCGTAATCCAAAAGGTCTGATCGATGTGTACTTACAACCTTTGATTGATGAGTTGAAACTGTTGTGGTCTGTGGGGGTTGAAACATGGGACATTTCTCGTAAACAAAATTTCAACTTGCGTGCTACCTTAATGTGGACTATTAATGATTTTCCTGCCTATGGAATGTTGTCTGGGTGGATGACTGCTGGAAAGTTAGCTTGTCCCTACTGCATGGAAGATACTAAATCATTCACATTAAAACATGGTCGGAAAACTTCATGGTTTGATTGTCACCGTCGGTTCTTGCCACCTAATCATGAGTTCAGGAGAATGAAATATGCATTTAGAAAGAATAAAACTGAACACAATGGTCCACCGCCAATATTAACGGGTCATGATATTTGGGAGAGGGGTCAAAATTTGCCAAAGATTACCGAGGAACCACCGTATAAATTCCATGGGTACGGTGTTGCGCATAATTGGACTAAACAGAGCATATTCTGGGAATTACCTTATTGGAAGGATAATCTACTCAGACATAATCTTGATGTTATGCATATTGAAAAAAATTATTTTGATAATTTGTTCAACACTGTAATGGATGTAACTGGCAAGACAAAGGATAATATTAAGGCTAGACTTGACTTACCGGAACACTGTAGACGACCAGAGTTACATTTACTAGAGTCTTCCAATGAGAAGTTGCTTAAGCCCAAGGCCAGTTATTCATTCACAATGGAACAAAAGCAAAAATTTTGTGAGTGGGTGCAGAGTTTGAAGATGCCAGATGGATATGCCTCCAATTTGGGGAAGAGGGTTGACATGGACCATGGAATCTTACATGGGATGAAAAGTCATGACTGCCACGTTTTCATGGAACAATTACTTCCGATTGCTTTTAATGGATTGCCTGAAAATATATGGAAACCGATGGCAGAGATCAGTTTATTTTTCAAAGATTTGTGTTCCAGCACATTGAGAGTAGAAAATCTGATTAAGATGGCTGAAAATATTGTTGTTATCAGTAATAAGTTGGAGAAGATTCTTCCACCTGGGTTCTTCGATGTGATGGAACATCTTCCCATTCACCTTGTCCACGAAGCCCTAATGGGAGGTCCAGTTCAAAATAGGTGGATGTATCCTTATGAGCGGTAAGTAACTACAACACATTTATTCTTATTTCTTCAATTATATACATATCTAACGTAAAATTTTACAGCACCATTGGCAAGTCTAAAAGGAGTGTCAAAAACAAAAATAGGGTGGAAGGCTCTATAGTTTAAGCATATCTTGCTAGAGAAACAACCCACTTTTGTTCTTACTACTTTGATGATCAAGTGTCGTGCTTGAGAAACAGACCTAATCGACACGTTGATGTTGTGACTGATGCCGCAGTACAACCATTATCAATCTTCAATCAGCCGGGTAAGGGTTCAAAAAGGCGTAGATTGCGCATACTTACCGAAAAGGAGAAAAAATATGCAGCGCTACATGTCTTGCTGAATTGCCCAGAAGTCCAGCCCTTTTTAGAGTAAGGAAATTAAATACTTACACAACATATTCAACTACAATTTCATTAAGAATATTAACTATATTTTTAATGTGATACTACAGTTATTTTGTGGAGCTATATGGCCATGATCAAGTGTGTTTGTCATTTACAACATGGTATACTGATTGGGTAAGTGTTATAATATATACATAATAACAACAACGTATAGTTCTCTTCCTTCTACTAACACTATTTTTAATTTACTAACCATATATAGGTCTACAATTCAGAAAATGCCGCCACATTTGATCAATTTTTCAAGGATATTTCTTGGGGACCGATTAAAGTTCATACAATGTCCCAATATAATGTAAATGGTTTTAAATTTGCCATGGAAGAATACTCAAAGAATAGAAAAACTAACAATAGTGGGGTTTGGGTTAAAGGTGGCGATGGAAACCAAAATGAGAACGTTGATTATTTTGGCGTGCTACAGGAGATTCTAGAGGTGGAGTATTCTGGTTGGACAATCAAAAGAATTGATCTTTTTCAATGCAAGTGGTTTGATCCAAAACCAAACAGAGGTACAAGAGAACTTAAGCAACATAACATCATTGAAGTCAAACACACCAGGACTTATCATGCTTATGATCCTTTTATTATTGCACAGAATGCTAAGCAAGTGTACTATGCTCCTTATCCGTTGCGTAGGGACAAGTCTGATTGGTGGGTTGTAATCAAAACTAAGCCTATGGGCCGGGTGGAAGTTGAGAATGTGTTGGATGTTGCTTATCAAAACGAAATAGCAATTGTTCACCAAGAAGTGGACGTTGAGTTAGAAACCAACTTGGAGCATCCTGATCACATTTTAGAAGAAGTTAGTAGAGAAGAGTTAGAAACATTACCAAATGTCGAGGAGGATGAATGAACAGATGAAGAGGATGAATGGGCAACTGAGGAGGAGACTTCCGAAGAGAATGAATGGATAGATGGGGACGAAACTTCCGAAGAGGATGAATAGAAATTAGCATGTTGTATTCATTATTTTTAATTATTGAATCCGAAGAGGATATTTCTTTTAATATTTACAGCCTTCTTAGATTTGTAAAATGTAATCTTCAATTATAGTTCTTTAATCAAGAGTCATGTCTGAAGTTCTGAGTTATATATCTCAGCCCTTATTAGTGACCAAATATGTTTTGGTACTATACATATATAATATGATAGCATGTGTAATTATTCATGTGTTATATGTATCTAAAATAAAATACATTGTCAATTAAAAGACTTCATAATCCATCAACATTAAAGAGAAACAAAAAAGAAGACAAAAAAAGAGAAGAATATTGTTCTAATGTGATACATGAGCTCTACTCAAAAGGTAAAACAACTTAAAGAACTGCTATAACAATAGGTTGGTACTGTCAATCTGTCATATATATATGAGGAATAAATGAATACTAATAATTTTTTCAATTTTGGTCATTGTGTTTGTTGTTAAGTTTGTTGTTAAGTTTATTGTTCAAAATATTAGTAACCTGAGCATTTCTCTGTTTTTTCTTTTAACTTCACCTTCATTTTAATAGATGGTAGATAAGAACAAGGCTAACCAAAAGAAACCCGTCAATTCAAAAAAGAAAAAAAAGCTTTATACTTCTGAAAGACCCATTGAGGTCGTGATAGCTGATGATCCCCCGCGAGCTTATATCTCACCACGAGCCTCACTCTCAGCTTCTCACTCGGTACATCAGTCACATAATGCCTCTACTCGCGTGACTCCACTTTCTGGTCTGTATCTTTGCCCATCATGGTACCCACTTCGGGTTACCAAACACTACAGGGTTGTTCCCATCTTGGTCATCAGTCTACCTTGCCATCAGCCAGCACTAGTCAGCCCAGTGTTGCTAGTGGATCAGTTGGACTTTCAGGTCTTCGTCTTGGTTCCGGTGGCTCGAGTTCTAATACTACCACGACCCAGCACTCAGATGCACATGGTCCACGGCTAGGTGGTTTACAGTCAGGTGATAGAGACCATACCCAGAGACTCATCATCGAGCCTATAGGATATAGGTATTATTCAACTATATTACATCTTTTTTTTTATATATTTATTTTTTAATTTTTTAATTTGCAAATTTATATTCCAAGTGTTTAATCTTGTATCAGGTTATTTTCGAATGAAGGAATGACAAAAATAATCCTTAATTGCATCGGATCATTTTATAATGATATGTACCCGACTTGGGGTTCGATACCACTTAATATCCAAGGACAGATCTTCATAGAATTTAGGGTAAAAATATTTTTCAATTAAATTCACATTATATACATTGAAATTCGCTACACATTTCTAGAATAAATATTTAACTATTTTTTATTGCAGAAATATTACGTATGGGCTCCCGAGCATGAGAATAAAGTTCAAAGTAACTTCAAATATAGAGCTGGGAAGGCGCTTAGTGGCCTATTTTCTGATTGTCGGGCAGAAAATAGAGTTCCATCTTTTGTGGTGCCAGATATGTGGGCCAAGTTATTGAATTTCTGGAAAAGTGATGAAAAATTTCTTAAGAGAAGGGAGATCGGGAAGAAGGCTCGAGCATCGGATAAGGGCGGCTCTTTGCACACTGGTGGGGCCATTAGCCAGCTTACTAGAAAGAAGAGAATGGTATATTTTCTTAATTTAGTTAAATAAAATTATCCTTTTTGATAAGTAGCTTTTGGAGATTAATAATCACATTATATGCATGTTGTTTGCAGGAAAAAGACTTGGGTAGGCCTGTAACACAGGAAGAGTTATTCAAAGTTTGTCACACAAAGACGTCAAAAAATTCCACAGATGAAAGTTGGTGTGAGACACGTGCTCAACAGACACATGTAAGAACTGCATTCAAACTATTTTTTTTATTCTTTTTTTTCTTTTATCTATTATATTCATATGCTAAGAGTTATTCATTTAAATATAGGAGTCGTTTGTGCAAAGAATTCAGGAGTACCGTAGTACTCAACCTCCTGAAAGTCAGGACACACCGCTTACAGATGAACAAGTAGAACAATTTTGGCGAGAGAGTGCGGGTGAACCAGTAAGAGGTTCAGTCTATGGTTACACACAAAAGGCTTTTGCGGAGAAGAAACCCTGGTTTTATTGTCCATCATCTTCAGGCTTCGATAATGTGGATGAAGCGGTCGTGTCTGTAATGAAGGAGAAGATATCTATGCTCACTGCCGAGCTTGCTGCATCAACCGAAAGGGAGAAGAAAAGAGACGAGCAGATTGCACAGATTGCAGCATCAAAGGAGATAGAAAACAAGAGGTATGCGGAGCTTCAGTCCCAGTTAAAATCTCTTTTTGAGTCGGGAAAGATTATTCCTCATTGTGCTAGTGATAAACGTCGATGCCTAGTGGATGAGTCTGATATCGAGGGTGAGGAGGGTGAGGAGGGTGAAGAGGATGAGGATGAGGATGATGATGCTAATGATGAGTAGTTGTGTTGTACCTAACTACTAGACATTTTGAACTTAGTATATATAGTTTGTACACTTTTTAGATTGTTTGATCGTATTTTAAGTTTAATTTGAAGTAGTGAAACGTAAATATAGAAAAATATCGTCTTGACAGCTATTTGAGCTGGTTTTGGTTGAATATATGCATTATCAAATATGCAGGTGGGCAATTCAAATTGCAGCAATTTACTGCCAATTTTATGGCAAAATATCGACAACAAACCGACCTCCTGAGGTCGGTATTTTTGGTAAATTTTCCAGAAAACCGACTTCCTGATGTCGGTATTTTTGGTAAATTTTTCAGAAAACCGACATCAGGAAGTCGGTTTTTTGAATGAAATTTTCCAAAAAACCGACCTCAATTAGTCGGAATCAAGTGAAATAGGAAAATGAAATTTAAATAATACCGACCTCAAGAGGTCGGAATATCAGAAAAATAATAAATTAAAATTTCATTAATACCGACTTCCGGAGGTCGGAAAACCAAAAAAATAATAAATTAAAAATTCAGTAATACCGACTTCCGGAGGTCGGAACACCAAAAAGATAATAAATTAGAAATTAAACAATACCGACCTCCGGAGGTCAGTATATTATATTTTTAATAATATTTTTTTAAAAAGAAACCGACTTTAGAAAGTCGGAAATAAAAGAAAATAAAATATATATTAAATTCTTAATTTTTGGATTTAAAATTAAAACCGACATCCGGAGGTCGGTATTTACCGACCTCACGATGTCGGTATACAAAACCAACCAAGCCTTTTTCGACTAGGTCTTGTGAGTCGGTTTTGAGTCGGTATTTCAGGGAAAACCGACCTCCGGATGTCGGTTTTTTGAGGTCGGTTTTCCCTGATTTTCTAGTAGTGTAATAATAATCAAAACTCTAATATCTATTTATACAAGTGGAAATAATAGGTATTATAACTTTATAAAATATATTTCAATGCAGGTAATACAAAAATAATTAATGAAAATAGAGGTATATTTATAACAAATTAAATAATTATTGTTAATGAATTTTATATTATAATTTAGAAAATATTTCATTATTGACAACCAAAACTAGTTATCTATATAAACATTAGAGAATAGGAGAGAATTAAAATATGCATCTATATACATAATTACATATATTATATACATACATCCTTAATGCATGTAATATAAAAATATCAATAAAAAATAAAAAATAACATTAGATTGTGTAATTAATTTATAAAGGGGTCATTTTATTAATAATGTTAATGAATTTTTAATAAAATGGTAAACACACATGTTAAAAAAAATAAATACTCTATATATAATATAAAAAGATTTTACATAAATGAAAAATTAAAATAATTAAGGGCAAAATAGACATTGCATAGGATAAAGAGGGGAGAATGATTATTGTTCAAAGTTGAGGAGGGTGTTTGATTTTTAAAGCAAAGTTAGAGGGTGTAAACGATTTTCACTCATTTAATATATAATAAATCTGATATTCATTTAGAATACAAAAGATCATTTAATTGGAAAAAAAAAAGGAAAAGGCATAAGTACTCCCTCATCCTATGACCAAAATTTCAATTACACAGTTTACTTTTGAAGGGGTCCTATTACTTTCCTAAATTTTTTAAAAGTGAAATTAATTCCTCCCTGAGTGATGAGGTGGCAAGAAGAGTGTGTTCCACTCTCTATGAGAGAGCGAGAAGCCACTAATTCTTTTTCTTCTTCTTTTTTTGTTTTTTTCCCTCATTTATTTAGGATCCGTTTGGCTATGGGAATTTCATTGTTTTAAATGAATATCACTTTATTTAAAATCATTTGCCCATAAAATTTTTTTTCATCTTATGATCAAAGTTTCAACTACAGACATTTTCTTTCTAAAGTCCTATTATTCCCCACGAACTTTTGAAAAGTAAAATTAATTTTACCCTGAAATGCTATATTCAAATCTAGAGTAAGTGGTGAAATACACGCACCTATCAAAATCTGACACATGTATTTTTCATTAATTATATTTTTTTTTTTACTTTTTTCCTCCTTCTTCTTCTCTTTTTCATCACCGTCTATCACTTTTTCACCCTTAAAAATAATTTCATAATTTCTTTCGGGCTTAAATATAATTTACTTGATTTCTCATCCCTCCCTATAATGAGCAGTCGCCATGCGGGTATACATAAAAGTATTGAAGGTAATATTTACTTCACGCATTGCATTACAGATTTGTCAAAATAATCTAAAGTTACTAGCTTTCAACAGATCTGTTAATAAATGATTATAATACAACTTAAATAGTTAAACTGTTTGTGCTAATTAATTTAATTGTTGAATTTTTTACATTACTAAATTAAAATTTTGTTTTTCTTTTAAACAATAATTTTTTTAAAACTTTTAAAGATAGGAGAAAGAAAATGAAATTAAAAAAAATAAGAATTGTCGGAGTTGAAAAGGAAGATGATGATTATCGTCAAAATTTCAATGATTGAGTGTTGTGCCTTTATTGTTTTGTGATAGATTATTATTTTTTTAGATAAGAAATGAAATGAAAAACGAAACGCAATGGTTGTCGGGGTAAGAAGAGGAAAATGGTAATGGTAGTAGTACAGGTGGTGGTCTGGTGGAGGAAAAAAGTGATGCCTATAGCAAAGTGGTAGAGCAGAAGAGAAAACGATAAGTGAGCGTTTGACTATGAAAATAAAAAGAAATTCGCTTTATTTAAAAAAATAAATTGAAGTTTTGTTTGACAATGCTTTTTGCAATAAATATTTAGAATTTGAATGTGTTTTAAAAAAAATTAAAATATACTTCAAATAAGGTTATTTAGAAAAATAAAAAAATTAGGGTAAATGTGAAAAATAAAAATTTAAAAAGGTGAAAAAAATTAAAGTGAAACAGAGTTTTTCTGTTTTTAAAATGCTAAATACAAAAGTTGTATTTGAAATTTTATGGTCAAACAATGATTTTCAAATAAAGTGAAAAAAATTCAAAAAAGGTAAAATATTCTCATGGCTAAATGAGTCCTAAATAAATGAGAAGAAAAAAAAGCATTGAAAGAAAAAAAAATAGTGACTTCTCACTCTTATGAGAGAGTGAAACACACTCTCTTCCACCTCATTATTCAAGGAGAAAAAAATTCTACTTTTAAGAAATTTAGGGAAGCAATAAGACCCCTTCAAAGGTAAAGTGTGTAGTTGAAACTTTGACCAAAAAATGAGGGGTACTTATGCCTTTTCCCAGAAAAAAAAGTATATATTTCACCTAGTCATGAGAATTAGACCAATCCAACAAATTCTCTCCAAAGAAATATGTCCACACGGTCACACCCAAATATGTAGAAATATTCACATTTATATACTATCTATGGTGCGTGAAAGAAGAGGACGAATGAAAGAATTATAAAAAAATGGGAAGACGAAGGCAAGAAGAAAGAAGGATGCAAAATTCACACGATTTTATGGCAAATGAGTAATGACTTTGCATTGTTCAATCTCCTATAATTCTTGAAAGAAAAACTAAAGAAGCTAGAAAATCATTTGTAGTATTATTTACCTGTGAATTTCAGAAGAGAAAAAGTATGTAAAAAGCCATAAATTTAGAAACAAAAAGATTGTGTGCGGAGGAATTAAGATGACATTTGTCCAATATAAAAACACATTATTTTTCTTCATTTTTTTGGTTGCTTTGCTCGCTTTTATTTCATTTGTTTCTTTCTCTTCTCAACCATTCCAGTTCGCATTTTTAATATTTTAATATCTATTTAAATACTCTTATAGTTTCATATACTTCTCCCTTTTCATTGGCATTGTTCACTTATTATATATCATTGATATTCATTTAATTTGAGTGTTGTTTTGCGAAAAATAAGAAAACGAAAACAAAGGTTTATGTTAATGGGAGGCAAAAGAAAAAAAATGAAGTGAGAAAGAGAAGAAGAAATGAGAGCGAGTAGGAGATAAAAGATAAAACATCTGTTAGGAGAAGAGGTTGGACTGAAGTCCAATATCATACATAGCATTTTTCAAAAAAGAATTCGATATAAGCCTGTTTGGATGGGGCTTACAGAACCATAAGTTAGGAATTTTAATTTATGATTTTTCGCTTATTGTTATCTTTTTTATTTAAAAATAATACTCTTAGAAGCATTTCTTTTTTTTAATTCTACCCAAATACTACAAACGTGCTTAAAAATTATTTTAGCTTAAAAACACTTAAAATAAATAAATCCAAATAGACTACTATTTTATTATTCCTAAATTTTAATATTTGTTTGGTAGGCGAGATAAGCTGGGATATCTCATGGTTAAGTTTGGTACTAAATTTATACCATGTTTGGTTGATGGTATAAATTTATCTCGGGACTAATTTATACCACAACCAAACATGGTATAAGTCTAATACCAATCTTAGTCTTGAATATCAATCTTATCCTACTCAACATGGGATTATTTAATACCACCTCTCATATGATATAAAATAGTCCTGAAATTATAATTCGTGAATTATAATCCCGAGATAATTTAGTCTAGGTACAATTTGAATTCTCAATCAATCAAAGTCCTAGATTATATTTAAGTTTCTTCTCCTCTTCTTCTTCTTCTCTAAGCAATAGTTTTCAATACATGTTTTAGCAATTAATACTCTTTTGATGTACAAATTTTTTGTTTCTCGGCCATTCAAATTAAATTAGAGGTGGGGATATATAATAATCAAAAATCTCGATCACTTATAGATAGGTTGTTACAGCTGCTTGGAATTACATATGGACATATGTTTGTTGATGCCCTACACACATGCATGCCTCATTCTAATTGTGATAAGTTTTTTTTATTTCCTTGTAGTATTTACAATTAGTTAATTAAAGATTGGCCATTTGGCGCCTACTACATGTACAGGAGCAGTTACCAAATTTTACACATATATAGCTTCTACTAATATCATTTCGAAACCAAATGTGAAATGGACTACTTATATTCAAGGGTAACTTAAATAAAACACATATTTTTAGGAGTTAATTACTCTTTTTTTCACTATTTTTACTTCGGATACATCACAATCCCGCCGCATACATCCCAAATCACTCGGATACATCTCAATCCCATCGGATACATCCCAAACCACTCGGATACATCGACATCTTTAGTTTTATCTCGGATACATCGGGTATCCGCATGTATCTGAGGGGTTACAATATGTATTCGAGGGTTGGGATGTATCCGATTGGTTGGCTGTATCCGAGGTGAGGTGATGTATCCGAAGGGATTTTTTGGTAAACATGTGGTATATTAAGTAATTAAAATGTAATGACCAGGTCCGTCTTTACGGGTAGTCCAATCGTGTCAAGTTTTAGAGTTAGAAAACTCCGGATTTGGGAGTTTGAAATTCGAGGCAAGGCTAGCCTCGACCGATTTTGGAGCGAGGTAGAGTCTAGGGAAATTCGGGTAAGGATTGGTCTATGTGTCTTGTTTTGAGCTAGTTTTCCACGTAGCCAAGACATAAAGGAGTTCGGAGGACTTTTTGGAATCGAATTTGGGTAAGTAGAACTCCCGGAATCGCGTTTGACGTGAAGGGGTTGTTTCGGATCGTCGGGAAAAGCAAGTGTGTCATAAAATGGCCAAAACTAGGAGATTTCTGGACATTCTGTCCGTGACGACCGCAACGGTCCACCGTAGAGACCTCCGCTATAGCGGTGGAAAATACCGCTATAGCGGTGGTCAAGGGTTGTCAACCCCACTTAAGACCACTATAGCGGAAGTCGTCCGCTATAGCGGTACCACTATCGCAGAGCGGGAACCGCTATAGCGGGCCAACGAGATTTTAATGCAGAAAAAGTTCCCAAAATATTCAGTTTTCACAACTTCGTTTTGGGAGAAGGGCTAGGCGATTCCAGGCATTTTTCTTCCTTTTTCTGTAGAAATTCTTCCCTAAGGTAAGGTTTTGGTTCCCCAACCTTTGTATTACGTTTCCTATGCGGTAGAATTGCTAGGAGGGAATTTGGGTAAAGGTTGGCATAACCTAGGAATGGTGGAATTCGGGGAAGGAAGGGGGTTCCAAGCATGTACATTCTTGAGTGTTGATAAAAGTATGTTAAAATGAACATAGGTTGTTAAATTCTCCATTTTTATCCGTAAAAATAATAGAACTAGGAGAATTAAAGGTGGGAAAGCCCGAGAAAAGGGTGGGATGATCATGGGTGACCTGGAGTTTGGAGATTTGGTATAATCGGGGTAATGTGCAGGCCTTGTGTGTTAATTGTATGTACTGTGTGTTATTTTTAGACCAAGAATGAGAGAGGAATCCAGAACACGGGAAAGCTCGGGTTGAATAGAGCTTGCATTATTTCGAGGTAGGTGATGACTTATGATTTTCTGTGAATGTTGTATATTCATGTACTCATGTCTAAGTGATTGTATACTTTACATTGCTTAAGAAAATTGTGTGAAATGTCTAGGTTCCTGTTTACAGACTGTGTTGAACGGTGTTTGCTTGTTGGTTTTACAAGTTGTGTGTGTTCATCTATTGACTGTGGTTATTGACATTCGGTTGGCTCGGGTACCACGCCTAGTACGGGTATAACAAATGGTTGGCACGAGTACCACGCCTGGTACGGGTATAACAATTGGTTGGCATGGGTACCACGCCTGGTACGGTTTTACTTTATTGCATATTGCATGTTGACTTTTGTATTACATTGATTGTTATTGGTCCGTGCATGTACTGGGTTGTTTTACTGAATGTAATACCTGATATTGGTTCGGTGAGTGGACCAGGTTGTTTATTGAAAGGTGTTATTATTTGGTGGTCCTTGAGTTGCCGGGAACTGTTCTATAACTGTTGTGTTGGTCTTGGTTTAGGCCGGGTTGATCATTACTATTGGTAATTGTCTAGAGAGGATTCCAAGGTGGGTCCGGGCTAGATAGAAAGGTATGGTTATTGGTAAATATTTGTGGTATAGAACTATAAGAGATGGACTTCATGCGGGAATAAGGTAGGTGGAGACTGTAGTCTAGGACCTGTTGACTTGTTGCATATTTTCCATATATTTACTTGAATTTGTTGTACTGTGTATATACTGTTTACTTGAAAACTGGCTGATGATCCTACTAGTACACAGTGGTGGTGTACTGATACTGCACTTGCTTTTATTTTGGTGAGTACATGAAATCTTCCAGCGGCTGAGACGCGACCTCATATTTAGCACCGACGATTCTGACTTTCAAGGGTGAGCTGCTTGATTCGAGCTACCTTGAGTTATCCTTAGAGTTTCAGTCCATTTGTTTCAGACTTAAAACTATTTCATTTTATATTTTGGGGTTGCATCCCTGCATTCTAGATATTTGGTATTGATGTTTGGTACGATGACTTTCAGTTCCTAGGTGGATTTTCCGCAAATTCATTATTATGATTATTTTTTGATTCGTTTGATTGCTAGTTTACTTTTCGCTTACTGGTTTTAGGCTGTTAGTCTAGGCAAGGGTTGAACTCTATTGGTTCGCTCATCCGGGGGTTGGGTGGGTGCCACTCATGACGGGTTGGGTCATGACAAAGATGGTATCAGAGCCTAGGTTCGTTGATCTCGTCGTACCAAACAGGTCTAGTAGAGTCTTGCGGAACGGTGCGGAGACGTCCGTACTTTTCTTCAAAAGGCTATGGGATTTAGAAAAAACTATCTCTACTTTCTTTCTTTCATGCTATAAATCGATTCCAATTGGTATCTGGTGATATAAATTGGTATCTAACCTCATTCACTCTTCTGTCCGCAGATGGTTACTACAAGGAACAATGGAGCAAGGCCAGTGATCCCAGTGGCGGTCGAGACAGTTCGTGGCAGAGGTAGGGGATGGGGCAGGGGACGAGCTAGAGCCGCACCCGCATGGAGTGGAGCTCGAGCTGTTGCTGCACACGATCATGTGGCTATGGACGTAGAAGATGTGGTTGTAGGGGATGAAGTGGCTCAAGCGGAGGCGGCACTAATTGGGGGTGCAGGCCTTCCTACTATGACACCAGAAGCTTTTAAGCAGGCGTGGGATATCCTGAGTGGGTTGGTTGGTGCTAGAGCCATACCCGCAGCTTATTTAAATCAGGGCTTGGACACTCAGTCAGCGGTTACTACTACACCTAGGATAGACGCAGCTTTGGGCACAAATTATCTCCTCAGGCCAATGCTAGGCCCAGTGATGACAGGTAATGAGCATGAGATGCTGACTAAGTTCCTTAAGCTGAAACCTCTGATGTTTCAGGGTACAGACAAGGAGGATGCCTATGAGTTCATCCTGGATTGCCATGAGATATTGCACAAGTTGGGTATTATACGTCAGCATGGGGTTGAGTTTGTCACTTTTCAGCTACAGGGTGATGCCAAGCAGTGGTGGAGGTCTCATGTTGAGTGTCAGTCTTCTATTCTACCTCCACTGACTTGGGAGAAGTTCCACCCGTTGTTTCTAGAGAAGTACATTCCTCGTACTTTGACGGACCAGAAGAAAGATGAGTTCCTAAACTTGGAGCAGGGTAGCATGTCGGTCTTGGCTTATGAGGCTAAGTTCCATGCGTTGTATTGTTTTGCTACACAAATGTTGGGTTCCGAGGAGGAACGGGTCTATTTGTTCGTCAAGGGTCTGAATAGTGAACTGCAGGTACTGTCAGTTCATATGACTTCTTCAGGAAAGGGCTTTAATGATATGGTGGATTATGTGAAGAAGATTGAGGGAGTTAGGCAAGCGGGGCAGGCTAAGGCTTTAGCCAAGAAGCCCCGGAATGAGGGAAACTATGGTGGTTCATACTCCAGAGGTCAGCATCAGCAGGCTTATCCGGCCCGTCCTATTCTGTCAGCTCTGCCAGCTACTACATGTGGTCATCAGGGAGTTTAGTCTTCAGCTCCTAGAGGCCAGGGAGCATCCTATACATCAGCTAGAAGACCTACTCTTGACCGTGGTTGCTTCCATTGTGGTGAGCTGGGCCACTTTAAGAGGGAGTGTCCACATAGGCAGATAGGTAATCAGGGTCAGCAGCAGACTAGAGCAGTGGTTTTAGTAGGCAGATGCGGTAATGCTAGGGGTCGTCCACAGGGTGGGCGAGGTAATTTCCAGGGAGGCAGGGGAGACCGAGGGAACGGCGGCGCAGGCAGGGGTATGGCACAGCCGGCCTGGGAAGTTGCCTAGATTGATGATCGGGCTCATTGCTATGCTTTTCCAGGGAGGACCGAGGTGGAAGCCTCAGATGCAGTGATCACAGGTACTATTCTTGTCTGTGATAAAATAACTTCGGTATTATTTAACCCAGGCTCTACGTATTCTTATGTGGCTGTGAGTTTTGCTTTGGGGCTGGGTTTGACTTGCGATATCCTTCATTCCCTTATCTATGTTTGTACCCCAGTTGGAGAGTCTGTGGTTGTGACTCATGTATATCGTGACTATTCTATTATGTTTATGGGGTTACATACTTGGATAGACTTAGTAATTCTGGATATGGATGATTTTGATATTATCTTGGGTATGACCTTGCTATCTCCTTATCATGCTGTGTTGAACTGTAACACCAAGACTGTGGCTCTAGAGATTCTGGGTAAGGATAGACTAAAGTGGGAAGGTGTGTACAGGCCTAAGCCAGTTAAGATAATATCGTTTGTCCGGACTAGGAAGCTAGTGGGGAGGGGTGTCTAACCTTTTTGGCTCATCTCCGGGATGATAGTGTGGAGTCCCCACCTAATGAGTCAGTTCCAGTGGTTTCCGAATTTTTAGAGGTTTTTCCAGTGGACTTACCTGGTATGCCTCCGGACAGGGTTATAGATTTTTGTATTGAGTTGGAGCCAGACACTCGTCCCATTTCCATTCCTCCGTATCGTATGGCTTTGGCATAGTTAAGGGAACTTAAGGCTGAGCTGCAGGAACTCCTAGATAAGGAATTCATACGTCCCAGTGCTTTGCCTTGGGGTGCTCCACTTTTATTTGTACAGAAGAAGGATGGTAGTATGCGGATGTGCATAGATTATAGACAGTTGAACAAGGTGACCATCCGGAATAAGTATCTTCTATCCCATATAGATGATTTGTTTGACTAGCTTCAGGGTCCATCGGTATTTTCGAAAATTGACTTGAGGTCGGGGTACCATCAGTTAAAGATTAGGCCGGAGGACATTACGAAAACTGCTTTTTGGACTCGATATGGGCATTATGAGTTTCTAGTAATGTCGTTTGGTTAGACCAACGCGCCGGCAACATTCATGAGTTTGATGAATGGGGTGTTTAAGTCCTACTTGGATTCCTTCCTTATCGTGTTCATCGATGATATTTTGATCTACTCAAAGAGTAGGGAAGAGCATGCTAATCATCTTCGTATTGTGCTGGATATCTTGAGGCACCAAAAGCTTTATGGAAAATTCACTAAGTGTGAGTTTTGGTTGACTTTCGTGGCATTCTTGGGGCAAGTAGTGTTAAAAAAGGAGGTGATGGTGGATCCCCAGAAATTGAGGCAGTCTAGAGTTGGGTCCGGCCTATCTCTATGACCGAGGTGAAGAGTTTTATTGGGCTCGTGGGGTACTACTGGAGGTTTGTTAAGAATTTTACTTCTATTGCTACTCACCTAAACAGGCTGACACAGAAGGAGGTACCGTTCGTGTGGTCCGACAAGTGCGAGGAGAGATTCCAAAAGCTCAAGACACTTTTGACCACAACCCCTATTTTGTCCTTGTCGGTTGAAGGTAAAGACTTTGTTGTTTACTGTGATGCTTCACATTCTGGTTTGGGTGTTGTGTTGATGCAAGATAGGAATGTGATAGCCTATGCATCCAGGAAGTTAAAGGTGCATGAGAGGAATTACCTGACTCACAATTTAGAGTTGGCAGCGGTGGTTTATGCATTGAAAATCTGGAGACACTACCTTTATGGTGTCAAGTGTGAGGTATTCACAGATCATCGCAGTCTGCATTACGTTATCACTCAGAAGGATCTGAATCTGAGGCATATGAGGTGGAGGGAGTTATTGAAGGATTATAATGTGACCATTCAGTACCATCCGGGTAAGGCTAATATGGTGGCAGATGCATTAAGCCGGAAAATTGTTAGCATGGGTAGCTTGGTTTGTTTGGGGGCGTCCAAATGACCATTAGCTAAGGAAATTCGGGCTTTGGAGGCTAAGTTCATGCACTTGGGTGTTTCATATCAAGGTGGGTTTTGTCCAGCATTGAGGTCAAGGTCACATTCATAGATGAAATAAAGGCAAAACAGTTTCAGGATCCGAAACTGGGTAAGTTGCGAGATAAGGTAATATTCGGGGAGTCCAGAGACGTCATGTTAGACTCGGGTGGAGTGTTGCATTTCAGGGAGAGGATTTATGTTCCTTGGGTTGATGATATAGTTTAGAGAATCTTGTCGGAAGCCCATGGTTTGTGGTACTCAATTCATCCGGGTGTGACCAAAATGTACAGGAACTTGAGGCAGCGTTACTGATGGCCCAGGATGAAAGGGACATAGTGGATTTTATGTCCAAATGTTAGAACTGCCAGCAGGTAAAGTACGAACATTAGAGACCTGCAGGACTACTTCAGAGAATGTCAATTCCAGAGTGGAAGTGGGAAAGGATAGCCATGGATTTCGTGGTGGGTCTTCCCAAGACATTGGGGAAGTATGACTCAATTTGGGTCATTGTTTACAGGCTGACCAAGTACGCTCATTTCATTTCGGTCAGGGTAGATTACAATTCACAACAATTGGCTAAGATCTACGTGAAGGAGATTGTGAGACTGCATGGGGTACCACTGTCCATCATTTCCGACAGAGGTACGCAGTTTACTTCTAAGTTCTGGGGCAAGTTACATGAAGAGTTGGGTACACAACTCACCTTTAATACAACCTTCCATCCTCAGACTAATGGTCAGTCGGAAAGGACGATCCAGGTATTGGAGGACATGCTGAGATCATGTGTGATGGACTTCGAGGGTCATTGGGACCAGTTTCTATCGTTGTGTGAATTCTCGTACAACAATAGCTACCACTCCAGTATTGATATGGCACCGTTTGAGGCACTGTATAGGAGGAACAGCAGATCACCGGTTGGGTGGTTTGAGAAAGGCGATGTAAAGCCTCTGGGCGTAGACTTAGTGAAGAAAGCATAGGAAAAAGTAAGGGGCATACAAACCAAGTTACTGACTGCTCAAAGCAGGCAGAAGGAGTATGAAGACCGCAAGGTCCGAGACATGGACTTTTAGGCTGGTGAACATGTATTGTTGAAGGCGTCACCAATGAAAGGGGTTATACAGTTTGGTAAGAAGGGCAAGCTTAGCCCTCGGTTCATCGGTCCGTTTGAAGTTCTTGAAATTGTGGGGCCAGTGGCTTATAAGCTAGCACTGCCACCTAGTTTATCGGGCGTCTATACGGTATTCCATGTATCTATGCTTAAGCGATACCATGGGTATGGAGATTACATCATCAAGTGTGATGAGGTACTTTTTGATAAGGGTCTTCGTTATGAGGATGAACCAGTTTTGATTCTTGCTCGGGATATCCGAAGGTTGAGGACAAAGGTGATTGATATGGTGAAGGTTCATTGGAAGCATCATTCGGTTGTGGAAGCCACTTGGGAAATCAAGAAGGACATGCGGGACAAGTACCCTCAACTGTTTGAGGATACAAGTACTACACTTTTCTCCTTTTATTTCGTAATTTCGGGTTTGATCATTCTGGGACGAATGATGGGTAAATTGGTATCTATTATAATGACTGGGTCCGTCGTTATGGGTAGTCCAATTGTGCCAAGTTTTAGAGTTATAAAACTCTGGGGTTTGGAGTTTGAAATTCTGGGCTAGGCTAGCCTCGGCCGATTTTGGAGCGAGGTAGAGTCTAGGTAAATCCGAGTAAGGATTGGTATATATGTCTTATTTTGAGCTATTTTTTCACATAGCCAAGACATAAAGGAGTCCGGGGGACTTTTTGGAAGTGAATTTGGGTAAGTAGAACTCCCAGAATCGTGTTTGACGTGAAGGGGTTGTTTTGGGTCATCGGGGAAAGCAAGTGTGTTATAAAATGGTCAAAATTGGGAGATTTCTGGACATTCTGTCTGTAACGAGCGCAACGATCTGCCGTAGTAACCTCCGCTATAGCGGTGGAAAATACCGCTATAGCGGTGGTCAAGGGCGGACAACCTCACTTAAGACCGCTATAGGAGAAGTCGTCCCCTATAGCAGAGTGGGGACTGCTATAGCGGGCCAACGAGATTTTAATGCAGAAACAATTCCCAAAATATTTAGTTTTTCACAACTTCATTTTGGGAGAAGGGCTAGGTGATTTCTGGCGTTTTTATTCCTTTTCCCATTGAAATTCTTCCCTAAGGTAAGGTTTTTGTTCCCCAACTTTTGTATTACGTTTCCTATGCGGTAGAATTTCTAGGAGGGAATTTGGGGAAAGGTTGGCATAACCTAGGAATGGTGGAATTCGGGGAAGGAAGGGGTTCCCAGCATGTACATTCTTGGGTGTTGATAAAAGTATGTTAAAATGATCATAGGTTATTAAATTTTCCATTTTTATCCGTAAAAATGATAGAACTAGGAGAATTAACGGTGGGAAAGCCCGAAAAAAAGGGTAGGATGATCATGGGTGGCTTGGGGTTTAGCGATTTGGTATAATCCGGGTAATGCGAAGGCCTTGTGTGTTAAATCTATGTACTGTGTGTTGTTTTAGACCAAGAACGAGAGAGGAATCCGGAACACGGGAAAGCTCGGGTCGAATAGACCTTGAATTATTTCGAGGTAGGTGATGGCTTATGATTTTCTGTGAATGTCGTATATTCTTGTACTCATGTCTAAGTGATTGTATGCCTTACATTGCTTAGGAAAGTTGTCTGGAATTTCTAGGTTCCTGTTTACAGTCTGTGTTGAACGGTGTTTGCTTGTTGGTTTTACAAGTTATGTGTGTTCATCTATTGACTGTGGTTATTGACATTTGGTTGGCTCGGGTACCACGCCTGGTACGGGTATAACAAATGGTTGGCACGGGTACCACGCCTGGTACGAGTATAACAATTGGTTGGCACGGGTACCACGCCTGGTACGGATTTACTTTATTGCATATTGCATGTTGACTTTTGTATTACATTGATTGTTATTGGTCCGTGTGTGGACCGAGTTATTTTACTGAATGTAATACCTGATATTGGTTTCGTGAGTGCACCGGGTTATTTATTGAAAGGTGTTATTATTTGGTGGTCCTTGAATGGCCGGGAACTGTTGTATAACTGCTGTGTTGGTCTTGGTTTAGGCCGGGTTGATCATTACTCTTGGTAATTGTCTAGAGGGGATTCCAGGGTGGGTCTGGGCTAGACGGAAAGGTATGGTTATTGGTACATGTTTGTGGTATAGAACTGTAAAAGATGGACGTCATGCGGGAACAAGGTAGGTGGAGACTGTAGTCTAGGACCTGTTGACTTGTTGCATGTTTTCCATATATTTAATTGAATTTGTTGTACTGTGTATATACTGTTTACTTGAAAACTGGCTGATGATCCTACCAGTACACAGTGATGGTGTACTGATACTACACTTGCTTTTGTTTTGGTGAGTACAGGAAATCGTCCATCGGCTGAGACGCGACCTCATCTTTAGCACCGGCGATTCTGACTTTCAAGGGTGAGCTGCTTGATTCGAGCTACCTTGGGTTATCCTTAGAGTTTCAGTCTATTTATTTCGGACTTAAAACTATTTCATTTTATCTTTTGGGATTGCATCCCCATATTTTAGGTATTTGGTATTGATGTTTGGTACGATGACTTTCAGTTCCTAGGTGGAATTTTCCGCAGATTCATTATTATGATTAGTTTTTGATTCGTTTGATTGCTAGTTTACTTTTCGCTTGTTGGTTTTAGGCTGTTAGTCTAGGAAAGGGTTGAAGTCTATTGGTTCGCTCATCCGGGAGTTGGGTGGGTGCCACTCACGATGGGTTGGGTCGTGACATAAAATAAAGCAGTGGGAGAGTTAATAAATATGGTAATGAGGTGCCTTGTATGGTAATATGGTAATATGGTATGGGAAAGCCCGAAAATATGTGATTTATCAATGTGGTGCCTTGTCATATTCCGATATCTTGTTTAGGAACTATGATTTGCTCATTTGGTAAGATTGAATAAGAATTTGAGAAATTTTGATAGTTTTCACAATTTGTGAGATTTTCATGTTTATGGGAAAAAATATAACTTAAGAAATTCAAATTATATGTCCAAACAAAACTTTAACTTTATATCAATCTGATTTCATATCATATGTTGAAATAGACCATTACTCAAATAGGATTGGTCCCATAAAAATTAATTATTTTTTAAAATTTTCTTTATAGTGTTTCGGGCATCTAAAAAGGCCAAATAAAGGAAAAAAGATCCCGGTACAAACCAAAATAATAAAACTACTTTTTTTTATTTAAGAAAAGGCTATGCAGAAACCCAGAAACCCAAAAAGAAAACATTAAATAAACCTGAAAGCTTACCTTATTCCATGAATTGAACTTTTGAAAAGCCTAAGAGCATATAATTAAATTATGTAAGTACCAAATTTCCACGAATATAAGCATATGGTTGAGCTGTCCATTCAATAATTGAATAAAATCAAACTATGATAGAAAGTCTTAATCACATGGGAAAAATCAAATCCCACTTATAGGCTACAATTGCGGTATGAGTCAATATTCCCTTGATTACACATATAAACGCATAATCCACTAGTCGGACTAAAATGGGTGTAAATTATTTATATCTTTAATTTTGCTTTAAAATTTCAACTCTCCTCAATTATGAATACTAGACATCTTCCTCCTATCTATGCATTGTTTATCTTATTATTGTTATTTTTAGTCTTTCATCTATGTAATACCTTTTTATGTGATAAATAATATTTAAATTTTAAATCAAGTATTGATAGTTCTTTTTATTTAAGTTCATTAATATTATAAGTAGAATATATTTTTGTGAATTTGTCACAAAATTTAATGTACTTTTTTTTAATATTACATGAATTAAGTATGTATCTACTACTGTGTGTATGTTTAAATTTAACTTTTGTCTTATCTTTATTGTCCATATAAATAAATTAGTTTTGAATATTTTTTAAATTATAATTTAAACTTCATTTACAATATGAATAGATTTTCTTTAAGGAACTTGTTACAAAATATACATCTACTTTAATTTATTACTTCTGTATTACCTGCATTAAAATACGTTTATAAATTTATTATTACCTATTATTTTTAACTCTGAAAATAAATATTAGAGTTTTGATTATTATTACTTATAACATTAATTTCTTATTTTGCTTATTTGTTTCATATAGAACGCCATTAACTTATATTATATACTCAATGAGTATTTATCAGTTCTTTTTACGTCTCAAAAATAATATTTATTTTTTCTATTGGAAATTCATTACATGGATATTATTTCTCTTTTTTCTCATTTTTTGATATCTTCTTTAACTTTTCCTACGTCTCAAAAATAATATTTATTTTTTCTATTGGAAATTCATTACATGGATATTATTTCTCTTTTTTCTCATTTTTTGATATCTTCTTTAACTTTTCCTATTTATATGATATATTAGAAAATCGGAAATTTTATTTCTTAATTACATTCTCTAAATTACCCTGTTACCCTAAAAATGGTAAAGTTGAATTTATCGTGAAATTTAAAAGACACATATATTGAATAGATCGAGATAAAGAAATGAATAAACAAGAAATAATGTAAATAAGATGTAAGCTAAGAACAATTGAAAGAATTAATAACATTGAGTAATTAGAGTTTGTGCAGTTTGATTCAAATGATATCCATGATGACGATGATCAGAACCAACTTGATATACACATGAACAAACTAATAATATTGATATGTTTGTTAGAATCAGAATACAGGATTGAGCAACTGAAATCCAATTGGTCCTTTAACATGAAGATTCGACTCTTTTTATAGGGATGAATTCTAAGAACTTGATAACCAAGAATTATTCCCTCTTAACTCATATTAAATGATAAATTAAATGATATTTAAGAGTAAAAAGAGTAATGTTTGCCATCTGATGACTCCCCCTTTGGGTGGTCGAGCCTTGGTCTGGTTTCGAACCTTGACCCAGTTATGAACCTTGGTCTGGTTTTATTCTTTCGAGACAGATCTACCTTTGGTATAGAACTACCACTCTCCTAACCTTCCATGTGTCTGTATCTAACTTATTCACGTGTCTCATCTAATTTTGCCTTATACAGATAGTCCCCATGCTCTTTGGACAAGATCTTCTTTTTGTTCGGTGAACATAAATGGTTTTTCTTCCTTTATTGACAGATCTAAAATATAAACTTTCCCTCGAGGAAAAGGATTTGTATCTTCCTTTAGAACGAAACAAAACGTCCCTTTCATTAATGTCCTAACATGGGTCACTCACTATCATATTTTTTAAGACACGTGACCGCGTGCGATTGGTTCTCGAGGCAGTTAAGTTTTTAAAGCATCGCAATGATGACTAAAGATCCCGATAAAATCTACTTTGTCTTTTGAAGCTTTTAAACCGTCAGGCAATTTTCTTCTCTTTTTTCTTGCTTCTAAAAATCTTGATTCTTGATATTCTTCTCTCCTTCTTCTTCAAAAACCTTTCAACCTTCTCTATATTTCTTCCCAGAAATGGTTAAATCTTCAACCCATTCTTTAATTCCTTTTTCTACCACCATTTCTAGTTCTTTTTCTTATGGTGTGCCATTGTTGGCGACTGTCAGAGGCAAGGCTGATATCGCTGACCAGTCTCCACTCAATTTTATTCTCTCATTGAACTATACCTTAGCAGGTGATTGTACTTAATGGGCTTTATCCATTGATGGTGACAAGGGTGAGCCGGTCTAAATTATTATTTTATCATCAAATCTTTTATCTTCCACAGTGTTCGAGAAGATTGTTGTTGGGATAAGGTCTTCAAGTTCGTATTCCTGATAATATAATCTTCTTTAGATCTGGTTACTTGAATGTGTATACTTACCCATTTTCTCTAGGTCTTGATCTGGTAATTAATCCGATAATCATAGATTTATGCAAATGTTATGACATTTGCCTTGCCAAGGTTAGTCTTGCGGTATAGAGGATAGTGGCATATCTCTAATTTCTGTCCCAAAAAGCTTATTTCCCTAATGCAGTTTTTAGCTTAAGCCATTTGATGCGACTCTACGGTCCTCGAATATTTTGAGGTGGGGTTATGTACATCATAAAATGAGGAAAATCTAGTCTTCTCTCTAGCATATATGAGAATAATGATTGATATTTGATGAAGAGATTTATGCTTGTTAAGACCAAGGAAATTATCCCACACAGCTTTCATTCCCAGAGGCTTGGAATATGAATCGTAATTAGAAAATATTCTATTGTAATTTTTTTGTTGTTCAGATTTGTCTTCTTTTGCTTGATTATCTACCAAATGAGTACTAAACATTATTATGGGCCTTCCTCAATGGATCTAATACATTCTAGATGTCTCTCGACTAGAGTACTGGACTTGGAAAAAGATTTCCAAGAACCAATGGAAAGCGAAGAACCATGGCAAGGATTATTTCCCTTTCACTATCTCGATGATCCCTCGAGTTTATCTTTCGTATTTTTCTAATGTTGCTTACTTTTGGCGGGTTTTCTTAAAAAGATTATGGTGTCAAACCCAGAGCTTGATTCTCAGGCATCTGCTCATCGGATCTCCAAAGTCAAAGAGAAGAAAAAAGGCTCGGCCTTTATTTCTTCACAAAAGAAGTCTTCTTCTCCTGCAGAACCTCCTTCCAAAAAGAAGAGAAGATTTTTAAGAACTAGCTCTTTTGGAGTTATTGTAAATATCAACGCTAATGTCGATGCCCCTTAGGACGTACCTTCTTAATTCCCCTCCTTCGATCTAAACCTTCTTATATTCTTGAAATGGTTACCACTGTAGATGACGAGTAAATTGGGGATAAGGCTATGTTCTCATAAATCATAGATTTGTCGTAGCCAAGGAACCAACTCCTAACAGATCTAAGATGTCATTAGTCTATTTCAGTAAAGCTGTTATGAGGTCAAAAGCTACCAAAGAGTTGAATCCCCTGCACCTGGATAATATTTGGAGGAAATCCAACCTCCATGTGCTTTGTCTGAGCCATCCATTTTTTACCCTCCATATGGAGTGGACGGGCCCTTGGAAGCATTTGTTCAATGAGGTTTTACAAGCCTCTACTCAAATATATCTTTATTTCATGATTATTGATCTATGTGTTAGTTTTCTTTTTCTCTTATTCTCACCCATCCCCTTTTTCTCCTTACCTCTTTCAAGCCAACACACTTTTTAACAAAAGCCTTCAACTTAGCCTTAAGAAAATAGAGGATATCCAGGTTCAGCTAGATTGTCATGAGCAAAAGATTGTGTCCTTAAAGGCGAACTTACTAGAAAATTGAAAGAAGCAACCATCTTTGAACTTGTCACTAAACTAAAGGACGAACTTGAGGAGGCTAAATATAATTATGAACAGGACAATCGAGATTGTGAATAGGCCATACGAGGTCTGGAGTATGCTAATCAAGGTTTAGATTATGTCAACTAGGAGAAGGAGGCATACCGTAGAAGGCCGATCAACTTCTTTTTGAACTCTATTTTTTACAAGTTGGCATGGACACTCAAGAGAGGGACCTTTACACATACATTGAGAGGGAAACTTCCTTGAGTCTAGACTCCAATGGTTAGAAGCTGAGATGGCAGCTAGGGATGCTTTGAATTAGGAGAGTTTGCGCCAAATATATATAGGCTTTTCATGGCAAGAAACAAGCTCCAGTTATAGAAAGAATCCATCAAAATGTTAGATGATCGCTATTATGTTTTAACTTATTAATACTAGGAGATCAAAGTGACAAACCTCTCTCTGATTGCATAGCGAAAGAAGACCGCCTGAATTTCCTGATTGGGTATACAAGGTATCGGAGGTACACTCTGTAGGAAGTCAAGGAAGTGATCAAAGTCATTGATGCCAAAATCCTCATTCCTCAAGGTTTAGAGAATGAAGCTTAAGATAATATGTTGCCTACTCCTCCTTTGAGTCTTGCCGACCTTCATGGCGCTTCTCTAATTGAAGAAAGGAATGAACCTCTTGGTTCTCCTCCAATATCTTAGCTCCGGGATCTTCTGTTGCAACTCCTCACAACCCAATTTAATGTATCATATTTTATTCTCCTTTTTATAATATAACTGGTCTTTCTTGATCTTTTATTAATATAAACTTATACCGGATCAAGTAGTCTTTTATTTATATGATCTTTAATAATTGCTTTTACCGAAGATTTTTGAAATAATTCTAAAGTTTGGTTGACTCAAAGTTTTAATCATAAGCCTTGCCTTATTTCTCAAGCATAGAACTTCAAGTTTTAAGGGACTTTAAGGTAGATTTTATTGAAGAAAAAATTTGCATCCTATTTCTTACAATCTTCACCTTGATCAGATGCATTTTTTATTATTGGCTAAGTAACTTCTATTGCTCCAGTCTAATTTTGATCATAAGCTAAGTTCTATTTGACTAAGTATCTTTTAGCCTTTTATTCAAATTAAAACTCAGGAAGTGATCTATCTGATTTTGACATAGCCGGGAAAGAATTTTTCCGGTCATAAGTTACTTCATAAAAATCCAGGAATTAACACATCTGCCTTTTGATTTAAACGGTAAGATTCATCCAGTCATAAGTTATTTTATTGAAATCAATATTCAGGAATTGATACATCTGTTTTTTTTATTTGACCAAAAAAAATTCATCCGAATATAAATTATTTTGTTTGAATTAAAATTTAGGAATTGATACATCTGATTTTTCATTTTGACGAAAAAAATTCATTCGATCTAAGTTATTTTTCTAATAGAAGGGGCCCTTTATTTTACAGTTGTGAAGAGGACGTATCCTTCTCACTTTAGGCATAAGTTTCTTGAAACTTTTTTGTTCTTAATATAAGTGTTGGACTTTTTGTTTTTAATTCCAATGCTGGAATCTTTTATTCTCACTTAACTCGATCATTCAAATCCTAGAATTTTGCTCAATGAGAATATGAATGAAGAGTAAAATGTTAAGAAGAATTTTATTTCCTTGATTGTAGATGTTCTTATACAATAACCTTTTTCACAGCCAACCAGAGATAGATAAATCATATTGCCTTTATGCAGATAACTAGTGTTATTACATATATCTTAAAATCAACTACCATCTATCCAATTTAACTGGCTTTAATTCTTCTCCTTTCTTTGGCCTGTTCCATCCCTGATTAATTACTCTGTGTAATGACCCTCCAAGTTATTTTCTATATTTTGTGCTTTTTCCATATTTTGAATTTTCCCTCAGCAGCTACAGGTCATTTATGACTTGCTGGGACTGACAGTTTGGTGTCTGGACCATTCGTTAGGTCGTTATGGCCATTTCCCTGTTTCAAAACTTGAACTTAGGAAATCTGTGACTTTGATCAACTTTCTTGGTAAACATGCTCAAAATTGAATTCTGATAGTCTCGTTAGCTCATGAATGGAGATTTTGGTCTAGTGAGACCCTTAGTCGGGGGTCTAGGAGCTTTCAATTAGGTTTTGTCTTGGTTTCTGTATTGTCAGGCTAGCTTGGCTTGTGGGATTGACTTTGGTCAACATTCGGAGAAGACGGCCTCGGATGGAAATTCTGTCAGCATGGTTAGCTTTGAAATATTGACTTTGAGCTAGAAGAATCTTTGGTTTGAGTCTCGAGGCTTCTGGACTTGTTTTAGGGTATTGAGTTCTAAGTTGGTTTTTAGGCATGGGGCCCACTTTTTATTAAAACAATCTCTGTTGGGAGTTTTGTCAATTCTGTTGAGTCCGGAATGCTATTTCTGGTAGGGTATCATGGTTGGTTTGTGTTCACGGGGTTTCGAATAAATCTCGAAGGTCCGCCGGGTAACTTTTAGCCTTGGAAAATTTCTGGTTGTTTCTGTGTGTTGCAGACCAGTTTGGTCATCGCGACCGCAAGGTGGCTGTCGTATTCATGATGGTCTAGCTTTTTGGCCATCGTGATCGCATGCGTTGGTCCTCGCAACCACAATGAAGCAGGCTGGGACCCGATCTAACTTGTTCTACGATCGTAATGGTCTAGCCAACGCTTCCTCGCGACAGCGATGAAGGACCCCTGACAGCTATATATAAGATGCCAACTTCATTTTCTCCTCCACAATTGCAAACTTTCTCCATTTATAAGCTCCTAAGCTGCGATTCATAAGCTAGTTAGTCATTTCTCTTGGTCTGGTAAGTCCTCTCTGATCCCTCTTCTCTTTTCCGTTGTATAATTCTCCTTAATTTTATTATTTCGTTAATTTTCCTTTGGTAATTCTCTTGAACTAGTAGGACTTCGGGCTGTTTTGAGCCCCAAAATGAGCCCCGTTCGCGCTCAACTTTTGAGCATGGGTTCCTTGACCTGTTGTGGATGTAATTGTGAATTTTATTTTCAATTTTTTTTGCATGGGCCTCGAGGGTCATTTTCTGACCTGATTTCTAGCTCGAAATTTTGTAGAGTAATATGGGTGTCATTCTTCTTGTCTTGACACCTGGATTATGTTCTTGATAGTGTGGCAGCTTTCTGAGGCTGTTCGAAAGGGAATGGCACATGAGTGATGGTTTGTGTTCGCGGTTCAGCCCTGAGGTAGGTTACAGTTTACTTTTCTAGATTGATTTAGTTATTTTTATATGATATATGTTACTGGAACGTTAGGTTGGACTGTAGATAGAAATAGGCTTAAATCTTGTAACTTGTAAAATCTTGGCCATTTCAGATCATAGATTAGGTTTATTCATGTTATCCTTAGTCTAGGAGCTGTAGTACTGTTATAGCTTGTATAGAATCGTTAGTATACTTTTAGGAGTTTTTAGAGGTAGAGTAGAAGCTTGTAGTTATTTCCGTAGTTATGTTTCGTTATTTTTGCCTTATTGTCAGTTTTATGTGTAATTGTGGGCCCGAGGCTAAAGCTTGGATTTGGATGGATTTTCCAGGTCAGTTCTCTTGATAGGAGGGTGTTTTGCCCGGCTTTGTCTTGTTATGTGTTACATTCCCTGAACGTGAAAGTTTACATGCTCATACTGCATTCCCATACCTATCGGTACAAAAAGGGATAATTTTTGAGGTTTTGGTTCCAAACTTAATATTTACTATGGTTACTGTGATTTCGTACTTTAAAGGAATTATTTTGGGATTTTACTACCGGTTTTAGAAAGGGAAGGAAAAATACTACTTTATGTCGGTCCTGTTCCCGAGCCCCTTTCTCTTTTTCCACTTATATATATAAATTTATCATCTGATGCGGTATTTCGGACCTCCAATGCGTTATTCCAAATTTTTACTTCCCATTTACATACATACATGTATATGCATAGTACGATGTGGTATTCCGGGCACCCGATGTGGTATTTCGGGTTTATACTATTATGCATTCATGTATCACAACATCTTCCATTGCATTACATTGGCTTGAGTGTATTTGGATTTTCGGTTGTCTAGATTTACTTGTTATTATTTCCTTCTTGTTGATTCGGTTAGTCCTTTTTCAATTTTATAACTAGATTTAGGTGGATCCCTGTATTTAGCTTACTTTTCTGTAATTTATATTATATATTATCTTTTTGCGCTTGATCGGACTATGATGCTTATTAGGTACCCATTGTTTTGGTACTCATACTACACTCTGCATCTTTTTTCTTATGCAACACCTAGTATGAGCCACCCCCATTGACCCTTCCATCATTTGAGGAATATTGCAATTCAGATCGCGGTGAGCTCCTAGCGCCTTGGAGACTTTATATGCTTTTCATCTATCATTTCTGTCTATATTTTGTATTTTGGGTAGACAGAGTCAGTTGTATAGCTACTCCATACTTTAGATGCTCTTGTACCGGTGACACCAAGTTCAGGTTGGTTCTTTTGTATGTTTTGTCATCTTGGTCACTTTAGGGCCATTTATGTATATTTAGTACAGTTGGTATGTATATATGCTATTGGCCTATCTTCCTTATTTATATATCTTTCTCTTTCCATGTATAAACTACTTTATTTAGCTTCCGCATGGTTTGGGTTGGCTTGCCTACTGAAGGTTATGTAGGCGCCATCATGGACCAGTTTTGGGTCATGACAGAGTTATAGCAAGGATCTAGGTTCACCAGTCTTGCCAGTATAAGAGGAAAGTGTCAAGTAGAGTCTCGTGGATCGGTATACTGACATCCATATCCAATCTATGAGAGGATATAGGACATTCCTAAGAAAGATTCCATCTTATTTGATTCCCTATCGTGCTTCCTTGACTTGATCAACTTCTAAGTATCCTTGTTTCACTCTTTCTTAGATGGTTCGGACGAGATCGACATCGAGTGAGGACGAGGCCCCTACACCTGCAGTTAGAGCCCCAGCTAGGGGATGGGGTAGAGGTTGACCCAGAGGTCAAGGTAGGGATTGGGTTGCAGTCCCATCTCGGGCCTAGAATAGGACACTGTCACCAGAGCATGAGGTTACGATTTAGGAGGTTCAGTATGAGCCAGAGGGTATGGGTCCAGCCTAGCATCTGACAGATTTCGTGGCTACTCTAGTGCTGTAAGACACCTTGGTTCGGTTACTTGGGTTTCTTGAGGGTATGATTCCACCAGCAGCTTTACTAGGTACTCTGATTGGTCCTCAAATTAGAGATGAGGCTCAGACTTCAGCCCAGGTAGCGGCTCAGGGTTCAGGAGCGCACTCTGCTACTGTGGCTCCCAGATTAGAGGTATTGCCAGTCTTTGCAGTTGTGCCACCTCTTCCAATCGGGCTCATTATGTCTTCTGAGGAGCAGAAGATGCTTTGTAGATTTATGAGATTGGGTCCTCGAAGGTTTTAAGGTGCTTCTAAGGAGGATGCACATGAGTTTCTAACTAGCTGCCAGGAGAGATTGCATAATTTAGGGTTAGTTGAGTCACATGGAGCAGATTACACTGCGTTTCAACTAGATGGTCCAGCAAAATAGAAGTGGAGGTCATATGTAGCTTGTAGGCCAATCGATTCACCTCCGCTTACTTGGGCCCAGTTCTCCACAGCTTTTCTGGAGAAGTATGTGCCACGTAGCATGAGAGAGCGGTTGATGGATCAGTTCTCCGAGTTAGAGCAAGGCTCCATGACTATTTTTGAGAATGAGGTTCGCTTTCATCAGTTGTATAGGCACGCCACTATGATTCTACCCACCGAGCATGAGAGGGTGTGTCACTTTGTTTGAGGATTGACTCTACAACTCAGATTGTCCACAGAGGGTATGGTGGAATCAGGCCAGTCCTTCCTGGAGGTAGTAGACCATGCCTACACTATTGAGGGCATACTTTATAAGGCCCAAGGGGGCAGCGATAAGAGGCCCCACCATCATGGCAGTTTCAGCAATTCATAGGCCAGTGGTAGAGGCCACTTTGGTAGGGGTCAGCATCAGCAGTGTTTCCAGCTGAGCCATCCTGTCCAGGTGGTATTATAGACTACTGAGGGTTAGAGTAGCCAGAGTATTGTTCTTGCGCCACGAGGTGCTCATTCAGGGTCCATAGGTTATGATGATCGTCCTGATTCAGTTGGGTCATCACAGCGGAGTATGTTTGGCCGAGGTTGTTATGAGTGTGGCGGGATAGGCCATTTTTCTAGAGAGTGTTCATTAGCGCAACACCCTAGATGACAGGATCAAATAGTTCAGACCCCCAGGGCTCCTGCACCTCCAGCCAGAGGTGGTACACAGGGTAGTAGAGGTGGTCCCCAAGGTACTAAAGGTGGTCTTCAGTCCGGTAGATTAGATGGTCGTGATGGTCGGGGCCATATGTATGCAGTTCTGGGTTGGACATAGGTTGAGGTTTCAGATTCTATCATTACAAGTATGATCTTTTTTGTCATCATTCTGCTTCTGCTTTGTTTGATCTGGGGTCTACCTTCTCCTATGTGTTTTTTTATCATGCTACTCATCTGGAGTCTGCTTGTGAGTCATTGCCTGCGCCCTTGTGTGCACTACCCTAGTAGGAGATTCTTTAGTAGTGGATCAGGTGTATCGGGCTTATGTGGTGACTCTCTTGGGATACGACACGTGGGTAGACTTGGTTGTGCTTGATATGGTTGATTTCGATGTGATCTTAGGCATGGATTGACTGTTTCCTTATCATGCGGTCTTGGATTTCTTTGCCAAGACTACTACCCTATGGATGCCTGGTATCCCTCCTATCATATGGAAGGGTGCCGATAGCCACATGCCAAGGGGAGTTATGTCTTTCCTGAGCTCCCAATGGTTGGTTGGAAAATGGTGCTTAGCCTATCTTGCCTACGTCTGTGATACTAGTGCCACCACTCCTTCTCTTGAGTCAGTTCTTGTGGTTTACGAGTATTCAAATGTGTTTTCTTCTGATCTTTTGGGTCTTCCTCCTGATCATGACATTGACTTTAGCATTGATGTTGAGTCTGGCACTCAGCCTATTTCTATTCCGCTATATCAGATAGTTCCAGCTGAGTTGAGGAAGCTTAAGGATCAGCTCCAGGATCTGTTGAGTTGAGGGTTTATCAGGCCTAGTGTGTCTCCGTGGGGTGCTCCAGTTCTGTTTGTGAAGAAGAAGGACGAGTCCATACGTATATGTATTGACTACAAACAGTTGAATAAGGTGACAATAAAGAACAGATATCTGATGCCGCATATTGATGATTTGTTTGACCAGCTATAGGGGCAACAGTATTCTCTAAGATTTACTTGAGGTCCGGCTATCACCAGTTGAAGATTTGGGCTGCGGACATCCCAAAGACTATATTTAGGACTCAATACTAGCATTATGAGTTCCTAGTCATGTCTTTTGGGTTGACTAATGCCCCAGCAACAATTATGGAGTTGATGAACCATGTGTTCAGTGCCTTCTTGGACTCATTTGTGATTGTGTTCATCGATAACATTCTAATATATTCAAGGAGTAGAGAGAAGCATGAGCAACATCTTAGAGTTGTACTTCAGACCTTGCGATACCATCAGTAATATGCCAAATTCACTAAGTGTGAGTTTTGGCTTGAGTGTGTGGCATTCCTAGGGCACGTGGTGTCCAAGGATTGGATTGTGGTAGATCTGACAAAGATTGCGGCAGCTTGTGATTGGGCTAAGCCTACTTCTCCTACCGAGGTTCACAGTTTTGTTGGGTTGGCAGGTTACTATAGACGGTTTGTGGAGGATTTTTCTTCTATAGCAGCTTCATTGACTAGATTGATTCAGAAGAACGTTTCCTTTCGGTGGTCAGATGAGTGTGAGGCGAGCTTTCTGAAGCTCAAGGCCTTGTTGATTTCAGCTTCGATTTTTACTCTTCTGGTCGAGGGCTAGGGATTTACCATGAATTATGATGCTTCAGGTATTGGTTTAGGTTGTTGTTGATACAGCAGGGCCGAGTTATTTCTTATGCTTCCAGATAGTTGAAGGTTCATGAAAGGAACTACCCCACACATGACTTGGAGTTAGCAGCGGTAGTCTTTGCATTAAAAATTTAGAGGCATTATCTTTATGGCGTGCATTGTGAGATCTTCACTGACCATTGTAGTCTTCATTACATTTTCAGCCAGAAGCATCTAAATTTGAGGTAGCGTAGGTGGTTGGAGTTACTGAAGGACTATGATATCTCTATTCTTTATCATCCAAGCAAGGCGAACATAGTAGTGGATGCCTTGAGGTAAAAGGCAGTGAGTATGGGTAGCTTGACTTTCTTAGTGACAGAGGAGCGATATTTAGCTTGGGACATCCAGTCCTTGTCTAACAGATTGGTTAGACTTGATATTTCTGAGTCGGGCTGTGTTGAGGCTAGATCATCCTTGTTGGAGTAGATTCGGGCACAACAGTTTGATGATGCAAGGTTGAGGATCATTCGTGATAAGGTGTTAAGCGGTGAGGCTAGGAAGGCGTCCTTAGATTAAGAGGGGATTCTGAGGATCGAGGGTTGTATTTGTGTTCCTATAGTTGGTGACTTGGTTAGATTAATCTTGGAGGAGGCTCATCATTCTAGA
This sequence comes from Jaltomata sinuosa, assembly GCA_003996215.1. NCBI lineage: Eukaryota > Viridiplantae > Streptophyta > Magnoliopsida > Solanales > Solanaceae > Jaltomata > Jaltomata sinuosa. Next base: position 234,675 of record QJPP01007359.1, read on the forward strand.
TATTCCATTCATCCTGGGGCAACTAAGATGTATCATGACTTGAGAAAGCACTACTAGTGGTGTGGGATGAAGAGGGATATTTCATCTTTCATGTCTAGGTGTTTGAACTGTCAGCAAGTGAAGTTTGAGCACTAGAGGCCAGGTGGTTTGACTCAGTGGCTACCCATTCTGGAGTGGAAATGGGAGCGGATAGATATGGACTTCTAGTCCGTTTGCCATGTACCTTGCAGAGATTTGATGCTATTTGGGTCATTATGGATAGGTTGACAAAGTCTGCTCACTTTCTGCCGGTTCAGACTTCCTACAATTCCAAGAGGTTGGTTCAGATCTACATTCGTGAGATTATCCGTTTGCATGGTGTGCTAGTTTCCATTATTTCTGACCGTGGTATTCAGTTCACTTTGCATTTCTGGAGGTCTATTCAGAGAGAGTTGGGCACTAGAGTTGAGCTTAGCACCACTTTTCATCTGCAGACTGACAGCTAGTTAGAGCGTACTATCCAAGTTCTGGAGGATATGTTGCGAGCTTTCTTTATTGATTTTGGAGGTCAGTGAGGCCAGTGCTTAGCCTTGGCAGAGTTCGCTTATAATAATAGTTACCATTCCAGCATTCAGATGGCTCTGTTCGAGGTATTGTATAGTAAGCAGTGCAGATCTTTGGTGGGTTAGGTTGATGCTTTCAAGGTTTGGCCGTGAGGTATCGACTTTCTTTGTGATTCTATGGATAGAGTTCAGGTCATTCAAGAGAGACTTTGCACTGCCCAGAGTAGGCATAAGAGTTATGCTGACCAGAGAGTTTGAGATCTAGAGTTCATGATTGGTGATAGTGTGTTCCTTTGAGTGTCACCCATGAAGGTCGTGATGAGGTTTGGGAGGAAGGGTAAGCTCAGTCCTAGGTTCATTAGGCCATTTGAGATCCTTCATCGCATTGAGGAGGTTGCTTATGAGTTGTCCTTGCCTCCTACTCTTTCCAGTGTTCACCCAGTTTTTCATATCTTTATGATGCGTCGGTATATTCTGGATGAGTCTCACATGCTTCAGTGAGATTTGGTTCAATTGGACGAGTCTTTGGCTTTTGAGGAGGAGCCTGTTACTCTTTTGGACAGGCAGGTTAGGAAGTTGAGGTCCAAGGAGATTCTGTCAGTTAAGGTTCAGTGGTGGTATCGTCCTGTCGAAGATGCTACTTAGGAGATTGAGACTGCCATATGGACTCGCTATCCTCGCCTTTTTGAGTCTTCAGGTACTACCCTTTCTCTAAATTTCGAGGACAAAAGTCCTTTTAGTAGTAGATATTTTAATGACCCTTCAGGTTATTTTCTATTTTTCGTGCTTTTTCTGCATTTTAAGTTTTCTCTCAGCGGCTACAGGTCATTTATGACTTGTCGAGACTGACGGTTTGGTGCCTTGTCGTTTGTTAGGTTGTTATAGTAATTTCACTATTTCAGAACTTGAACTTAGGAAATCTGTGACTTTGGTCAACTTTCTTTGTGAACATGCTCGAAATCGAATTTTGACAATCCTGTTAGCTCTGGAATAGGGATTTTGGTCTAGCGGGACCCTTGGTCGGGGTATAGGAGCTTTCGATTTGGTTTTGTCTTGGTTTCTGTGTTTTCAAGATAGTTTGGCTTGTGGGATTGACTTTGGTCAACATTTGGAAAAGACGACCTCAGATAGAAATTTCATCAGCACTGTTAGCTTTGAAATGTCGACTTAGGGCTAAAGGAACCTTTCGTTTGGGTCCCGAGGCTTCTAGAGTTGTTTTGGATTATTGAGTTTCGAGTTGGTTTTTAGGCATGGGGTCCACTTTTCATTAAAATAATATTTGTTGGGAGTTTCGTTGATTCTATTGAGTCTGAAATGCTGTTTTTGGTAGGGTAGCATAGTTGGTTTGTGTTCACGGGGTTCCGAATAAATTCCGAGGGTCCATCGGGTGACTTTTTAGCCTTGGAAATTTTTTGGTTGTTGTTGTGTGTTGCAGACCAGTTTGATCATCGTGACCGCGAGGTGGCCATAGCGTTTGCAGTGGTCTAACTTCCTGGCCATTGTGTGCGTTGCTCCTCACGACTGTGATGAAGCAGGTTGGGACTCGGTCCAGCTTGTTCTATGCGATCGCGTGGCTGGACCATCGCGATTGTGATGTTCTGGCCAGCGCTTCCTCGCGATCACGTGGAGTCCCTCGCGACGGTGATGAAAGACCCCTGATATTTATATATAAGTTGTCAACTTTGTTTTCTCCTCCACAATTGCAAACTTTCTCCATTGATAAGCTCCTAAGCTGCGATTCCAAAGATTTACTTATTTCTCTTGGTCTGTTAAGTCCCCTCTAATCCCTTTTCTCTTTTTCGTTGTATAATTCTCCTTAATTCCGTTAGTTTTCCTTTGGTAATTCTCTTGAACTAGTAAGACTTCGGGGCTATTTTGGGACCCCAAAATGAGTCTCGTTTGTGCTCAACTTTTGAGCATGGGTTTCTTAACCCGTTGCAGATGTAATTGTGAATTTTGTTTTCCGTTTCATTGTGTGAGCCCCAAGGGTCATTTTCTGACCTAATTTCTGGCCCAAATTTTTAGATAGTAATATTAGTGTCATTCTTCTCGTTTTGACACCTAGATTATATTTTTGATAGCGTGGTAGCTTTCTGAGGGTGTTTAGAAGGGGAAGGCACACGAGTGATAGTTTGTATTTGCAGTTCAACCCCGAGGTAGGTTACAGTTTACTTTTCTAGACTGAGTTAGTTAGATTTAACAGTTGAAATTTTGAAGGTTCGTGGTTGGAGTTAGAATTTTGCGTTCTTTCTCATTGGCTTCGGTTTCGATCCTGTAAGAGTTTAGCATTCGCTAACTCTTAGAAATCTGTAGATTACTAGCTTTGCTTTCTTTTGGACGTGGAAAAGGTAACCATTAAACCTTTTCTTGTAGCTTTGGACAGATATTGAATGGAAACATGATTTTAATGTTTACTACTGTTTGTTGTCCGTGAGCCATATGTGAGTTAACATTTTTCGTGTTCTTTTATATTTATTTTTGCTCTCTATGGTGTTTACGATTCCGAAAGTTTGAGTTCAAAGTGTGGTTTATCTCGTCTTGTTGATTCGTAACCGGTTTTCTTTAGTAATAGAGTAAAGCGTTTAAAAGTTTGCGTTTTGGTCTTTTCTCTTCTAAACGTCAAAGCTTAAAACCAAAGAACTTGTTATAATGAAGACGTTAAGTTCTTGGTTTATTTATTATTGTCATTTTGTTTGCTAATGATTCGAGAGTCTAGAGGTATAAATAAACGGATACCCGTGGGAAAGATTTTTTAAGTCTCTATGGATCATGTAGCATGGATTTAATTATTTTGTTGTTATGGCCCAGAGGCATTCGTCCCGCACTTTTAATTTGAATGAGTATCTAACTTGGAAATTAAAGAAAGCTACTGATGAAATTTTGTCAAAGTGTTAAAATTGTTGATTATGTCCTACTAATTGGGTCTTAGTTGTGCTACTGTTACGTTGTTGGCTCATTTCGGATGACTCATATAGTAATTGATAAATGCCAAAATGGTATTACAGATGTCAACTGCAATGTAACTGAATGAAAATTGGTAAATAACATAGCTATGTAGCTTTAACATATACAATGTGGTTTTTGTCTTGCTAAGTTTTAAAACTTTTAAGTAAATGAGTTGAAGCCTTTCAATAAAATCTTTTTAGATAACTATAAAGTAGTAGTGCAATGAAGGTTTGGTTCCGAATAGGACTTTACTGTTTTGTACACTTGGAGCGATAATGTTATAGCTTGCTGATCACCAATCTGTATCTTCAAAAGCTAACTCTTCATACTGCATGGAACTTATCATCTGCCTTCTAGAAGGAAACCGTGCATTTTAGTCGGTGAAAGTCCAAAAAAATTTCATCTTCGTTGCCTCGGTTTTTAGCTACCATATACAGAGATAACTGTTGAAATGAAAAAATAAAAGAAAAGAGAAGAAAAATCAATTGTAAAGAGCGAGATGAGTCACGGATTGTTTCAAAATTCATCGTAAAAAATGAAAGAAAGGATTGAAAAAGGGACAAATACTCATCCCTACTTAGTAGAATAAATGCTTTAAACAGTAAGCTCTAACGAGAGCGCGAATAATATATCGTCTTGACTGAGGTCGCAACTCTCCGTCTTGGATAAGTACACGTAAAAAAAATGGCAAGGTCGCAACTTTGCGTCTTGACCCAAACCCTCTTAAAAAATAATAAATCTTGGATTCAACTAAGCGATTAGACTCAATCCTTAGGTGCGATACGCAAGTCGAGGTTGCATTCGTGCGTCTTGATAGGCGTATGTCGAAACTGAGGTCGTAACCTTGCATCTTAGCCGAGACCAATAAAAATTCAACAACATCAAAGCATAATAAATATCCTAGATTAGTTTAAGTCAAGTATAAGTTTATAAAAGCGACCGTGCTAGAACCACGGGACTTAGGGGTGCCTCATACCTTCCCCTGGATCAACAAAATTCCTTACCCGGTCTTCTATTTTTGCAGATCGAAAAATAAGAGTCATTTTCTTTTGATTAGGGATTCAAAAAGGTGACTTGGAACAATATAACTCAATTCCAAGTGGCGACTCTGTAAATAAATAAAATAGTCCCTATTCAATATCGTAACTTTAATTGGAAAAAACCATCATAAAAGAGGCGTGACACATGAAACTAACAACTCGGGTATGACAATCAACTGAGGTATAACATGCATACAACCAATCCATACCAAGAATAATATCAAAATCAGTCATTTCCAACTCAACTAGATCCGCTGAAGTGACTCTATGAAGGACTGAGATAGGGCAATTTTGGTAGATTCTTTTGGCTAGGACTGACTCACCAACAGAAGTAGAAAAACAAAAGGGTTCTAAAAGCTGATCATGACAAATCTCAAACTTACAAGCAACATAAGGGGTCATAAAAGATAAGGAGACACCGGGGTCCAATAAAGAATCCACATCTATAGAGAAGACTTTCAACATACCAGTAACAACATCCGGTGAACTCTCCTGGTCCTGACGAGAGGACATGGCATAAAGGCAGTTCTGGCACTGACTACCCGAACTAGAAGCAACACCCTGCTGGGTCGGTCGACCTCCTGGGTCTGCTAGGGCAGACTGAGTCCTGCTACCTCCCTGTCCCATCTTAGCTGAAGGGCAATCCTTAATCTTGTGTCCAACCTGACTACACCCAAAGCATCCTCCTGAACCAGTTAAGCACTCACCAAGATGACTTTTACCACACTTGTTGCAAAAAGGGTAATGAGTCCCCTTTGCAACACTCTCCTGCGAATAGGAATTAGATCCTCTACCAGTCTGATCATGACGAGGCCTTGGGGACTAGGTAGGAACACTAGCTAAAGAATGAACATGCCCTGATGATTTCTTCTAAAACAAAGAGTGATGCCCGCCTCCGGACCTATGATGGCCAAAACCTGAACTCTCCAATCTAACCCTATTGTTCTCCAATTCCATTTTCCTTAACTTGTATCCCTCGATCTATTGTGCATGAGTTATAAGTCGAGAAATATCCATATCACCCAAAAGCATCATGAACCTACACTCATTCTTTACCAAATCTGATACTCCATAGACAAACTTACTCATCTCATCCCACGGGTCAACCACCATGGAAGGGACATACCTAGAAAGCTGGGTGAACTTCAACCCGTACTCCTTAACCATCATAGAACCTTGCCTCAAATTCATGAATTCTTTGATCTTAGCTTGCCTCAACTCCCTCGGGAAGAACCGATCAAGAAAAGCCTTCTCAAAACACTCCCAAGTCATAGGGACCACGACCCTAGCCCTAGCATCTTTCCATTGAGTAAACCAAATATGATCCATATCCTTGAGTTGATAGGAAGCTAGCTCAACACCCTGTACACCGACAACTTGCATTACCCCAAAGATATTTTTTACCTTATCCAAGAAATTTTGCAGATCCTCACCAACCTTCGAACCCCAAAACTCAGGTGGGTTCATGCAAATGAAGTCTCAGACTCGGGCTTCTACTCTCCCTTGTAGATGGACGGGAATAGGAGCCTGCTGATTTGCCTGAGCGGCTATAGTCTGAGCTAGCATATGAATAGTATTTCTAAAATCCGCATTTGTGACCTTGAGGTCTGGAATCAGAGGGTTCACATTTTGGGCATTGGCCTGGCAAGGCATAGCACGGTGAGGAGGCATAATTTAAAACGCATAAAGAATGGATTAGAGGGTAATAGAGTTAAACTCTATCGCACGACATTGATCAATAAAGAAGTGAAGTTTTTCCTAAGACACCTCATAGCTTCTCTCTCATAAGTGTGGTGCGCTTCACATACATGAAAGAGACTCTACTCGATGCGGATTTCAGACACCCTAGGACTATTGAACCTGAGGCTCTGATACCAAGTTTTTCACGCCCCGAGACTACCCCCTAGGTGTAACACAGGACTTGGGACCACAAGTGCCCCAAGTTAACCCTTGGTCATAGCATACTCAGACATTCATAGGAAAAACATAGCGAAAGTATAAATAGAAAGCTAGGCAACCCAATCCATGAATGACAAAGTCAAAATGAAACATAATCCGAAGAAAGACCCGAATACCATCTATGTCTGAAAAGCCTATAATAATCATAAAGAGTTAATGGGACAATACCCCAACTAACTCAGATATCTAAAAGGAATATAAAAGAGATAGGTCTATTACTAGCCCTCGGATAATGAGGACTCACTGATGGAAACTGGATCTCCAGTGATGTCTAGCCACGAGTCTGAGGGAAGGAACCTGTATCTGCATCATCAATGGATACAACATGAGAATATGCGTCAGTACTATAGGATATATTGAATATATGAGACATGCATGAATATAGTAAAAACACACTTAAAACAAAATTAAAACTGAATTCATGCATAAGAAAGCATCATAAGTACATCTCATAGTTTAAAGCTTAAAGCATGAAATAGAAAAGCATAAGTCCTAAATCTTCATATCAGAGTTTCTCTTAACCGACATAAACTATGATGAGCTATATGGAGTCCAGTATCATACAACCACACCAAAAAAGATTGTCCTAATCGGCCAAAGTTAGAACCTTATCATATCAGGATCTTGTCATAAGCCACAGAGGGCACCTATGGTGGCACGTAGTTCTGGGACTAGGGGAAATCTCACCCCATCCAACTCGGTGCTAAATACTACTCCCAAAACATATAGATATAGCTCACATATCTTGTGACATAATCTAATGTCAATTCTATTTGAAAAGCATAAGGGTATAATCTAATATACCATGCAATTCACATAGCTTAGGTAGACATATCTAGATGCCAAACCTTTCATAAGTCATAAATACATATCTAATGTCATGCAATTCATACCTCAATATCCTTAAACTTAGCATAACCATAATTCAAAACATACTTTTCTTTCTAAATTCATAACTTGAAGAATTAGGCATGCGATTTCATAATACATAAGGCCATATTATCTAACATGCCAATTTTCACTTGAAATCATGTAATTCAATGGAATCATGCTAGAAATTATCTTTAATGCATGGGCTTTTTAAATCAATTAGGAAACCTCGAATAAATCATAAATAAGTAATGAAAAACCATAAATTGAAGCTTTAAAACTAAGCACATAAATTTTTCCCCAAATTGGGTAAGAACCCTAATTTCATAAATCTATAAATCAAGGTAAAAATCATGAGTTTTAGGCATAAGGATTAAAGGAATCCCTTATTAAATACTCACATACCTTAATTGAAGCTAACCCAACTGAAATTGAAAAGAAAAGGAGGCTTGAACTTGGAGCTTGAAGGAGTTTCTTCTTCTTTTGGAATAGGATTGCTTAGAATAAGAAGAGTTTAGGCTATTAGGGAATAAAACCCTACTAAAAATGGTCAAAACGACCTCACTTAGGAGTTAAAAGGGTGGGTGATTATAGAAATACCCCTGGAACTTAATTAAGAAAGTTGTTTTAAAAACTTGGCTTCAGGTTCCACGGGTCCTTTCCACGGACAGTAGAAGTAACCACGAGTTTTGTGTTGGACTCATAGTTCCTGAGCCAAAATTTCAAGCTGCGGATCTAATTCTATGACTCAACAAGACAGCTCGTGAAAACTTCCACGAGTTGTAGAAATCAGTCGTGATTTATGGGAAAATTGACCACTCTCTGTCTGATTTCCATGGGTCGGTTCCATGACCCGTGGAAACATCCATGAACTGTGAATCTGACCCATGGTTCTCAGACTTGAGGGTTGTCTGCAGGAATGGAATCACGAGTCCCTTTCACGACTCGTGGAATCATCCATGGCTCGTGGAATTGACCCGTGATCCCTGGAAGTTCAAAATTCTGCAAGGTTCTGAGTTTGAAAGGTAGATCAAATTCCAAGGTGTTAAAATTATATTTAACCAAATTTGAAAAGAGATAATGTAAAAATCAACGGTAACCATAATGAAAGTCAAAAACTGATATAATTAAGTGCAGAATAATTTGACTAACTATAACATCCCCAAGAACTGAAAGTTATCGTACAAAAATTCTAATTATAAAAAATATCTAAGATATCTAAAATGATTGAAAATAAATAAATAAGAGTCTCATTTTTTGGAATAATAAAAATGACTCAAGAAAGATCCACGGTAGCCTAAGATGTAGTGCTCACCCTTGTATCATAGTGTTAGCCACCTAGTCCAGATGAGATCGTGTCTGAGCCTCTAAAATATTATCTACACTCAACAAAAGAAGAGTACAGGGTAGTATTAGTATAAAATACTATGTACTAGTAGGTATCATAGGTCGACTCAATTTAGAATAGGTATATAATCATATCAAATAACAAGTAAAAGGGACTTCAGAACTTAGCATATAATTCAGTTAACAGATAGTCATCTCAAGTCAAGTCAACAACAGTAATATCAAGCTCATATAAGTCATAGAATATCACCATAAGAATGTAAGATTAATCACTTTCAATAGTCATAACATTGGAATCTTTGTCCATCTAACTTTCATAAATGTAACCAATACCTCTAGTCTCATCTCAACTCACAATACCATCTCACCGTATCTGACCACAAAATAAAAGCAATAATAAAAGAAAAAGTGTAAACGCATGTTGAAGGGTCTTATTTCTTTTCAACTAACCATGACCTGCAGGGGACGTACCAAGGTCCATGTACCCACCTGAACTATTTCTCATCAGTGTAATATCAATCCGCACTGACTTGTGGTACCTGATCCATAATAAGTAATAATATCAACCCATACCGGCTTGTGGTACCCGATCCAACTATAAAATAAACCTATGATTCCCAGTCCTATCTCTCAGAATATAACACAGTGCACTAAATCACATGTACACTTATTCATTTCAATTCATTTATCAGTTTCATATATACCTAGCTTATTTATTCAATATAAACATTAAAACACACATTATTTCAAACATGTCTGAAGATCAATCACAAGTTAAATAATTCAATCATACACAAGTACTAAAATAAGTCTCAACACTAATTTAAACTAGAACCTACCTCGAGTGAAGAATTATCACCCACAAGTTACTTCGCAATTGTATTGCCCTTCTTTATCACTTCGGAGCATTCAAAGTCTATAAACAACAATTTACAAGAGTAATTAATTATTTACTATTCAATTCAGGCCTTGGAAAATTAACCCACTAATTCTACTCTTAATCGAGGTTCGTAGTGTTCTCCAAGGGTCAATTAATTATTAATTAGCCCCACAATATTCATATAATCAATACCCAAAAGGTTTCTAATCAAGTTAACCCCTTTTAGCTATTTTTATGGCTAAAGGTATCATCTTTATAGAACCCAAGGTTCCCCATTAGTCCCAGTCATGTTTACAACTATCAATTCTATGCTAGGAATCATCAAATCACATCCTCTGATCAATTCTTGGTGAAATTACACCTACCCATAGGGCTTTCTCCAAGTTTCATACTTTTAGGGCTCAAACCCAAGAATTCCACCATTAATCTTCAATCTAAAGATCTTACAAGGATTAATGATTGATAAATGAAGAGGTTTATGGAATTACTTATCTCAAACGAAGGAAAATTCTCAATTCAAGGTAAAATTTCCCTCTTGGAGCTTTAGAATGCAACTTGAAGTTTGTGAGAAAATAATACACAAAACTGACTTAAGTGCAGGTAATTTATCCCATCACTCATCACGATGGGTTGTGTCTCACTACGATGAGTCGCTATGGAAAGAATTGACTCACTATCGTGACTCATCACAATGAGAGGTTATTCTCAATGATGAGTATCCAAAAATAGAACATTGCCAACTCGCTCAAAACCCCTTATTTCACAACACAACCTTGGTTTTTAGACATAAAGGATCGAACCCAATATGGTAATCACCATAACCAGAGTTCTATGAACTCGATTATCATCTTGAAACTTCCTATGGGACCCTAAACACCTAGACTATTTATAGATGTATTACACACTATCATATAATGAACTATGAGACTCCAACCATCTTTAGGGCAAATAACACTAGATTTTCATCGAAGCTCTCCCTAGCTTGAGATTTTATCAACTTTCATCTTAGGAAATTTTCTAGCTAGGTACTTATGCCCTCACTTTATTATAATTACAGAATAAGTTATTACATCAGATATAAATTAAACAATTGTTTGCCCCCGAATGACAACAAGAAGAAAATAAAAGAAAATGAGAATTACCTGAATCAGTGAACAAGTGTGAATACTTTCTATGCATGTTCACTTAGGTCTACCAAGTGGTCTCCTCAACAGGATGATTCTTCCAATAGACCTTTATAGATGCAATCTCCTTACTCCTTAATTTTCGAACGTCTCTATCAAGAATAGCAACAACCTCCTCTTTGTAAGAAAGGATTTCATCCAATAAGACTGAATCCCAATGAATTATATAAACACCATCTCTGTGGTACTTCTTAAGCATAGACACATGAAATATAGGATAAACTCTCGACAAACTCGGAAGCAACGCCAATCTATAGGCTATCAACCCCACACTCTGAAGAATCTTAAAAGGCCCAATATATCTAGGACTCAACTTACCACGATATTTGAATCGCATAATACCCTTCATGGATGAAACCTTGAGCAACACTTGCTCTCCTTTCATGAAATGCACATCTCTCACCTTTATATTCGCACACTCCTTTTTCCGTCTTTGAGCTGCTAGAAGATTCTCTTGGATGAACTTTACCCTTTCCATAGAGTCTCTCAGAAGATTGGTACCCTAAGGTCTCACTTCAAATGAATCGAATCAACCAATGAAAGATCTACACCTTCTCCCGTATAATGCTTCAAACAGAGCCATATTTATGCTCGAATGATATCTATTACTATAAACAAATTCAGCCAATGATAGATAATGGTCCCAATGATCCCTAAAATCTATCACACATACACGAAGCATGTCCTGCAACACCTGAATCATGCGCTCAGACTACTCGTCAATTGGAGGGTAAGAAGTTGTACTCAGGTCCAACCTAATACCTAACTCTTCATGCAACTCTACCAAAAGTTAGAGGTAAACTAAATACCCCTATCAAAAATAATGGAGATAGGCACTCCATGCAACTGGACAACTTCATTGAGGTAAATCTTGGTTAACTTAGCTGCAATGTAAGTCATCTAAGCAAGAATGAAATGTGAAGACTTTGTCAATCTATCCACAATAACCTATATTGAATCATACTTTCCCAAAGTCTTGGAAAGGCCCACCACAAAATCCATGGATATTCTCTCCCACTTACATTAAGGAATATGAATTCTCTGAAGAATACCACCACACTTTTGGTGTTCATATTTCACTTGTTGACAGTTTTGACAATCAACCAAAAAAATTGACTATGTCTTTTTTCATTCGACCCCACCAATAGTACATCTTGGTTACCCCAGGGTGTATGGAATACTTAGAGCAGTGAGATTCTGCCAAGATGTTGGAAATCAAGTCATCAACATGAGGCACACAAACTTTCCCATTAATTTTAAGAACACCTACATCATCAATCATGGCCTACTTGGCCTCACCCCACAACACCTTTCACGAATCTTTCTCAACTTAACATCATCAAATTTCTTACCCTTAATATGATCAAGAAAAGAGGACCTCGCTTTAACACACACTAACAATCCACCCCTTTCAGACACTTCCAGTCTCATAAAACTATTAGCTAGAGTCTAGATCTTTCTAGCCAATGGCTGCCTAGTTGCTTTCAAATAGGCCAAACTACCCATACTCTCAGTCATTCTGCTCAATGTATCAACTACTACATTAGCCTTACATGTATGGTACAAAATAGTAATTTCATAATCCTTGAGCAACTCCATTCATCTTCCCCTGCCTTATGTTCAAGTCCTTCTGAGTGAAAACATCTTACAAGCTACGGTGGTCTGTGAACACTTCACAATGCACCCCATACAAATAATATCTCCAAATCATGAGAGAAAATACCACAATAGCCAACTCCAAGTCATGAGCAGGATAGTTCTTCTCATGTACTTTTAGTTGCCTCAAAGCATAAGCGATAACATTCTTATCTTGCATCAACACAACACCTAAACCAGATTGTGAGGCATCACAATACACAATGAAATCCTTTTCTTCCACTGGCAAGGCAAGAATCATAGCAGTAGTTAACAAGGTCTTGAGCTTTTGGAAGCTCTACTCATACTCATCTGACCAAAGAAATGATACCTATTTCTAAGTCAAGCGGGTCAGATAGATAGCAATGGATTCAAACTCCCTCACAAATCTATGGTAGTAGCTAGCTAACCCTAGGAAATTACAAATCTTAGTCACTAAAGTGGGCATAGCCCAATTCTTAGCTGCCTCAATTATTTACGGGTCTACCATCACCCTCTCTCTCAAAACCACATGCCCTAAAAAGGACACAGAAGATAACCAGAATTCATATTTGGAGAATATCACATACAACTCCTTTTCCTTCAACAACCCTAACACAATCCTAAGATAATTTTCATGCTCCTCATCACTCATAAAATAGATTAAGATATCATCAATAAATACAATAATGAGTGAGTCTAGATAGGGATTTAATATCACATTCATCAAGCTCATAAAAGCAGTCGGGGCATTAGTCAATCTAAAATACATCACAAAGAAATCATAGCGTCCATAAATGCTTCAGAAAGCAGTCTTAGGAATATTAGAAGGATAAATTTTCAATTGATTGTATTCGGACCTTAGATCAATCTTAAAAAAGAATGATACACCCTGCAACTGGTCGAACAAGTCATCGATATGAGGGAGAGAATACTGGTTACGAATCATAACTTTATTCAACTGTCGGTAGTCTATGCACATATGTAGACTACCATCCTTCTTCTTAGCAAATTACACTGGAGCACCCCATGGGGAGTCACTCGGACAAATAAATCCCTTACTCAATAACTCATGCAACTAAGTCTTAAGCGCTCTTAACTTAGCCAGAGCCATTCTATAAGGGGGAATAGAAATGGGGTGCGTATTTGGATCTAAGTCGATACAAAAGTTAATATCTTGATGGGGTGGCATGCCAGGAAAATACGTAGGAAATACCTTTTTAGATTCACACACCACAAAAACTGACTCAATAACTAGGACCTCTACACTAGTGTCCCAAAGATGAGCCAAGAAATCCAAACACCCCCTTCCTATTAAACTCTGAGCACAAAAGGAAAGATACAAACTTCATAGGAGGAGGACTATAGTTATCCTCCCACTCTAGTCTATCTAGCCCAGGCATAGCCATAGTCACTGTCTTAGCATGACAGTCTAATAGAGCATGGTGTAGAGACAACCAACTCATCCCCAGGATGATGTCAAAATCCACCATGTCAAGAATCACTAAGTTTACCAAAGTCTATTTCCCCACAAATATAACTGGACAAGCACAAAAACCCTATCCACAACCATAGAATCACCCACTGTGGTAGACACATTAACATGATAATTAAGTAACTCATAAATCATGTCAAACCCCTCAACAAAACCAGCAAACACATATGAGAAGGTAGAACCAAGGTCAAACAAAACTGAAGCCATGCGGTTATAGACAAGAATAGTACATGTAATCACCGCATCAGATGCCTCTGCCTCTGGCCTTTCTGGAAAAGGGTAAAAGTTGTTCTTACTACCTATTTATGCACCACACATGTTAGGCTGATTACCTCCTATGCCATAACCATCACCTCGGTTGGTCTAAGTGCCACCCCTTCCAGCTGTGTGACCACCCCATTCTCCCTACAGATAATCATTACCATACTCATTACCTCTACCTACGAGAGTCAAAACTCTAAAATTCTGTTGCTGGCCTGTCTATCAATAACGAGGATAATTTATCTTAAGGTGACCTACCTCACCACACTTAATGCATGCATGGTCTAAGGTGGGTTGCTGCACCAGAGCAGAAGAAGTGAGATAACCACCAAACTCTGATGAAGGTTGTCTGGCCCCTGATGGACCCCCAGTAGAAACTTGCATCACAAACTGAATGGGATGTGCAGGGTATCCCTATAAACCCTGACCCTGGAATAGGGACAACTGAAACTGACCCTCAACCGAGGCTTCTTTGAAGCACTCATTGCATAACCCTACGGATAATCATTACCATACTCATTACCTTTAACCTTCTTTGCAAACTCAATTATCACTTGAAAAGACTTACCCGAGGATGCCACCTACAAAGCCAAAATCTGAAGCCCTATGTTCAAACCTCATAAAATGGTGGATCCATTTAATACTGGAGGTTTCATCTTCACTATGAAAAGTAATAAGCCAAAGCATGAAATTGTGCCTCATAGGCTGCCATTAAAGAATTTCCCTACTCAATATTACAAAACTCATCCCTCTTTATGTCCCTCATAGTATGCAAAACATACTTCTCTAGGAATACTTAGTAAAACTGACTCTAAGTCATATGGAGTGCCCCAATAGTCTTGCCCTCCACGAATGTCCTCTACCACATTTTGGCATCCCCTTGTGTAACTGAAAAGAAAAAAAATCAACACCATACCTCTCAACAATACCCATTATGTGCAGTCGCTCATGATAATCAATGATGAATTCATAAGCGTCCTTAGACTCTAACCCATAAAATATACTGGAGGTTTCATCTTCACAGACTTGCAAAAAAGGTCATGCTCATCATCGGTCATCATCAGACCTGTCACTGGATGCAAAAAGATACCTATTTCTGAAGCCTCATCAATCCATGGAGCCATAGTTACAGCATGCTGGGTCACCAGATGATGTATGGTGGGCACCACAAGAGTAGTCGCAGAACTGGATCATGTTGGATGACATCAGAACTGGCGCTGCACCTCCTCTACAACATCAGGAAGATCCTCATGTTGGGGAGGAGACGCTGACCTTTTTTGAGCTGGAGCTATGATCCAAACTCCACCCTTGGTGGGTGCGCCCCTCAAGTGAAGAATTACTAGTCGCAAGTTACTTCACAATTGCCTTTCCCTTAATACTTCGGAGCATTCAAAGTCTATAAACAATAATTTACAAGAGTAATTAATTATTTAATCTTTAATTCAGGCCTTGGAAAATTAACCCACTATTTTTACCCTTAATCGAGGTTTGTAGCATTCCCCAAGGGTCAACTAATTATTAACTAGCCCCACAATATTCGTAAAATCAATACCCAAAAGGTTTCTAATCAAGTTAAACTCTTTTTACTCATTTTTATGCCTAAAGGTCTCATCTTTATGGAACCTAAGGTTTTGCATTAGTTCTAATCATATTTTAAACTATCAATTTCATACTAGGAATCATAAAAGCATATCCTAGAATCAATTCTAGATGAAATTACACCTACCCATAGGGCTTTCTCCATGTTTTATACTTGTAGGGCTCAAAGCCAAGAATTCCACCATTAATTTTCAATCTAAAGATCTTACAAGGGTTAATGATTGATAAACAAATAGGTTTACATAGTTACTTACCTTAAGCGAAGGAAAATGCTCAATTTTAGGGAAAATTATCCTCTTGGAGTTCTAGAATGCAATTTGGAGTTTGTGAAAAATAATACAAAAAATTGACTTAAGTGCAGGTAATATGTCTCGTCGCTCATCATGATGAATCGCATCTTGTTGTGTCAAGTTGCTATGGCAAGAATCCACTCACTACGGCAACTTATCATGGTGAGAGGCCATCCGCTACGGCCAACATCAAAACATAAAATATCGCCAACTCGCTCAAAGTCTCTTATTTCACAATACAACCTTGGTTTCTAGACATAAAGGATCAAACCCAACATAGTAATAACCATAATCGGAGTTTTATGAACCCAATTACTATTCCAAAACTTTATATGAGATCCTACACCTCTCGACTATCTATAAATGGACTACACTATCATATAATAAAATATGAGACCCTAACCATCTCTAAGGCATAAAACACTAGATTTTCATCGAAGCTCACCCTAGCCTGAGATTTTATCAACTCTCATCTTAGGGACTTTTCTAGCCAGGTACTTATGTCATCACTTTACTATAACAATGGAACATGTCATTATATTGACTGATGATTGTTAATATCACAATAGTTTTTCTCTCAAACCTCTCGTAGAGCTAAGTTATGGTATCTATCAAATCATACATAAGCACGTCTTTATTCATAATTTTTATCACATATATTGACACATTTATTTTCAAGAATGGCCGAGCATTAACAATGCTTATCATAAGTTTCATTCTCTTTAATGAATAGACTACAATCATTTGTACGTGCTTCATAATTTTTTATTATAGGCTCGTCGTCATGCCTTGAAATTTATCACATTTACAAGACATATCTCAACATCATTTTAAAAAGTCAAGTACACCACCACTTTATATTTCTTTATTTTGATGGAGGATTTATAAGACTTATCAAGTCAGGTCGCACAACAACTGCGTGCCTAATGATCTTTCATACCACTTTGATGGTAATTATTACCTTCATCTTTTGAAGGATCATTTTGATAACCCATAATGTTCATCCTTTTATAATTACCATAATCATGGCTATTGTTATTTTGTCCCTTCATGCCCATATCCACACATTCAACCTTTTGTCTTCTTTTAGAGTTATTATGCACTGCTATCACACTCACACTATGGAATGAAGCAAATTAATGAGGTGAGTTTCATATGACTTCTCATCAGAAGAACATTATTTTTATTAGTCATTATTATATCATCACTATGGTGCATTCGGACTTAAACCCAATCGGTTTCCCATATAGAGGTATTTTAGGCCATAAATCAATAAGACTTGAATCCAACACCTTATCATCATAGGGAATCAGTTCTTCATGGCTCAAACTTGATGTCTTATCCTTTTGGTGTGGTGAAACTTAAATCCACCATCTTACTCTCAATCAATGTATAATAGGACAAAATGCACTGAGACTTTAAAGCTTGTGGTCCATCAAAGCTCATCCTTTTATATTATAATATATAAGGTTGCAAACTACAATACCAAGCTTATCTGTACCATATTATGAGCAACTTTCCTTTTTAGGCCAATAAAAATATGCCATGTTAATTTGGCCAAACTATAATTGAAGTAAAACTATAAAAACATTTAGTCATACTGTATGATCAGATCGAGTGTAAAATATTTTTCACGATCCTGGATTAATAAATTAGCATATTCAATAAGTATGAAAGATTTCCATGTATATACTAGATACTTATTTATATGTATATAATAATTCAGTTATAAATCTAGTCTCTTACACTTCTATTGTATACGTTAGATACGCCTTTACTTCGTTCAGAAATATAATTTTCTAATAAACATAGAAATAATTATAAATAACATGAACATACACATTTACTAAATACTAAGAATATCATAATTTCAAGCATTGGTTAAAAACTCATAACTTGGAATCAACTCTTAAATTATGAGAATATCAGATCAAAATCTAAATATTAGTTAAATATGACGTGACATCTAGTAAATATGAGTCTTAATATTCACATCTTTAAAAATCTTCATCATTAACTGAATTATAAGTTTCATTTTTAACATTTAGGGAGACAGAAGACTATAATGTATGGGGTAAAATCAGACTAGGGACACGTGACACCAAGTACGAGTCTAGCATGCAACTTTGATGATGCAAAGGCATGGAGTCCCGAGGGGTCAACCCGAGATGGTGATAGCAAAGGAGTCATCCCAAAAGAGATGAAGGTTAAGGATTCATCGCCCCTAATGACATGGAAAAGAGGACAAACAGAAGACAAGAGTGTCAGGCTACTCAGATGCGTGAATGAGCTCATACGGATCTGAACAATGCAGGAATACTAGGTAGCACCTTCTAACGGTTTAGACGCATGGCACAAGGGCCTTTTTTGTAGTACTTTAGGGCTCTAATGACAATTTTTTGTTAGCCAAGGCCTTAATATTATAGCCTATAAATAGTCAACCCTCCTCAATTATAAAGGGATCCCGACTCTAATTTCCTTAAGTAATACATTAGCAATACACTATTTTCTTGGACTCCAAGCATTTTATTTATTTTCAACTTGAATTCTATAGTTATCTAAATAGCCAATTTTGGAGCTGGAGGCTAGGATCTCGGGCTCACTCATGATCACCATGAATATGCTTAGATTTATTTTCTTTACCTTATTTAGCTTACTTACATTATATTCGATCTATTTTTATTATCTTTTAGAAACCAAAGAGCTAGTAAATCAGATCTAAAATAAGGTTAAACCATAACACATATTCTTTCCCCCTACAAATTCAACTGTACCAATTTCAGGGTTAAGCAGTTTGGCACCTACCATGGGGCTAGAGCAATTGTGTGAGTTTAACTTTCATTTTTCTTGCTAACTTGATTGTGTTTTGTTTTGTAGGTAACAAAATATGGCTAACAAAAAAGACTAAATCGTGGATAAAGATGTCAGTCACGCTGTGGCTGAGGATGTAGTGAAAACTTTGGAACTCGATGTAGGTTTAGGATAGGAAGATAAATGAGATTCAAGACAATTTGGCCCAAGTAACTCCAAACACATTGAGGGGAAACATGTGGTACAC
Source organism: Jaltomata sinuosa (assembly GCA_003996215.1). NCBI lineage: Eukaryota > Viridiplantae > Streptophyta > Magnoliopsida > Solanales > Solanaceae > Jaltomata > Jaltomata sinuosa. Next base: position 253,760 of record QJPP01007359.1, read on the forward strand.
CCTCAATGATTTGGAACTCGATGATAGATCAGAGGAGCACATAGATGCAGAGACCTAGTCCAACCTTGAAGCCCATACATCCACGACAACAACGATGATGGAACTATTGACACTACTAGAAAATGGGCCTACGGGAACAGATATGCTAGTAACTATTTCTAAACCATTGCTAAAAATAGTCTATTACAGCGGTTATGACGGTTGCCAAAAGTTTTTATAGTTATTGATACGACGTAATCATATGACCTTTGTCATTGGAATGTAACTGTTTCAATAAGCCTACCTATAGCAACGGTTTAGTGAACCACTGCGGTAAATCCATCTATTGTAACAGTTGTTTGGAAATTTTTATTTATTGAAATGGTTTATTAATCCACCATATTTCCCTCCACATTTTTCGTCAATTATTTTTGTCACCCGTCAATGGTAATTTTTTTTAAATTTTTAAAACACATTTTAGAAACTAGTTATATAGAAACTAAGCTCATTTTGGCAACATTACTCATCAGATAAATAAAGCTCACTTGCTTGGTCGAATCAAACTTCTCTCTTCTCTAACTTAGCTTCGCTGCAAATATGAGCCAATGTTCTCAGATTTGTACTAATCTCTACTCGTATTTGACTATTAGGATCTAAAATTTATAAATTTCTCTCATCTCTTTGAGGGGTTGTGTGATTTTAGTTGGTGTTTTCACTACTAAAAAAGTGATTGTTAGCCACAAATTTTTATCCACGGTTTCAATAGCAAAATTAATAAAAAGTGTTGAGGTTTTCTATGAAAAAAAAATCAACGTCAAAATAGTGTGGCAAAAATAGGCGGGTACCAAAATTTCACTCCCTCACTTTTTTATTTTATTTGCCCCCGTTTCCTTTCAAGAAAAATCACCCAAAACTCTTCTTCATTCGATATAACCCTAATCTATTTCACCCAAAACTCTTCTTCATCTGAAAACACCCAAATCTGCTTCACCCAAAATGTTGCTTCTTCCAAAATCACCCAAATTGCTGCTTCACCCAAAAAAATCAACAAGATGTGATTCGTACTGAGCGGACACTGGTCTTTTACGAGAAACAAGAGAATCTATCAAAACTTTGAGATATTCAGGTTGTTTATGCTTGGTTTGACAAAGAAGATGGTTATTATCAAGGTGGATTATTATAGTATCTTCTTAGGATAATTCTTCCAGTAAATAGATCCATGGAAGAAGAGAGGAGAAAAATGAAAACCCAGGTAATGCAAAATAGGACAAATTAATGATGAACTCGAGGCACAAATAGGTATATATCCTTCTCACTCTCAGCAGTCATAGCTTTGAATAGTAGCAGAAAATGGTAGAATCACTTCTCCAGGTAACAAATCTTTGCTACCCAAGGTTTTCAAGTCAATATTTTGTTCAATCTTCAATGGGTTTCTTTGAGAATTTTGTTTGTGCAAAATTTTGAAAAAAATCAAGGAAAGAAACTATTCTAGAAAGAAAATTCCCTTTCTTCACTTTTCCTTTCTCATCCCCATCTATGCATGAATACAAAAGAAAATTAATCCTTTGTAATCTCTGAAATTTTTATCACTTTTGATATCTTATTGTTCAAATTTCTCCATATTTTAGAATATTTTTGTTGATTTAGGTTTTTGGATTGTTAATTTTCAGCTTTTGCTATGTTATGATTTGGGTCAAGCTCTTAAGCTCTGTTATGATTCTCTAAAAATACCGCAATGGAGATTGATTTTTCAAGCCCCACCAAGGTAAATAAACAGTAATTATTCAGTACTTACTGAAAATCGACGTGCAAAGTATATGAAAAGTATGAATATAGCCAAGACACCACTGGTATGGGTTGTATGTCTAATTTTTGGGAAACACTTTAGAAAATTCTTTATTACTATAATAAACTAATAGAAGTACTTTAATATATATGTGTTTTTTCGTTGGTTAACTGCTTGCTGTCATATGTCTGGAATGGTTTGATAGTATAAAACATTAGCTTGCTTATTTGATAGTAATTTCTTTCTTTAAAAGTTTATTTTATCTTTACTATAGCATTTTATCTCTTGACTTGGCAGGTTATTTTTATCCTTCCAGCTTCATCGCATCCTCACATTTAAGTAATGGACATATCTGTTTAGGTTTGTTTTCTCATTTGGTCTTAATTGCATCCTGTTATGCAATAGAGTAAAGTAATCAATGTGGCACTTTAATACATAAGAATTTTAAAAATTGCATATCGAAACAATGCCTAATCTCTACTTAGAACATTATTGGAGTACCAAAGATGTTGTTGATTCTTAAAATTGGTCGCTAGAGCTTCGTGGTTATTTGAGATTACCTCCTTAAACCAAACACTAGTATTTTTGAAAAAAAAAAACAAATTGGCCCAAGGAACTTCCTACAATTTTAGGCCAGTGAGTTGTGTCCAGTATTCCAAATTACATACTCGCATTATTTTAATTTATGTGGCTTACTTTCCTTTTTAGTTTGTCTAAAAAAGAATGTCTCTTCTTTGTGTTTAGTATGTTTTTAATTCTAAGATTCCTATTTTATCTCTAATGTTACTCCCTTATAAGAATAGCATAGAATTTTTAAGGTCACAAGATTCATAGGGTACTTTTAGTTTGTTATACACACCGTCAACTTTGTGTCCTGTCAAACTAAGATACATAAAATTAAAATGATGGAGTAGTATATTATAGTGTTGATTCTACAGTTGTTCTAAAAATAGTTTTCTCTCTTTCTTGTTTCCTGGTAATATTCATGTACCATGGAGAACCTCTTAAACTATATATCAAGATTATACATAGGGTTAAATTCTCTTCACAAGTTTAAAAAGTAATCCAGCGTAAGTGGAGTTGGGTAGAAAAATGCACGTCCATTATCTATTGAGTTTTGAATCGTGCACCACTTGGCCCTTCTAATTTCTCGATTATAAAAAAAGGTAATCTCGGGGTTCATAAATTGCACCAATAACTCTCCTATGTTAGCAGTTTGAAAGTTGATAGATGCTTGCATTCCTGTTCCATGACTAGATCATCCTTCTACTTGTTGGCATCATTTAGCTCAAGGTTCGAAACTATTATGTTATGTACTTATTACATTCATAGTTTGATTAGGCCATAATAAGAATAAAATATTGGTCTCTTCTCATTTTTAATACTTTTCCTTTATCCACTTTGTTTCTTTATTTACTTATCTTTAATTTGAGGGGGTCATTAGAGGCCTGAATTTTTCTAGCTACTGGTTATCAGTATGGATGGTTAACCTTTATTGCTGATATTGTCATGTTATTTAGGTACACTCACCTCTGTAACTTGCTCTGTTTGAAAAAGTGTCAAGTGATACTGCAGAATATTAATTTTGCAAAGACTAAGTAATGTTGCCTACAATCAGAATGTGTACCATTATTTCAGTCACATGTTTGTGGATACTGAAATTGCCAGGTCTTGTTGTATACTTATATATGTTGGTGGGTCATAGATTTTAGTCATCAGTATATGCATGGACTCCTCCATAATGCTTAACTTTTTGGTTTTGAAGCCACAATTCACAAGTTAGACCTAATACTTTTAAATAAACACAAACTTACTGCTCTAAACAGAAGCATGAGCATGTTTGATCTTCTTTTCAGTCATCTTCTCCTCTTATTTTCTAAGTGAGAAAAAAAGAAAAGGAAAAAAGATGACTTATGTAACACACACACACATAATTTGTATGTGTATAAATAAAAAAATATTAGAGATATGTGAATTTAGATCCTTTGGTTGAGTAATATTATAGTATTGGTATTCTTGCACAAGATCAAAAGTTGCTCACTCCCTGATATTGTTGGTATTCTTTCACAAGAAATAGAGACTGCATGTGTAATTTGACAAAAGTTCCGAGGTTCATTTCTGTGCAGAAGATAAACAACGTTGGTGAGTTGGGGAAAAGCAGGCAAGTGCATTATATACATCAAGCTTTTGCATTAAACATTGTGAAACTTTTCTATAAAATAAATAATCGTTGGTCACCAATCAGAACGAATCTCTATCATTGAAATTCCCACATTTTATATACTATTGCTATTGTTATTGCTCCCGATATTTGATTTTTTATTTCTCATATTCTATGCTGTTACAAAAATTTTAAAGTTTTAGTGATTTGATCATCTCATTTTCATTCCTTAGGTCATCGTGATTGTAACACCCCGTACCTTTCAAAACCTATGTGACTAAGTAAATATCGACGAAGGTATTTGAGCTCGAGATTGTGAAGGGGTACTTTGGCCTAGAATTTGAAATGGTCAAATGTATATAAGTGTTAAGTTAAAGTATAAGGATGAGGGTTTTGAAAATGAGATAAAACAAGTGAGGTGCTTGCTCGATTTATCTAAGCTCTTAGGTGACAAGTAGGTGCATCACCTACCTACGCTAACGAACTAAGTTCCGAGGGCCGATTATGGGCAGAAACACCATGGGTTATTAGACCTAATTATATCCCAAATGAAGCTTAAAGTTGGCCCATCAAAGCACAACCAAATCTGTCCCAAACAACTACAAAAGGTAGCCACCAATATTGACCACATTTTGACCCAAGAGAAGCCCAAAATCAGCCAAAAAACTTAACCCTTTTGAGGCCCAAGCAAAGGGTAATTTTGGCCCAAGTTTCTTGACCCATTTTGGCCCAAATATACTCAAAACATTTGGCCAAAAAGATCCCTTTATACAGACCTGTTGTTGATCAATATTGATCACAAAAAGCTGGAAATAATTCTCTCTTATCTTCTTTCCTTTTGGCAGCTCCTCTCTCCCTTTAGGGTTCTAAGAAGATCAAGATTCATTCAAGCTTAAGGTGAGTTAAACAACTTATTAGCTTGGTATTAATATACTACATATAGCTAGGATATCCTATGGTAAAAAAGACATGAACTATGGAAGCCCCTTTCTTAAGATTTAACACATAGAAATTGTGTAACAATTAAGAGATTTCTTCTTCTCTTGTTGGTGTATGTGTAGGGGGTACTTAAGCTTTTCAAGGCATCAATAAAAAGAGGATAAAAACACCCCTTCAAGTGTGGTAAGTAATCTGTCCATAATCATATTTTTGGATTGAAGTTCGGATGGACAATTGTTGTTGAATTGTTATTAAGAACTCACGGGACGGTGATCGAAAGCCGTGGGTTCAATGTGTTGCTATTGTATTTCAACATGGTGATTTGTGTAGGGGCTTTTTGATGTTTTTTGTATTATTGGAGGCAGTAGGTTGGTATGTGTGTGATGTGTATTGGACAGGGGAGACAGGTGTGACGATACACCTTTAATTAATGCAAAATACATAAATCTACCCGGGAAATGTTTAGCTACTATTTTGGAAAGGTTGTATCATGTTTAAGAGCTAATATTAGTTTCATTATACCCTTGTGTTGTAGATTAACTTAATAAAGGAAGTTCCAAGTTGTGGTAAGCGCAATCTTCGGAAGGAACGAGGTATGTTAAGGCTTCTTTATTCCTTATCGGCATGAATCTAGAAATAGAACTCTAAATCTCCGAAAGAAGGAATTTGAGTATTCTGTTGTAAGAGAGCTGATTTGGTAAGTCAACAAGTCTTAAGGCACTAAGTTATACATTATGGCTATTCAAGTCGCTTTCTTATAAAAATCTGATTCTTTTTGCACGAAATGTAAGTTATCCTTTTGTCAAGTTTCTTCTTTGTATTGTGATCCCTAATCAAGGTTTAGAAAGTATAAAAGGAAAGTTAGAAAGTCAAATCCCCATTTATATGTGTTTGGTATGTCGAGTCCAACACCTAGTAAGCCAAGGCTAAAAAAGTTATCTAAATGAACCTTCATAAATAACAAGAATAGTTTTGAAGGTCAATCTAGTAATACACTTATTATGCGTGGTCTGTGTTAGTGTGCACCAAGGTTCTACTGCCATATTGAGTCTATTATATACATAGTGTGCATCGAGGTGCTACTGCCATATTGAGGCCATTATATACATAGTGTGCGCCGAGGCACTACTGCCATATTGAGGCTATTATATATAGGGTGCGCCGAGGCGCTATTGTGGTTCAGCGTGGGTTATAAAGAGTGAGTTGTGGTGTGAGTTAATGAATGTGTTGTCTTCTAAAAAGAATAAAGAAGAAAGAGCTTAACTAGTCTTACCAATTACAGTTTACAAGTTTCATATTATATCTTGTTCAGATTTACTACTTGTGACTTGCTTTTATGTTTCTACCTTACATGCCAGTACATTATTGTCGTACTGACGTCCCCATTGCCTGGGGGCGATGCATTCATGCCTGCAGGTCCAGATAGAAACCCAGACAGACCTCTTCAGTAGGAGTTGCAGAGTTCATCCATTTTGGTAAGCTCCATTCTTCCCGGAGCTGACGAGTCAGAGGTCTAGCTTATATGTTGACCAGGTTATGTATATGTACAACTTATGGGTAGTCTAGGGCCCTGTCCTGGATATGAGATATTTTACTTACTCCTAGAGGCTTGTAGACGTGTATATGTACATCAGTGTTGGGTATGGCCTTGTCGGCCTTGTTATTAGCTATCTACTATGATAATAGCCTTGTCGGCCTTGAGTTGTTTACCTACTATTGAGCTTTCAGTGTTTCAAATTGCTATTGTTAGAGACCTTGTCAGTCTCGGACCCCCAGCAGGTTCAATAGAGATACACTCTATTTTGGCACCCTCGGCCTTTTGGGGCTCCGGGTGTCGGTCATGCCTCCCATGGTTTGGGGCGTGACAAACTTGGTATCAGAGCACGTCGAATCCAAGGGAGTCTACAAGCTGTGTCTAGTAGAGTCTTGCTTATGGGTGTGTTGTGCACCATACCTATGATCATGAGGCTATGGGACATTTAGGAATTGTTATCCTTCTTTCATCTACTAGATTGTGCAATAGAGCGAGGTCATAAGATGTTTGAAGTCTAATTCATGTTTTTCTATTCCTTGTTTACAGAAATGCATGTGACCAGACAAATGAGTAGACGATGGGTTGGCACGGATACGGGGGAAGATACTAGTCGTTCCCCGCCTATCCGAATGGATAGATTTGAGGCTCAAAGTGAATCGCCAACACCAGAGATCCCAGTTCATCAAGTACCTGATGAGACTAGAGGGGATCCAGTACCCCTGACCCCACCTGCTCCAGTGGCATCTGAGATAGCTAGAGATGAACCAGCACTTGTAGCTCCTCCACCTGAAGCAGAGGACCAGGACATCAGGAGTATTGTTCGATTATTGACCCAGATGGTAGCCACACAACAATAACAAATTGGGGCATCAACGAGTGCTAGGTCAGGTGGCTCAGAAAGTTCTAGGGCTCGAGAGTTTATCAGACTATGTCCTCCTATATTTATAGGCTCTGACCCACGTGAGGATCCTCAGGAGTTTATTGATTAGACTTATCGAGTACTTCAAGTCATGCATGCAACAGTAGTGGAGGCAGTGGAGTTTGCATCTTTCAGGTTACGAGATGTGGCCATTTTATGGTTCGAGGCTTGGGATCAGTCTAGGGGATCAAATGCACCCCCAGCTGAATGGGAGGAATTTTCAGAGGCCTTCCTAGCTCACTATCTTCCACAGGAGGTTCGAGAGGCCAGACTTGATCAATTTCTAGCCCTTAGGTAGGGCAATATGAGTGTTCGACGGTACAGCCTCAGGTTTAATTAATTAGCCAGGTACGCCTCCGATATTGTGAGTACGATGCGAGCTAGAGTTCATCGATATGTGTGTGGCCTTAAGGATAAATTGATTAAGGGATTAACAATAGAAGCCACACAAGAGGATATGAATATTTATAAGATACAGGCTATTGCTCAGACTGCAGAGGATCTTGAAGTACAAATTAGAGATAACCAAAGTCAAGAAAGGGATTAGAATAAGAGGGCTAGATCTACTGGGTCCTATGTAGAGCCACGAGGTAATGTTAGGCCACATTTTAATAGGTGATCACCCCACCCTACTAGTGGTGCCCCATATCAGTTGCAAAGGCAGAGGTATGATCATTTTTATCAGACTTTACCAGGCCACAGTTCAGGTGCATCCAGTTCCTATCGCCAGGGGCATTCAGGTCAGATGAGGCCACCTTTGCCACCTTGTGTTCAGTGCGGTAGGAAGCATCCTGGGATATGTCGCCTGGGTTCAGATACTTGTTATTCATGTGGGCATCCTGGTCACTTTATGCGAGACTGTCCGAGTAGAGGTTGGGGTGAGATATCCCAGCCTACAGGGTGGATGTCAGCTTCTTCATCTACTATTCGTCCCCCTAGGACAGGACAACAGGCTACACCAGGTCGTGGTAGAGGTAGAGGAGGAGGAGGAGCATCCAGTTCAGGCGGTGGTCAGAATAGCACTTATGCTCTAGCCGGTAACCAGGACTTGGAATCGTCACTTGATGTTGTTACAGGTACATTGACTATTTTTACTCATGCTGTTTATGCACTTATAGATCCTGACTTTACTCTTTCATATGTTACCCCGCTCATTGCTGGTAAGTTGGGGGCAGGCCCTAAGTTATTGCCTAGACCCTTTGTTGTATCTACGCCAGTTGGTGAATCTATTATAGATAGACGAGTTTATCGAGATTATGTAGTGTGGATTTATGACCGTCTCACTTCAGCTGATCTAATCGAATTAGATATGATTGACTTCGATGTCATTATGGGCATGGACTGGTTAGCTGCATGTTATGCTAATATCGATTGTAGAACTAAGGTTGTCAAATTCCATTTTCCGGAAGAGACAATCCTAGAGTGGAAAGGTAATGCTGCCATGCCAAGGGGTAGGTTTATTTCCTACCTTAAGGCCCAAAAAATTATTTCTAAAGGCTATATTTATCATTTAGTCCAAGTAAGAAGCACAGAGGATAGACCAGCGACTCTTCAATCGATTCTCGTGGTGAGTCAGTTTCTAGATGTATTCCCGGATGAGCTTCCAGGAATCCCTCTAGAAAGGGAAATTGAGTTTGCCATTGACCTACTCCCAGATACTCAGCCAATATCAATTCCCCCTTACAGGATGGCTCCTGCAGAATTAAGAGAGTTAAAGGAACAGTTAAAGGATCTACTCAAAAAAGGTTTTATTAGGCCTAGTACATCGCCATGGGGCGCACCAGTTTTCTTTGTTCGTAAGAAGGATGGGTCCTTGAGAATGTGTATCGATTACCGACAGCTGAACAAAGTTACAATCAAGAATAAGTATCCGCTTCCAAGGATTGATGACCTTTTTGATAAGTTGCAAGGCGCCAAATGTTTTTCAAAGATTGACTTGCGGTCGGGGTATCACCAATTATGTGTTAAAGAGGTAGATGTTCCAAAAACAGCCTTTAGGACAAGGTATGGCCACCTTGAATTTTTAGTAATGTCTTTTGGGCTTACTAATGCCCCAACAGCTTTTATGGACCTAATGAATTGGGTCTTCAAGCCATTCCTAGATGTCTTCGTGATCGTATTTATTAACGATATCTTTATTTACTCGCGGTCCAAAGCCGAACATGCTGATCATCTATGTGTAGTATTGCAAACACTTCAGAATCATAAATTATATGCGAAGTTCTCCAAATGTGAGTTTTGGTTGACTTCAGTGGCTTTTCTTGGCCATATAATTACTGATGAAGGTATTAGAGTTGACGGCCAAAAGATTGAAGCTGTAAAGAATTGGCCGAGGCCCTTGAATGCTATAGAGACCCATAGTTTTTTGGGCTTAGCAGGTTATTATCGGAGGTTTGTGGAAGAATTTTCTTCTATCTCTGCACCATTGACAAAGTTGACTCATAAAGCTGCCAAGTTCCAGTGGTCTGATGCATGTGAGCAGAGTTTTCAGGAGTTGAAGGACAGGCTTACTTCAGCACCTGTCTTAACTCTGCCAGAGGGCACAGAAGGTTATGTTGTTTAGTGTGATGCTTCAAGGATTGGGTTGGGCTGCGTTTTAATGAAACATGGTAAAGTTATTGCCTATGCCTCGAGAGAACTAAGAAAGCACGAACAAAATTACCCTACTCACGATCTTGAATTGGCAGCAATTATATTTGCCTTGAAAATTTGGCACCATTACTTGTTTGGAGTCCATGTAGACGTGTTTACGGACCACAAAAGTCTACAATATTTATTCAAACAGGAGGATTTAAACCTAAGGCAAAGAAGGTGGATAGAGTTACTAAAGGATTATGATGTAGATATTTTGTACCATCCAGGTAAGGCCAATGTAGTGGCCGATGCACTTAGCCGCAAATCCATGGGAAGCTTGATCCACGTGGAAAATAGAAAGATTGAGATGACAAGAGAACTACATCAGTTAGCTAATTTGCAGGTTCGACTACTAGACCAAGGTAATAGGGAAGTTGTTATTCAAAGAACAGCGGAATCCTCACTTATAACAGAGGTAAAGGAACAACAATATGATGATCCAGAATTAGTAAGATTGAGGGAGGAAATTCCACAGCAGAAGCAACCACTAATAGAGCTTAAGGAAGATGGGGTTCTGAGATATCAAGGTCGTCTATGTGTACCTAACGTCGGAGAGTTTCGGGAGAAAATTTTGGCAAAAGTTCACTATTCCCTCTATTCAATCGCTCCAGGAGCGACGAAGATGTATCATGATCTTCGACAGATTTATTGGTGGAATAATATGAAGAAAAATATTGCAGAGTTTGTAGCCCAATGCCCGAATTGTCAAAAGGTAAAAATTGAACACCAGAGACCTGGAAGTCTAACTCAAAGTATAGTGATACCTACCTGGAAATGGGAGGTGATCAACATGGACTTTATTATTGGCTTACCCCGTACTTATCAGAAGTATGATTCCATATGGGTGATTGTAGATAGACTTACAAAATCAACTCACGTTTTGCCAGTCAGGACAACTTATACTGCTGAAGATTATGCCAAGTTGTATATTAGTGAAATAGTTCGACTTCATGGTGTCCCAATTTCCATCATTTCAGATAGGGGTGCTCATTTTAAAGAAAATTTCTGGAGGTCTTTCCAGAGAGGCTTAGGTACTCAAATAAGTCTGAGTACAGCTTTTCATCCACAGACAGATGGACAAGTTGACTGCACTATTCAAACACTCGAAGATATGCTACGAGCTTGTGTATTAGATTTTAAAGGGAGTTGGGATGACCATTTGCCACTAATTGAGTTTGCTTATAATAATAGCTTCCATGCAAGCATTCAAATGGCTCCTTATGAGGCTTTTGATGTGCCGCCATTCTACGGCATATTTGACTCCTTTAACTAAGAATAATCGTGAGTTTTCAAGCAACCGTTGTCGTTTTTGATGTTTTATTGTTATATTTGCAAGGAGTGGAGCTAGAGATAGAAACGGAAGAAAAAATGTTCAAAAACCTCAACTGGTTAAGCCTGACGGCTGGCGTGACGGACCGTCACACCTGTGACTGGCCGTCAGCCAGGCCGTCAGGACGAGACTGCAATTCATCGAACACTGCCTAAGAGTGATGGCCCTTCTGACGGCCCGTCACTGACCTGACGGACCGTCACCCATGCCACCAAGATAAAACAAAGAAAAACACTGTAAGTCGTCACTGGGCGGATGACTTACCAGAATTTTCCAGCAAGTCGTCACAGGCCCGACGACTTACCAGAATTTTCCAGCAAGTCATCACAGGCCCGACGACTTACCAGAAAAATTGCCTGGGAGCTCACTGTTTAGCTGTGATGGCCCATCACATGCGTGACGATCCGTCAGGCGACCCGTCAACGCGACGCGGGATTCCAAAAATTCTATTTTTGGACTTTATTTCCTGCTCTACTATAAATACCCTGTGTTGGGGTTATTTTATTTTTCATTACCCAATAGTCCTAGGATATTTTTGAGCGAGTTTTTGAGAGGAAAACACGACAAAATTCGTTGTTCTTCTCCTTCTTGATCGTTCTTGGGATTTTAGCTTCGTGTTCTTGGATAATTGAAGCTTTTGTTCATATATCGTAAGAATCTTTTCTTTCTATTATGAATATGATTTTCTTCTGTAATGACCCTTCCGCTTATTTCCACGAATACATTTTCCTTGTACCGTTAGAGCGTGTTTGTAGCGGCCCCAAGTCATTTAAGGCTTGTCGGGACCAGTATTTTGGCGCCGGGTCCATTTGTTTGATCGTAAGGTTCTTTGATAAATTTCCTGAACTTTGGGTAAAATATCTCGGAGCTTTTCTCTCAATATATAAAGAGTTAGAAGTCCCCCAAAATACCCAATCGAAGGTCTACGAGTCTAGTTTCCAACGCACAAAACCTCACGTCCAAATGATCTCAGAGCAAAAAGTTATGACTGTTTTACCGCGGACTGTCTGGCAGAAAATGGGTTGCGAACTGGGCCGCGAATCGGGTCGGGTTAAACGCGATTTAAGCCTCAACTTCACGTTTTAAAACGCCATTTCAGTTCCAAAACAGTGATGAAACATAAGGGAGGATCCCGAGAGAATTCTTGAGTATCAAAATCGTGCGTTGGTGAATTACGAGCCTAAGCTTAAGAATTTGTTTAGCATCGTGCGTGTATTTGAAAATATTTTATTTAAAAGTTAAATTTGGTAAAAATTATATTATTATTGCCTTTTCAAAATATTTTAAAGGTTTAGTAAAAATATTTTGTTACGATATAATTGTATATGTATTTATTTTATAAAGTTTTTATTCATTGTAATATTTTAACGGAGATAGTAAATTTAATTATGTTGAAAATTATTATTATAATATAGTAGGTTTTGTTTGAAATAATTTTCTATGAATTATGGTATATTTAAAGTATTATATTTATTTTACCACGAATTTATGCAATACCCGAGTATATATATAGCGGGATAAAACACTTTGGGTGGACACCAAACTCCACGTGGAGTTGTGGAAAGTGCACACCATGGTGCATAATGCCACCAGGCGTTCCGCTAATGTTTCCAATGTATATATTCACTATGTATTGTTCATCTAGTTAGGAGGAAAGTAGAACATATGTTACTTTCCCTTTTACTACAAACCTTCATTTTCTTTTCTATCCAAACATTAGCATATGCGAGCTAATGGATGATGGGATATTTGGTGGAGAAAACATTATTGTTCTTATTTTGCTCTTATATTGAGCACCGAAAAGAGAAATCAATTATCGACGTCAAGTTATTCAAGCTCGAGTTCAAGTTTGATTTCGTGTTGTGGATTTTTCGGAGAGGTTCAGGCTTGTCATCGGACGACAGGTAGATTATGGTTTATTTTTCCTAGACTCCGCATATATAGAATAAAATTGTATTAATGGGCATTCTTGGGTTGGTTTAGTAGGTTGGTACCACAGACCTCGACCGCTTTATTCATGTCAGCCTACTTTTGTTCCTCCGTTGCTTGTAGTGTTTGCCGATATATTTTATTTACCCTTGCGGTCCTGTGAGGCCTTGTTGACTCTGGAAGATAGAAGGTGGGATTTTGGGAATGTCCGCGAGTCTCGGGCATAGAATTATCCTTCTAGGCTGGTTATGCTTGCTGAGTAGCTGTGGGCCTGTGCAGGGTCGATAGGTTGATTGTGAGCTGCTGGGCAGCTATTGTGTTTGATCATACCATTTTCATTCATATAAAGAGGTTTATACATGTTTTACTACGGTTTGGGCTTCGGGCTTACTGGCACAATTTTCTAAACCTTGCATGGCCCGGGGGGCCCATTTTTTATGGAAATAATTTGGAAATGGTTTGATTTAACTTGTGAATATTTTTGGGCAAGAAAGTAAAATTATGTTTAAAATCATCAGTTTTACGATTATCGCTAGACTCGGCAGGGCCGGGGTGCTAGTTGAGTTTTCTTGTTACTTGAGATGATTTTTAGCCTCGGTCGGACCGAGCACCTGAGATGGCTTTTTACTGATTAGACCCGGTTATTCCCGGGCACCCTTGGAGGGGTTTTTGAGACATTTTCCTACTGCTTTAGTCCTGGACAGGGTCTGGGCATTGCATATTCGAGACTGGGTCTCCATCCTGATACCGGACTTGCTTCCGGATGACATGTTCTGATACTGAGTTTTAGTATGGGGTCTGGGACCTCCATGGACCTTGCCATCCGGGCCAGGGGCTACGGGCTGCATGTGCCGGAGGAGGGGTATATGGTGGAGTAGAGGTATACGGGCAGTGTCCTTCCATGGAACCTACCTGCTGGGCCGGATCGGCGCCGGAGGAGGTACATACAGAGATACCATTTCACTTGAGATCTTCATGCATCATATCATTCATTGTTTGAGGCTCCACCCTTGTTTGTTGTTTGCTGATTGTATGCTCCGGTAGTATGGATGCCGGAGGGTTTGTTTTCACTTGTTTGTGTTCCTCGGTTGTATGGGCGGTCGGGGGACTGTAGGTACACTTTTGCTATTTACTTACAGAATTGTTCTCTATTATGGATAAGTATGAGATTGGTTACTGCTAGACTGTTAGTTTCTGGATTTGAGATTGATATGATTAGTTGAGTTTGATTCATGTCTATGAGCATGCTTATCATTACTCTTCTCTCTTCTTCTTACACTTGAGGTTACCGGTATACCGTCCATTTCGTAAACTTATTTTGTATACACTGTTATTGCAAGGACCCCAGGTGCGTTATTTCTTACTTTCACCTGTGCCTATGGTATATTCTGCTTACTAGCCTCATATGTGATTTCGTTGATTTCCCTCTAGGCTAGTTCCTGTGTACCTTTCGTTGATTTCTGTGACTACTTGCTTCTACTCTGTCTATTACTATGCTTTTATCTTATATGTGCCCAGTCGGCCTATGATACCTACTGGGTACCTTATGCTTCGCATTTGGTGCTCACCCCTACCCCCTGCATCTTTGGGTGCAGATCCTAGCGTGGGCCATCGTCGTTAGGTCAATGTGATTCGTGCTTGGAGATCTGTTGAGGACTACTTTAGGCTGAGGGTGAGCTCTTGGCGATCGGAGCTTAGCTTTAGTTTATCTTTTGCTTCATGTACTCTATTACCATTCAGAGACATCTGTATATATAGTTTTGGTTTATTTGCACTCCATGTATGTAGTTTGGCTCTATACCATGATACCAGGTCTTGGGGTTTGGTTTAGTTTCCGCATATGTATATATTTATAGTCCTTTTATCTGTTCTATTCGTCTTGTTCTCTTATTTGTTAGATAGTAGCCCATTACTAGCTGTTCTGGGCTACGGGGATCGGTTCACCTACCGGGGGTTGTAGGTGCCATCATGACCGAGAAATCGGGTCATGACAACTTGGTATCAGAGCTTTAGTTCACCGGTGTCATCGGTATAGGAGCCAATGTCTAGTAGAGTCCTGCGGATCGGGGCGGAGACATCCGTACTCAATCTTTGGGAGGCTACAGTGACATTTTAGGAAATTTGACTCTTTCATTGCTTCTGTGTCGTGCGTGGAACCCTTGAAGTTTCTGGAAATCTCATTTGCTCTACTTCATCCTTCCGCAGATGGTTCGTACGAGATCATCGGCATCACGCGGGGATGAGCCTCCCGTTCCAGCACCAGCTCCAGCGCCAGCTCCAGTGCCAGCTCCGGCGCCAGCTCCAGCACCAGCTCCAGCGCCAGCTCCAGCGCCAGCTCCAGTGCCCACTTCTGTGCCAGCTCCAGCCGCAGCTCAGTCTCCAGATATTCGGGGATTACTATTACAGCTTTTGGGTATGATTGGAGAGCGGCCTTCCGAGGTAGCGCAGACATCCGCTCAGGAGGCAGCCCTGGGTGCACAGAGCTTAGGAGCGCAGCCGGCTACTATGGCTCCCCGTGCGGAGGTCATTCCGGTTCTATCTGTTGCACAACCTCTTACTCCTCGCCCAGTTATGACAGAGTCAGAGCAGAAGGCGTTGGGTAGGTTTTTGAGGTTAGCACCTCCGAGGTTTGCGGGTACTTCTGGACAGGATCCACATGACTTTATTACTACCTGTGAGGAGATGTTGCATCATTTGGGTTTATTAGAGACTCACGGGGTTAGTTATACTACCTATCAGTTGGAGGGCCCAGCGAAGTTATGATGCAGGGCCCAGGTTGCTTGTAGACCACCGTTGTCACCTCCTTTGACCTGGTCTGAGTTTTATGAGGCCTTTATGGCCAAGTTCCTACCCAAGAGTGATCGGGAGCGTCGCAGGGAGCAGTTTACTCACCTTGTACAGGGGTCTACGACTATCTCGGAGTATGAGACCCGTTTTCATCAGCTAGCACCGTTCGAAGTTATGATCATTCCTACTGAGGCAGATAGGATTCGCAAATTTGTATGGGGTTTGAGGCCAGAGATCAGGCAGCCAGCTGAGATATTGGTTGCCAGTGGTCGGTCATTTCAGGCTATCGTAGACTATGCCCGCACTGTGGAGGACCTACAGCGACATGATCAGGGGTCCAGAGATAAGAGGGCTCGACATCAGGGTGTCTATAGTGGTTCCAGATATGGTGGTAGAGGTCCTGTCTAGTGGAGCCGGAGTTATCAGCCACAACAATACCAGGATCAGTCCAGCCGACCGGTTCAGGCTTCCCTTCAGACTTTCGGTAGTACCCAGTTCGAGCAGGGTCAGAGCAGCCATCAGGGCTATAGTTTCTGGGGCATCAGGTCGCGGTGGTCATACAGGATTTGCTGGTTCATCTCGACCGAGTAGGCCGCCAGGGGCTTGTTTTACTTGTGGTGTGATCGGTCATTTTGCTAGAGATTGCCCTCAGCAGGGTACAGTTCAGTTGGCCGAGCCTTTACGGGCAGTTCAGCCCCCGGCTAGAGGGGGTGGTCGTCAGGGTAGAGGTGGTGCTCCACGCGGCAGAGCAGGTGGTAGGGATGGCGGCCGAGCAGGAGGAGGTCGTCGTCAGTTTTACGCGGTCCCTAGGAGACCAGAGGCAGAGGCCTCAGATGCTGTGATTACAGGTATGATTTCTGTGTGCCATCAGTCTGCTATGGCCTTATTTGATCCTGGATCCACTTGTTCATATGTATCTGCCTACTTTGTACCTTGTTTGGGGTTGGCTAGTGAGCCATTATCTGTTCCTGTTTCTGTTCTGACCCCAGTAGGAGATTCTTTAGTAGTGGATCGGATTGTGAGATCATGTATGTTATCTATTGGTGATTCAGAGACTTGGGGTGATTTGATGATTCTTGATATGCTAGATTTTGATGTGATACTGGGCATGGACTGGTTATCCCCTCACTGTGTGGTTTTGGATTGTTATGCCAAGACCATTACCATAGCTGTGCCCGGTGTATCCCCGGTTGTGTGGCAGGGTTCTGTTAGTCATGCACCATCTGGGATCATCTCTTGTCTTCGAGCTAGGAAGTTGATTCTCCGTGGGTGTTTAGCTTATCTAGCATATGTCCGAGATGTTAGTGCTGACCCTACTTCTCCTGAGTCTTTTCCTGTGGTTAAAGACTTCCTCGATGTGTTTCTACCGACCTGCCAGGCCTTCCACCTGAGAAAGATATTGATTTCGCTATTGAGCTAGAGCCGGGCACTAGGCCCATTTCTATTTCTCCTTACCGTATGCCTCCTGCTGAGTTGAGGGAGCTTAAGGAGTAGCTCCAGGATCTGTTAGCTAAGGGGTTTATTAGACCTAGTGTGTCACCATGGGTGCTCCTGTTCTCTTCGTGAAGAAGAAGGATGGGTCGATGCGTATGTGTATTGATTATCGGCAGCTGAATAGGGTGACAGTGAAGAATAGGAATCCGATGCCGAGGATTGATGATTTGTTTGACCAGCTTCAGGGTTCAGTCGTGTTTTCGAAGATTGATTTGAGATCTGGCTACCATCAGTTGAGGATTAGGGCGGAGGACATCCCTAAGACAGCATTCAGGACACGTTATGGCCATTATGAGTTCCTGGTGATGTCTTTTGGGTTGACTAATGTCCCCGCAGCCTTTATGAACTTGATGCACATGGTTCTTGGCCCGTATTTGGACTCATTTGTGATAGTTTTTATAGACGACATCTTGGTATACTCGCGTAGTAGAGATGAGCATGAGCAACACTTGAGGGTTATACTCCAGACTTTGAGAGATCATCGGCTTTATGGCAAGTTCTCAAAGTGCGAGTTTTGGCTTGAGTCAGTTGCATTCCTAGGGCACGTGGTGTCTAAGGATGGGATTAGGGTTGATCCGGGAAAGATTTCAGCGGTCTGTGAGTGGCCTAGACCTACTACTGTTACTGAGGTTCGCAGCTTTATTGGGTTAGCGGGTTACTACAGACGGTTCGTTGAGGGATTTTCTTCCATAGCAGCACCCTTGACTATGCTGACTAAGAAGGATGTCCCATTTCAGTGGTCGGATCAGTGTGAGGATAGCTTCCAGAGGCTTAAGGCCTTATTGACTTCAGCCCCAGTTTTGACTTTGCTGGTTGAGGGTCAGAGCTTCTCCGTGTATTGTGATGCTTCTGGGGTTGGTCTTGGTTGTGTGTTGATGCAGCAGGGTCGAGTAATAGCATATGCGTCGAGGCAGCTGAAGGTTCACGAGCGCAACTACCCCACTCATGACTTAGAGTTGGCGGCGGTAGTTTTCGCGCTCAAGATCTGGAGGCATTACCTATATGGAGTTCACTGTAAGATCTTCACCGATCACCGTAGTCTTCAGTATATCACGAGTCAGCGGGAGTTGAACTCGAGGCAGAGGAGATGGGTCGAGTTACTGAAGGACTATGACTTCACTATTCTGTATTATCCGGGCAAGGCAAACGTGGTAGCGGATGCCTTGAGTGGGAGGGCAGTAAGTATGGGTAGCCTAGCTTCTCTTGCAGTTTCAGAGCGACCGTTGGCCTTGGACATCCAGTCCTTGGCTAACCGTTTGGTTAGGCTTGACTTGTCGGATTCTAGCAGAGTTCTCGCCAGTATTGAGGTTCGTTCTACTTTGGTTGATCAGATTCAGAGACGTCAGTTTGAGGATCAGCAGTTGAGTGACCTTCATGACCGGGTTGTTCAGGGTGAGACCAGTCAGGCTACTCTAGATTCAGATGGGGTTCTGAGGTTTGATAGTCGCCTTTGTGTTCCGAGGATTAGTGATTTGATTCAATTGATACTTCACGAGGCACATTGTACTAAATACTCCATTCACCCTGGCACAGCAAAGATGTATAGAGACTTGAGACAGCTTTACTGGTGGAGTGGTATGAAACGGGATATAGCAGAGTTCGTATCTCGGTGCTTGAACTGCCAGCAGGTTAAGTTCGATCACATGAGGCCTGGTGGTTTGATACAACGACTTCCCATTCCTGAGTGGAAGTGGGAAGGGGTTACTATGGACTTCATTGTTGGTTTGCCCCGTACTTCTCATAGGTTTGATTCCATATGGGTGATTGTTGATAGGCTGACTAAGTCAGCACATTTCTTGCCGATTCATACTTCTTATGGTGCAGAGAGGTTAGCTCAGATCTATCTTCGTGAGATTGTTCGGTTGCATGGGGTCCCAGCTTCTATCATTTCAGACCGCGGCACTCAGTTCACATCTCAGTTCTAGAAGGCTATTCAGCGAGATTTGGGTACAGAGGTTCATCTTAGTACCGCTTTCCACCCTCAGACAGATGGCCAGTCCGAGAGGACCATTCAGATTTTGGAGGACATGCTTCGAGCCTGTGTTCTTGACTTTGGAGGTTCTTGGGATCAGTTTGTTCCCTTGGCAGAGTTTGCTTATAGTAACAGCTTCCATTCGAGTATCGGCATGGCACCTTTTGAGGCTTTGTATGGCAGGCGTTGCAGATCACCGGTAGGTTGGTTTGATGGTTTTAGTGCCGAGCCACAGAGCACAGATTTGCTTCGAGATTCCTTAGACCGAGTCCGAGTGATTCAGGATAGACTTCGAGCAGCTCAGAGCAGGTAGAAGAGTTATGCTGATCGTAGGCTTCGTGCGTTGGAGTTTAGTGTCGGTGACTTGGTGTTTCTCCATGTATCGCCCATGAAGGGCGTGATGAGATTTGGTAGGCGGGGCAACCTTAGCCCCAGGTACATTGGGCCGTTTGAGATTCTGCAGAAGGTTGGTAGCGTTGCCTATCAGTTAGCCTTACCTCAAATTTTTTCAGCTATACATCCTGTATTTCATGTTTTGATGTTGCGTCGGTATGTCCCAGATGAGTCTCATGTGTTGCAGTGGGATTCAATTCAATTGGATGAGGGTTTAGCCTTTGTTGAGGAGCCGGCAACTATTTTGGCCAGAGATGTCAGGAGATTGAGGTCTCGAGAGATCCCGGTTGTTAAGGTTCAGTGGAGGCACCGTCAAGTCGAGGAGGCTACCTGGGAGACTGAGAGAGATATGCGGGATCAGTATCCGCAGCTATTTTAGCCTTCAGGTACCCCCTTGACCTTGACTTTCGAGGACGAAAGTCCTTTTTAGTAGTGGATGATATAATGACCCTTCCGGTTATTTCCACGAATACGTTTTCCTTGTGCCGTTAGAGCGTGTTTGTAGTGGCCCCAAGTCATTTAAGGCTTGTCGGGACCGGTATTTCGGCGCCGGGTCCATTTGTTTGATCGTAAGGTTCTTTGATAAATTTCCTGAACTTTGGGTAACATGTCTCGGAGCTTTTCTCCCAATATATAAAGAGTTAGAAGTCCCCCGAAATAACCAATCGAAGGTCTACGAGTCTAGTTTCCAACGCACAAAACCTCACGTCCAAATGATCTTGGAGCAAAACGTTATGACTGTTTTACCGCGGACTGTCTGGCAAAAAACGGGTTGCGAACCGGGCCGCGAATCGGGTTGGGTTAAACGCGATTTAAGCCTCAACTTCACGTTTTAAAATGCCATTTCAGTTCCAAAACAGTGATGAAACATAAGGGAGGATCCCGAGAGAATTCTTGAGTACCAAAATCGTGCGTTGGTGAATTACGAGCCTAAGCTTAAGAATTTGTTTAGCATCGTGCGTGTATTTGAAAATATTTTATTTAAAAGTTGAATTTGGTAAAAATTATATTATTATTGACTTTTCAAAATATTTTAAAGGTTTATGAAAAATATTTTGTTACGATATAATTGTATATGTATTTATTTTATAAAGTTTTTATTCATTGTAATATTTTAACGGAGATAGTAAATTTAATTATGTTGAAAATTATTATTAGAATATAGTAGGTTTTGTTTGAAATAATTTTCTATGAATTATGGTATATTTAAAGTATTATATTTATTTTACCACGAATTTATGCAATACCCGAGTATATATATAACGGGATAAAACACTTTGGGTGGACACCAAACTCCACGTGGAGTTGTGGAAAGTGCACACCATGGTGCATAATGCCACCAGGCGTTCCACTAATGTTTCCAATGTATATATTCACTATGTATTGTTCATCTAGTTAGGAGGAAAGTAGAACATATGTTACTGTCCCTTTTACTACAAACCTTCATTTTCTTTTCTATCCAAACATTAGCATATGCGAGCTAATGGATGATGGGATATTTGGTGGAGAAAACATTAATGTTCTTATTTTGCTCTTATATTGAGCACCGAAAAGAGAAATCAATTATCGACGTCAAGTTATTCAAGACCGAGTTCAAGTTTGATTTCGTGTTGTGGATTTTTCGGAGAGGTTCAGGCTTGTCATCGGATGACAGGTAGGTTACGGTTTATTTTCCCTAGACTCCGCATATATAGAATAAAATTGTATTAATGGGCATTCTTGAGTTGGTTTATTAGGTTGGTACCACAGACCTCGACCGCTTTATTCATGTCAGCCTACTTTTGTTCCTCCGTTGCTTGTAGTGTTTGCCGATATATTTTATTTACCCTTGCGGTCCTGTGAGGCCTTGTTGACTCTGGAACATAGAAGGTGGGATTTTGGGAATGTCCGCGAGTCCCGGGCATAGAATTATCCTTCTAGGCTGGTTATGCTTGCTGAGTAGCTGTGGGCCTGTGCAGGGTCGATAGGTTGATTGTGAGCTGCTGGGCAGCTATTGTGTTTGATCATACCATTTTCATGCATAAAAAGAGGTTTTATACAGGTTTTACTACGGTTTGGGCTTCGGGCCTACTGGCACCATTTTCTAAACCTTGCATGGCCCGGGGGGCCCGTTTTCGATGGAAATAATTTGGAAATGGTTTGATTTAACTTGTGAATATTTTTGGGCAAGAAAGTAAAATTACGTTTAAAATCATCAGTTTTACGATTATCGCTAGACTCGGCAGGGCCGGGGTGCTAGTTGAGTTTTCTTGTTACTTGAGATGATTTTTAGCCTCGGTCGGACCGAGCACCTGAGATGGCTTTTTACTGTTTAGACCCGGTTATTCCCGGGCACCCTTGGAGGGGTTTTTGAGACATTTTCCTATTGCTTTAGTCCTGGACAGGGTCTGGGCATTGCATATTCGAGACTGGGTCTCCATCCTGATACCGGACTTGCTTCCGGACGACATGTTCTGATACTGAGTTTTAGTATGGGGTCTGGGACCTCCATGGACCTTGCCATCCGGGCCAGGGGCTACGGGCTGCGTGTGCCGGAGGAAGGGTATACGGTGGAGTAGAGGTATATGGGCAGTGTCCTTCCATAGAACCTACCTGCTGGGCCGGATCGGCACCGGAGGAGGTACATACAGAGATACCATTTCACTTGAGATCTTCATGCATCATATCATTCATTGTTTGAGGCTCCACCCTTGTTTGTTATTTGTTGATTGTATGCTCCGGTAGTATGGGATGCCGGAGGGTTTGTTTTCACTTGTTTGTGTTCCTTGGTTGTATGGGCGGCCGGGGGACTGTAGGTAGAATTTTGCTATTTACTTACAGAATTGTTCCCTGTTACGGTTAAGTATGAAATTGGTTACTGCTAGACTGTTAGTTGCTGGATTGAGATTGATATGATTAGTTGGGCTTGATTCATGTCTCTAAGCATGTCTATCATTACTCTTCTCTCTTCTTCTTACACTTGAGGTTACCGGTATACCGTCCATTTCGTAAACTTATTTTGTATACACTGTTATTGCAAGGACCCCAGGTGCGTTATTTCTTACTTTCACCTGTGCCTATGGTATATTCTGCTTACTAGCCTCATATGTGATTTCGTTGATTTCCCTCTAGGCTAGTTCCTGTGTACCTTTCGTTGATTTCTGTGACTACTTGCTTCTACTCTGTCTATTACTATGCTTTTATCTTATATGTGCCCAGTCGGCCTATGATACCTACTGGGTACCTTATGCTTCGCATTTGGTGCTCACCCCTACCCCCTGCATCTTTGGGTGCAGATCCTAGCGTGGGCCATCGCCGTTAGGTCGCTGTGATTCGTGCTTGGAGATCTAGCGTGGGCCATCGCCGTTAGGTCGCCTATGATACCTACTGGGTACCTTATGCTTCACTCTCATATCGATTATTACTCGTAGAAACTCGAAATTAGTTATTTGCCTTATTCAAACATTGATCACATACAAACCCCCCAATTTACCGGAAACTATTGATTACTAGTCATTTAATTCACTAACGACTTAATTTGCACCTTATTCCCTGTGGGATCGACCTCAACCTTAGTTGGATTCTATATTTGACGACGTCCACTTACGCTTCGTAATTGGAGTTGTAATTTGGGCGTATCAAATTTTGGCACCGTTGCCGGGGAATACGGTTGTTTATTAAGTCCGGTGTGTTTATTTGACTTTTAGTCATATTTCCTGCTTTTACTTTTATTTGTTGTTTTTGTTTAGTACAGGGTACAGAGTTGTGCATGCCAAGTACCCGACGCTCGGGTGAACCAATATTACCCTATGACCCCGAGCTCGCAAGAACGCTAAGGCAAACCATGAATGTACAACAGGAGGAGGCAGCAAGGCTCGCTGCAGCTCAGCAAGCCCAACAACATCTGAATGCTGGTGGTCTTGAGGATGATATTGAGTTGAATGATGAGGAGGCCGACTTGGATGGAGTTGGCTCTACGGGCGCCATTCTTCTACCTCCGCTAGCGCCCGGGGCCAAGTTCAACATTACTAGCACAATGATTCAGCTGTTGAATTTGAGAGGAGTGTTCCGTGGTGTTGCTGGTGATGATCCAAACTGACACCCGATGAATTTTTTGGGTATCTGCAAGTCGTTCGAATTGCCTGGAGTAAGTCAGACAGCGATCAGGCTCAGGTTGTTTCCGTTGTCTCTGTCTGATGAGGCAGCGTTATGGTTGACAGAGCTAACCCCCGACTCTATCACAACCTGGGGAGAGTTGAAAGGAGATTTCCTAGAAAGGTTCTTTCCTCCCTCTAGGATGATACAATTGAGGGATGAAATTAGTAACTTCAGACAACAACCTCATGAGGCGTTACATGAGACTTGGTTGCGATTCAAGAAAAAGGTGACACAATGCCCAAACCATCATTTGACCGAAGATTTTTTGATGCAGACGTTCTACAGGGCACTGAATTCGGCTACCAAGCCGACATTGGATAACGCAGCAGGTGGAGCATTTATGGGTCTCACTTTTATTGAGGCCACAAATATTTTGGACAGGCTCACCAAAACCAACAGGGCTTGGCATACATGTGATACCGAGGTAGCAGCTAGCACTTATGCAGTTGGTATGTCAGCAGAGCAGCGCAGGAAGGAGGAAGAGCGGGACCAAGATATGGCCCATCTGAAGACGCAAATGGACCTACTGACAAAGCATTTGTTGTCAGGAGGTATTGAGAAAGTGAAAGCTGTGGGTTCCCAAGGTAGAGCAACAGAGTTTGAACCTGATGAGGAGGCAAATTATTTGGGTGGTTTCCAGGCCAATGGTCAGGGAAACCAAGGTCGGAACTATCAGAGGGACAACTACTATGAAAAAGCTGGCTACAGAGACCGTGATCAGGGGAACTGGAAGAATAAAACTGATGGAGGTGGGTTGTATGTACCACCTGGTAATCGGGAAAAAGCCAGCACCGAGACAGGGACGTCCAAACTAGAGAACATGATGGCTAAGATGCTGCTGAAGGTGGAATCTACTGACGCCGGGGTAAAGGAGATGAGGACTGAATTATCAGCAATGACTCAGGTAATGGATTCACATTCCACCTCGATCAAGCAATTAGGGCAGCAAGTGAGTCAAATCTCGGTGTCTCTAAATCAAAGGAAGACAGGTACCTTGCCGAGTGACACCATTCAAAATCTGAGGAAGGACGGGAGCTGTATGGCGATCACTACGAGAAGCGGTAAAACATTATCGGAATCACATCCGGTAATTCAGACTCAGAAAGGTGATGTTGCGGATGACAATGTGGTAGAGGATGCTACTCAAAGGCTCACGGATAAAAGCAAGGAAGTTGAAAAGCTTCCAACTATGATGCCTCGGCCACCACCTCCTTTCCCACAACGGTTGAAGAAGGAAGTGGAAGATAGCAAGTTCCTGAACTTCATGACCATGCTAAAACAGATATCAGTAAACATCCCTCTGGTGGACGCTCTTGAACAAATGCCCGGATATGCCAAGTTCATGAAGGACTTGATTACCAAGAAGAGGTCAGTGAGCTTAGAACCATAAGATAACCTCCACTACTGCAGTGCTATTTCTTCAAGATCGTTAGTGGAAAAGAAGGAAGATCCAGGTGCTTTTACTATTCCCTGTACTATTGGGAAATTCAACTTTGAAAAAGCCTTGTGTGATCTT
This sequence comes from Jaltomata sinuosa, assembly GCA_003996215.1. Classification (NCBI taxonomy): domain Eukaryota; kingdom Viridiplantae; phylum Streptophyta; class Magnoliopsida; order Solanales; family Solanaceae; genus Jaltomata; species Jaltomata sinuosa. The sequence goes on from QJPP01007359.1 coordinate 279,270, forward strand.
GGTGCTAGCATCAACTTGATGCCGCTAGCAGTCTATAAACAATTGGGTTTGGGAGCGCCCAAACCAACTACCATGAGGGTGCTAATGGTTGACCGTTCAGTAAAGCGACCGGTGGGAATATTGTCTGATATGCTGGTAAAGGTTGGTAAGTTTATATTCCCGGCTGACTTTGTGATCTTAGATTGTGAAGTGGACTTTGAAGTTCCCATAATCTTGGGACGACCATTGTTAGCCACTGCAAGAGTGTTGGTCGATATGAAAAGAAACGAACTGACATTCAGATTAAATAATGAATTGGTCAAGTTTGATGTGTGTAAATTGATGAAGCCACCAAGAGACATGAGAGTGGTCTCGGTTATCAATGTTATTGATGAAGCCCCTATGGATGTGCATATTAAGGAGAAGGGTTTTGTCGAGATCCTAGCTATTATGAGAATGATGTTGTGATCGCAAGAAGAGAAACGGGTAGAGCCAGGCGGTGAGAACAAATCAAGGAAAAGAAAACACCGCAAGAGAACCAGCAAAGAAAAAGAGCTAGGAAGAGTATAGAAGTTGTCTCGACTAGCTGAGGAGCCGATAAAAGAGAAAGTTAGAGCTCAACAGGATGATGTTGCGGGCACCTATTCCATCGATTTCTCCTGCTTTGGAGACCCTGGCGGTCTCCAACATCATGCCAGACTCTGAGTCCTATGGGCTTCACAGGTATTCCTTTCTCTCACAAATTTAGCGTTCACAGGTATGCATTAGGGATAATGCATGAGTCTAAGTTGAGGGTGTTGGGATACCTGTGAGTCTTTCACCACCGAGGGTTTTTGTTGCCGTGTTTCTTTTCCCTCCTGTGTGCTATCTAGTAGAACCGGCGCGTTTAGTTGGTCATTTTAAATTTTTTTTTGTGTGTTGTTTTCTGGTTTCGATAGCAAGCATGGCTCTTTGGAAAGTTGAACTAAAAGGAGCCCCCTCTGTAAAAGTTGATTTTGTACTTATGTTTGAAACGATTGACTGTTCTAGATCCTGAATGTCATTGTGTGGTTATGATTGTAATAATTATGCTTAAGCCGAGCTGTTGTTTTGATAGTTGGTAGTGGTATGGTTTCTTGGTGCCAAGTGTGTGTGAGCTTATTGTTATTAGGGGTGTGCATCGGTCGGTTCGGTTCGGTTTTGTATATTATCGGTTTGGTTTATCGGTTATCGGTTTGTAAACATGCAAAACCGATAACCAAACCAATAAGATATTCGTTATCGGTTTTTGGTTAATCGGTTTTTGGTCCTTAACGGTTCGGTTATCGGTTTAACCGATAAGAAAATGCTCCTATAATATTTTTGATTTCTCTTATTTTCTTCTTCATATATAGACTACTTTCATGCATAAACATCTATACAAATTACAAGCATAAGCAAATTTTAATACGTTATTGCTAAAATAAACTTATTTTCTTTCTTATTAAGTAGAAAACTTGAATACAGTAGCAACGGTAGCAATTTCTCAAAAAGAAAAGCAACACTGATAGGTAGAATGCTATCAAACCAATGACTTTAGAAAGAAAACAACAACACTAAGACAACAACTATAAAATGCAAAAAATAATAGGGTATATATTTAAAATCTAAAGCCATTATTATACAATTATGAATAAAAATATAATCTAAATATAATCTTATTGGGTTATCGGTTTAACCATTAACTAAAACCTTAAAACCGATACCGAACCGATAGCCCAATAATTTTTTTTACAAAACCGTTTAAAAACCGTTAACCCAATAACCCAATACCAATAAACCAATAATATTTTTATCGGTTCGGTTTATCGGTTAAACCGGTTTTTGCACACCCCTAATTGTTATAAATTCTTACTCTGTGCATGCATCTAGAACTTGCCCGGTCTATTTTGTTAAGCTTGAAGTTGGTTGCTTAGGAAAGGATCACAGGCCCTTTTTGTGTACAGTCCACTTAGCCTATAAGACCATCCAAATGCAAATAATCCCTTTGATCCCTGTTTGAGCCATAATTGACCGTATTCTTTCGATAACCTATCATCGTTCCTTTTTAACTTTGAATCCCTATTTTGGCCCTGGTCCTTCCTTGGACATCGTGCACCTCAACTCAGGCAATCAACCTAAGTTGAGGGTGGCTACTATAGAGGTAAATGATAAGAAAAATAGGATGGATAAGATTGGTTGTGAATAGAATGAAAATTTCGAGTGTGTGCTTAAGAAGAAAAAAAAAAGAGAAACGAAAAAAAAAGGTGAAAAAGAATTGTCAAAATAAAGAGGCCGCACCTGTAGAGAAAGAATGGAATAAAAAGGTGAATAAGGATGGACCAAGCAAAGATAAGTGGAAATAGTAGGTCGGTGATTCCAAGGAAGGTTTAGTCACTATTCCCCAAACGTATCCTACCTGCACCCGAAGCCTCATTACAAGCCAAAACAAGTCCTGTAGTGATCCTGAGCGGCTTTCTGAAAAACTAAAATAGAATAGCAAGGGCAAGCTTATGGCATCGCATGTGCATTGTTTGAAATCATTTATGAGTGTGAGCGCCTTACTTAATCCCAAATCTTGTGTGTGGGACTTCTTTGTGGTGAGGGAACCGAGATTTCTGTATCATCTATTGACTGTTGGGATAGCTATTGTGTGTGTATGCAGAATATTCTATCATATCGGAATGACATGTTTGGATCCTTACAAGTTAGCTTTTCATACATTTGTGTGTTACCAGGGGGCTTGATTTAAATTGAATAAGCTGTTGAATGGCCATGATTTGCTAGTGACACGTGTTTGTTTTCTTAGTTGAGCCATCTTTTTGTTTTTGTTGTCATGTTGCTTGAGGACAAGCGAACGTTTTAAGTTGAGGGTGTTGATGTGCCGCCATTCTACGGCACATTTGACTCCTTTAACTAAGAATAATCGTGAGTTTTCAAGCAACCGTTGTCGTTTTTGATGTTTTATTGTTATACTTGCAGGGAATGGAGCTAGAGATAGAAACGGAAGAAAAAATGTTCAAAAACCTCAACTGGTTAAGCCTGACGGATGGCGTGACGGACCATCACACCTGTGACTGGCTGTCAGCCAGGCCGTCAGGACGAGACTGCAATTCATCGAGCATTGCCTAAGAGTGATGGCCCGTCACTGACCTGACGGACCTTCACCCATGCCACAAAGATAAAACAAAGAAAAACACTGTAAGTCGTCACTGGGCGGACGACTTACCAGAATTTTCCAGCAAGTCGTCACAGGCCCGACGACTTACCAGAATTTTCCAGCAAGTCGTCACAGGCCCGACGACTTACCAGAAAAATTGCCTGGGAGCTCACTGTTTAGCTGTGACGGCCATCACATGCGTGACGGTCCGTCAGGCGACCCGTCAACGCGACGCGGGATTCCGAAAATTCTATTTTTGGACTTTATTTCCTGCACCACTATAAATACCCTGTGTTAGGGTTATTTTATTATTCATTACCCAATAGTTCTAGGATATTTTTGAGCGAGTTTTTGAGAGGAAAACACGATACAATTCGTTGTTCTTCTTCTTCTTGATCGTTCTTGGGATTTTAGCTTCGTGTTCTTGGATAATTGAAGCTTGTGTTCATATATCGTAAGAATCTTTTCTTTCTATTATGAATATGATTTTCTTCTCTTTCCCTAATAGCATGAGTAACTAACTTCCCACAACTAGGGTTGTGGGAGCCATGGCAAAAGTAGCAATATAGATTCCGGGTAGCGTAGGGTTCAATTTATATGTTGTCACGTTGTTAATCATTCGTTATGTAAGTTTTCTAGTGGTTGCAAACATTAGAACATGCCTAGGTTTAATTTGCTTGAGCAAAGAGATTAAAACCGGGAAATTTGATTAATGACGAGGATTCTAGACTACCAACTCTCGTCTTATGATTATGCTGTAACTAGATTAATCTACTTGATGTTTAGGATTGAAATAAGAAAGTTCACCTTTTCAAGTTCGAGATTGAAATGGAAATTCATCTATTTGGTTGAGAAACGTTTAGATGATACCATTAACTCAATCACATCGTGATATGCATATAGAAAGAACCCGGTTAAGCTTTGAGTCGAAATTGTTACAACGCCATGGTGAACACTTCCCTAGTTCACTCTCATATCGATTATTACTCGTAGAAACTCGAAATTAGTTATTTGCCTTGTTCAAACATTGATCACATACAAACCCCCCAATTTACCGGAAACTATTGATTACTAGTCATTTAATTCACTAACGACTTAATTTGCACCTTATTCCCTGTGGGATCGACCCCAACCTTAGTTGGGTTCTATATTTGACGACGACCGCTTACGCTTCGTAATTGGAGTTGTAATTTGGGCGTATCAGCTTTATACGGACGAAAGTGTAGATCACCGATTGGATGGTTTGAAATTGGAGAAGCAGGATTATTAGGGCCAGACCTAGTTAATCAGGCAATGGAGAAGGTGAAGCTAATCCGAGAAAGATTACTAACAGCCTAGAGTAGGCAAAAATCATATGCAGATGTGCGACGTAGGGATTTGGAATTTAATATTAGTGATTGGGTTTTCCTAAAGGTTTCTCCCATGAAAGGCGTTATGCGATTTGGTAAAAAGGGAAAGCTTATCCCAAGATATATTGGACCATACAGGATCATTTAGAGGGTAGGAAAAGTGGCATATGAGCTAGATTTACCCACAGAATTGGAGACAGTCCATCATGTATTTCATGTATCGATGCTACGAAGGTGCATAGGAGATCTTTCACGTATTATGCCTATCAAAGATGTTCAACTTTCTAAAGACTTATCCTATAAGGAAGTACCAATTTCTATCCTAGATCGTCAAGTTAGGAAGCTCAGAACCAAAGAAGTAGCCTCAGTAAAGGTGTTGTGGAGAAATAATAATATCGAGGAAATGACGTGGGAAGCCGAAGAAGAAATGAGGAAAAAGCATCCCCGGTTATTTATGACTTGAAGATAGTATAGAGGTAAGTCATATTCTTATGTTCTTGATACTCTTCCAACTATGAAAATATGATCAGGTTTGAACATGTGAAAATGATTACATTTAATTGTATATAGTTGTATCGCCTTGTGAGGCATCGTGCTAGACTTTTGCTGAGTTTCAGGTTTTTGGATAGTCCCAATTATAAAGGAAACTCTGTCAAAATTTCAAAAAACTCCTAAGGGACTAGAGCTCTATATGCATTACCCTCATTCGAGGATGAATGATTCTAAGGGGGGAAGGATGTAACACCGCGTACCTTTCAAACCTATGTGACTAAGTAAATATCAACGAAGGTATTTGAGCACGAGATTGTGAAGGGGTACTATGGCCTAGAATTTGAAATGGTCAAATGTATATAAGTGTTAAGTTAAAGAATAAGGATGAGGTTTTTGAAAATGAGATAAAACAAGTGAGGTGCTTGCTCGACTTATCTAAGCTCTTAGGTGACAAGTAGGTGCATCACCTACCTACGCTAACGAACTAAGTTTCGAGGGCCGATTACGGGCCGCAACACCATGGATTATTAGACCTAATGGTAGCCCAAATGAAGCTTAAATTTGGCCCATCAAAGCACAACCAAATCTGGCCCAAACAACTACAAAAGGTAGCCACCAATATAGACCATATTTTGACCCAAGAGAAGCCCAAAATCAGCCAAAAAACTTAACCCTTTTGAGGCCCAAGCAAAGGGTAATTTTGGCCCAAGTTTCTTGAGCCATTTTGGCCCAAATATACTCAACATATTTGGCCAAAAAGGTCCCTTTATACAGACCTTTTGTTGATCAATATTGATCACAAAAAGCTGGAAATAATTCTCTCTTATCTCCTTTCCTTTTGGCAGCCCCTCTCTCCCTTTAGGGTTCTAAGAAGATCAAGATTCATTCAAGCTTAAGTTGAGTTAAACAACTTGTTATCTTGATATTAATGTACTACATATAGCTAGGATATCCTATGGTAAGAAAGACATGAAATATGGCAGCCCCTTTCTTAAGATTTTACACATAGAAATTGTGTAACAATTAAGAGATTTCTTCTTCTCTTGTTGGTGTATGTGTAGGGGGTACTTAAGCTTTTAAAGGCATCAATAAAAAGAGGATAAAAACACCCCTTCAAGTGTGGTAAATACTCTTCCCATAATCATATTTTTGAATTGAAGTTCGGATGGACAATTATTGTTGAATTGTTGTTAAGAACTCACGGGACGACGATCGGAAGCAGTGGGTTCAATGTGTTGCTATTGTATTTCAACATGGTGAGTTGTGTAGGGGCTGTTTGATGTGTTTTGTATTATTGGAGGCAGTAGATTGGTGTGTGTGTGATGTGTATTAGACAGGGGAGAAAGGTGTGACGATACACCTTTAATTAATGCAAAATACATAAATCTGCCCGGGAAATGTTTAGCTACTATTTTGGAAAGGTTGCATCAGGTTTAAGAGATAATATTAGCTTCATTATACCCTTGTGTTGTAGATTAACTTAAAAAAGGAAGGTCCAAGTTGTTGTAAGCGCAATCTTCGGAAGAAACGAGGTATGTTAAGGCTTCTTTATTCCTTATCGGCATGAATCTAGAAATAGAACTCTAAATCTCCGAAAGAAGGAATTTTAGTATTCTATTGTAAGATAGCTGATTTGGTAACTCAACAAGTCTTAAGGAACTAAGTTATACATTATGGCGATTCAAGTCGCCTTCTTATAAAAATCTGATTCTTTTTGTACGAAACGTAAGTTATCCTTTTGTCAAGTTTCTTCTTTGTATTGTGATCCCTAATCAAGGTTTAGAAAGTATAAAAGGAAAGTTAGAAAGTCAAATCCCTATTTATATGTGTTTGGTATGTCGAGTCCAACACCTAGTAAGCCAAGGCTAAAGAAGTTATCTAAATGAACCTTCATAAATAACAAGAATAGTTTGAAGGTCAATCTAGTAATACACTTATTATGCGTGGTTTGCGTGTTAGTGTGCACTGAGGTACTACTGCCATATTGAGGCTATTATATACATAGTGTGCACCGAGGTGCTACTGCCATATTGAGGCCATTATATACATAGTGTGCGTCGAGGCGCTACTGCCATATTGAGGCTCTTATATATATCGATAAAATATTTATTTTGAAACCACCTCTATATTAACATAGTGGTAGAAAGAGTACCATGCTGCGTCTAGACTTCAAACAGTTTGTTTTAACCATGTTAATAGTTCCACATTATTGGTTAATAGAGAATCAAAATCGATTTACCAATGAATCGCGAAATGCTATGGTTCTTACATATAATTTCTGAATTTATACAGAAGTAATTCGCGAGATCATGCACCTCTCTTTCCTACTTATAACGGAAAAGGGTACAGCTGGTTGGTCCAGCCTATTCTTGAAATAAACAACTCGCACACACTCCCTTTCCAAAAAAAAATCAATACACCGAGCACTACACTTAGATTTATTGGATTTGTGGTTCAGCATGGGTTATAAAGAGTGAGTTGCGATGTGAGTTAATGCATGTGTTGTATTCTAAAAAGAATAAAGGATAAATAGCTTAACGCGTCTTACCAATAACAGTTTACAAGTTTCATATTATATCTTGTTCAGATTTACTACTTGCGACTTGCTTTTATGTTTCTACCTTACATGCCAGTACATTATTGTCGTATTGACGTCCCCATTGCCTGGGGGCGCTGCATTCATGCCTGCAGGTCTAGATAGAAACCCAAACAGACCTCTTCAGTAGGAGTTGCAGAGTTCAACCATTTTGGTAAGCTTCATTCTTCCTGGAGCTGACGAGTCAGAGGTCTAGCTTATATGTTGACCAGGTTATGTATATGTACAGCTTATGGGTAGTCCAGGTCCCTGTCTTGGATATGAGATATTTTACTTAATCCTAGAGGCTTGTAGACGTGTATATGTATATCAGTGTTAGGTATGGCCTTGTCGGCCTTGTTATTAGCTATCTACTATGATAATAGCCTTGTCGGCCTTGAGTTGTTTACCTACTATTAAGCTTTCAGTGTTTCAAATTGCTATTGTTAGAGACCTTGTCGTTCTCAGACCCCCAGCAGGTTCAATAGAAATATACTCTATTTTGGCACCCTCGGCCTTTTGGGGCTACGGGTGTCGGTCATGCCTCCTATGGTTTGGGGCGTGACAGTGATGATAGTGACTTTTGCAAAATCTAGGAAGCAACGCTATTATACGGAACCATTTTAAACAATGTTTCCAAGATCACAGGAGTTTTCAAATTGATTTGCATGCGGAACCAGACACTGGAAAAAGAAAGCTTGAAGTCGGTGGAAATGTTCCTGGAATTTTTGACCTTAGACCTGAAAAGTTTGGCTCAGAGGCAATATTTGTTCCCCATCAACCTAGGACAGAATGTGAAGAGGACGGCGGCTACTTGATATTTTTGGTACATGATGAGAATACTGGGTACTCCTCTACCACTCTCTTGCATTGCATATACAAACTACACAATTACTATAACTTGGACTTTTTCTCTGTATGACCAAAAGATTTGACATTGATTGTCCTTAAGTTGAATTTACTTTTTTTAAAGCAAAACAAAGTGGGAAAGGGATGTGGATTTCATCTAAGTGCTTTCTGATTCCAGCCTAGTAACAAGTAAAAGAGCATAATAATGCAACTTGCCTCTCAAATTATGATTTGAAGATTGTGACATGTCCAAAAAATCTTTAAGATATCATGTTAGGCAACCTCCTGCAGAAAGTTCTCCAAATTTTTCACGAATTCATTATCAAAATAAAAGAAAGTTGTTAGTCGGTCAGTCAAACACACTGCAATCTCAAACTAGTTAGGGTTAAGAGTCATGTCTATATTCCTCTCTATTTGGGTCCATTTCTATTGCAGAATTTGTAAGTGATTTGTCTTTTAAGGCAATTATGGATTCTCTTGAATGAGATGGTCCTTTAAATCTCACATTCTTTCCTACTACTCTCTAGAATGTCTGTCCAAAGTTACAATTTTTGGTTAAATCACTAAGAATTTTGACAATTAACATGATAGCAGCTATAAATCCCATACACCAAGAAACCTTATCAATTTTTTTGATAAAGTATCATACCATGGAACCTTATCATGTCACTATTATTTAGTTCGTTCATAACTAAGGTAAACAAGTAGGGACATAAGGCAGATCTCTCTTTCTCCTGATTACTTTTATATTTTTCCTGTTAGGTGAGAATTGATCGAAATGGGGGGAAAAGGTAGAACTTATATTGCACAAGTGTTTTAAGTTTATTTGGTTATATTGAAAAATTGCTAGTACAAAAATACTTTGGATTCACTGGTTAGAAGATTACACCTTTCTATGTTCCTATAGCACTTCTATTATGGTTGATTGTTGTAGTTTCTTCTTTACCTCTAGCTCTTTCGATCTGTCCTCACCTATCATATAGGAAAACAGTGTCTATGGACTTGTCAAAAAAGAAAAATTGGTGTATGCCTACTCGTATCTATGTTTCTCCTTTATTCTAAACGTATATCTGATACTATTCAAATTGTTTGATCTTGGATCTTTGCTGAATTTGTTAAGTATATGTCACGATCTAATTTCTCAGGTCATGATGGCACCTACAACCCTCCAGTAGGCGAATCAATCCCCATAGCCCAGAATGGTTAGTAATGGGCTACTACCTAATCAATACGCACAATAAAAAAGAAAGTGAAAACAGATATAAAATAACGACAATGCGAAATCAAACAACCTGAATATATAAACATAAAGAAACTACACCAACCCCAAGACTTGCTATCGATAGTACATGAGCTTCTAATATAATACAAGTGCTAGAAGTAACAAAATAGAATATACAACTGTCTCCAAATAAATAAAGAGTAACAGTGCCAAAAGATAAGATGTGGTCAAGCCCTGATCATCAGGTGCTCACCCTAGTCTCAGATATCCAAAGCTGCACGAGTCTCCACGCGATCAATGACAAAAGCTCACACTAATATCTGCACCAGAAAGATGCAAAAGTATAGTATGAGCACCAATTGCTAAGCAACAGGTACCCAGTAGGCATCATAGGCCGACTGAGCACATATACGATATAAAAATAATAATTTAGCAAATAACAAAGAAGCAGTCACAGAAATAATAGAGAACGCACACGTAACTAGCACAGATAGAAACCAAGATTAAAAAATCATGTTATGCTAGCAACAAGGAGATATACAATACACATAACATACGTGAAGGAAAGAAAAACGCACATGGATCCTTGCAAAATAGTATATATATAGAGAGAGATTAGAAAGATGATGGTATATCGATAACCTCAAGTAAAAAGGGAAAGAAAGGATGCAATTAATATACTCAAGCTAGAAGAAATATACTTAACTAAATCATGCTAAAAATCCAACTTCCAGATAAGAACAAACAGAAATCAACCTCACAAGTGCAACCCTATGATGGAATAAACTAAGCCACAAAGAAAGCCACTAACCAACATTACGAATAGGGATAGAATTTGATAACCCATAACTGCTCAGAAGGCCACATAAACAGTGCCTCAATCAATAAAGGAACCACTAATCCATCAATAATCAGGAGTCCAACGACTCATACTATACCAAGACAACATCCTCTAAACCACCAATAACCGAAGGCTATAATAAGATCTACAATATGAACAAAGTAGTATGATCTACCTACAGTCCCAATGGCTACCCATACAACTAAGGAACACAATCAAGTGAAAACAAACCCTCCGACATCCCATACTACCAGAGCGTATACTGAGCAAATAGCAAACAAGGGTGGAATTCGAATACAATATGCATGATGATATAATATGATGTGATGTAACCAGGTGTGATAGAAGAACTGTATGTTACCCACCTCCGTTACCTAAAAGGCCCAATAGAGACAGGATCCTTGGAAGGTCGCACCCGTACACCTCAACTCCACCTTATATCCCTCCCTCCGTGCACTCGGCATCTATCCCCTAGTCTAAAAGGCAAGGTCCATGGAGGTCCTCGACCACATACTAAAAACCGTGAAATCTCAGAATCCCATAAAAAGCTGCCCGGAGTGTATCTGGGTCTAAATCAGTAATCATAGTCTTAATGAGTGCCCAGAGTCTATCTGGGTCTAAATCAGTAAGTCAAGTCGCAAAACCTCAACAAAGGGTTCTCAGAGCATAGCCGGGTCTAAATCAGTAGTAAAATAAGTCTAGCGCTCGGACTCACCCAGTCTAGTATCGTCTCAAAATAAGTAGTAAATCAGGTCTAGCACCCGGCTTCGCCGAGTCTAGTGTAAGTATGAAAACTGGTAATAAAATCACTATAACATCTTTTTTACTCCAAGAAGATCCATAAAAATCAGTTTTGAATCCATTAATAATCTTTTATACCGAAAATGGGCCCGTCAGGCCATGCAAAGTCTAGAAAACTGGCAAGAGTAGGCCCATGGACATAATAGTAGTAAAACATGCAGAAAAACCTTTACATGAATGATATGCTCGCACTAATCAATTAGCCCAATGGCTCACAAACAACCTATCGGTCCTGTACAGGCACAATCAGCACTACAACAAAAATATCCAGCCTAAAGTAACATCACGATATCTGAGACTCGCGGACATTCTAAAATATCCCACCGTCTATGGTCCAGAGGGATAAAAAAAGCCACAAGGGTAATATTACAATACTACAACGAGTACTACAAACAATGTAAGAATAAATTGGACAGAAAGGACGGACAAAGTCTGGGGTACCAACCTATAATAATCCACCCAAGGATACTAATTAATGAAATTATAGCCTATATATGCAAAGTCTAAGGTAGGGAAGATCGTAACCTACCTGTCATCCAATGACTAGTTGCTAGAACAACGTTTTCCAAGCTTGAACTACTCCGAGAAGCCTCGAATCATGAACAAACTATCAACAATATATTCTGTGCGTCAATACAAAGCTAACGGTACCCATATTGCTAAAAGTTTAGCCAGGTCAAAATCCGGGTAAAAAGCAGCCCCGTGGGCCCCGCAACCCAAAACCAAAAATGAAAAATATGACAATGTTCCCAACATTACCAAAAGTAGATGCTCGAAACTTGAGAAGAAATAGACCATGGGAAGGGCACCAAAATAGTCCACAAACGCAAAGAAACAAAGAGGGAATTCAAATGGAATTTACGGAAATGAAAGAGGAACTTATCGAATTAGAAGCCAACAAATGACCAAAATTGAAAATATACAAGCCTCCAAGCTTTACTAATAAACAAGGGTGATTAATGGAGGTTTTGGTGTCTAATTTCTATGGAGGAACGATTTTGGAGAAGAAGGATATAAGAAGAAAATGGAAGGGTGGCCAGCTATTTAAGTTGACAGCGTCCAGGGGCCAGGGTGGGCACTGGGAGGCAGTGGCATAGGGGACAGGGTGTCCAGGACGCTGAGGCACAGGGGCATAGGCGGCAAGGGTGCTGAGGCATAAGGGCACAGGTGGCCAGGCGCACATTGCTGCCCACACCAGCAACCAACCTTAGGCAAATTTTCACACGATGGACCCCTGAGAACTCATTTGAGGTCCTGCGAACACCAACGAGATGAGCAATTCAACTAGAAACGACATTCCAGATCCAATGGAATCGACAAAAAATCCCATCGGAGGTTGATTTAAGGAAAATTAGGCCCCACGCCTAAAATCAACCTTTAGGCCACTATTCCAAAACAGAATCAAGGGACAAAATTAAGTCCAGAAGCCTCGGTACCTAAACCAATGGTCTCTCTAGCCTAAACTCAACATTCCAGAGCTAACAGCACTGACAAAATTCCATCTGAGGCCTTTTTCTCCAAATGTTGACAAAAATGAACCATACAAGCCCAACTGGCCTGAAAATACAGAACGAGAGAGAATTCCAAGATGAAAAGCTCCTGGATCCCGATCAAAGGTCTAACTACACAAAAGTCCATGTTTCGAAGCTAACGAAACTGTCAGAATTTGATTCCGAGCACGTTTACCAAGAATGTTGACTAAAGTAAATGATTCCCAAAGTTAAGTCTCTAAAAAGGGAAATGACCATAAAGACCGAACTAATGGCCCGGGCACCGAACCACAGGTCCCAGCGAGTCATAAATGACTTGGGTCCACTATCGATAAGCTCTAAGAGTATAAAGAAGGTGAAAATGCAAAAATGATCAGAAGGGTCATTACATTATCCACTACTAAAAAGTCCTTTCATCTGTGAAAGTCAAGAAAAAGAAACACCAAAGACTCGAACAATGATGGAAACTAAGCCCGCACCATTGTCCCAGTTTCCTGGGTAGCCTCATCGACCATACGGCACCTAATGAATCCAAACCATAAGAAAACTACCAAACCTAAACTCCTTACTAGCCAAGCTAGACTCCAACCTCAAAGTCATAATCAAAACTCAATCCTCAAAGCCACAGTCAAAAATCAACCCAACCATAACTGGGGAAAACAACTCAACCAGGCTTGAAGCAGAAGAAAAAAAAGGGAGCAACCCATACCTGCGAACTTCCTAAACCAACCAAACAAAGAGGGTTGATTCTAATTTCTCGAGAAAAGCCAATACCAAGAGAAAACCCGCTTGCATACCCAGCACCAATCTTCTCAAGACAAAGTGACTTCCCTCGGCAAATAACAATTGGTACTGCACCAAACCAATGGAAGGATTTCTAGTAAACACTAGATAAAGGCCTAGGCAACAACCCTCCAAGACCACTAGAAAAGAGACACTCAAAACCAACTCTAAGACCACAATGAGAACCAGAAATAAAGCCAACTAGAACTACCCATGAGTCACAACTCCGGTTAATCACCTCTTAAGGACAGCACACCCATCCACTACTAAGAATCAATCTACCAAGAAAACACACGAATAAGAAACAAGTAGGCAGATATACAAATACATGAAAAAGGGGTAGATTCGCATAACAAACAATACCAACACTAGTTAATGGTAACAAAGTCCATACCTATAGCAACAATATCTGAAACCTCTACCTTTGGCCTACCAAGAGGGCCATAGAACTGATGGTGTCTATCACTGGACTGAGTATTCAAAGCTGAAGGCTCAATCATCCCTCATCGAGGATAATCTCTAGAAAAGTGACCAACCACCCCACAATCATAACAACCTTGATGACTAGAAGGCATAATAGTGAGGCAATCCCTAGCAAAGTGCCCACGCACACCGTACTGGAAGCAATATGCACTAGACGAAGTCTGACGAGAAAATCTCGCTGAGCCTGACCGGCCACAACAGCCTATACGTCCTGAATGTGAACCCTGAGAACTTTGACCTGCACCATGCCTACTCTGCTCAACATGCTCTGTACAACCACCCTTTGAAACCTGATGAGCCACTGAAACTGGTCTGCTACACAGGAAGCAATAGAACTGATCCCTACAAGAGAATCCTCTACCTTGAGACTGAGAACCACAAAAACTGCCTTGATAGTGATGCCTCTTACCACTACCTCCATATGCCTCACGACATAACCCCTCAATAGCCGAAGCATGATCAACCACCTGAAGAAAGGTAGTCCCAACTATCACCAGGTGCTCTGTCACCAAACAGAGCGGTGAAATCAATCCTCCAACAAAACTCTTAACTCTCTCAAACTCTATAAGCACAATCCTAGCGGTGCGCCTAACCATCTCGTGAAATCTAGCCTCATACTCTAAAACTGACATACAACCCTACTGAAGACCAGTAATCTCAAACCCAACTGAAACACCACTCGAAGAATCGGGTACTGACCCTACTTGGGGTACTGATACACCATTTGGATGACTGAGAGTCCTAGCCATAGTGTACTAAAGAACTGGTGTAGCCATAAATCCAACCGGAGGCTAGGCTGGCCCCAAACCCCCTTGCTGATGAAGTGTACTCTCTCTCTAAAATCTTGGCACTGGAGGAAGCACTGTAGCAACAAGCACAGAAGCCTCGCTGTCACCCGCTATCATACCCATCCTAGGCATCTGAGAAGGAATGGAACAATGAAGTTTGGAATACAACAGAGCCAAGGACGCACGATAAGAAGCCAAGAATAGGGAACTTTTCCTAACAATACCCTGTAGGCTTCTGCAGATAGAACACGGATGTCATCGTACCAATCTGCGAGACTCTACTAGACACTGATGAACCTAGAGCTTTGATACCAAGCTATCACGACCCAATTTCTCAGGTC
Source organism: Jaltomata sinuosa (assembly GCA_003996215.1). Classification (NCBI taxonomy): domain Eukaryota; kingdom Viridiplantae; phylum Streptophyta; class Magnoliopsida; order Solanales; family Solanaceae; genus Jaltomata; species Jaltomata sinuosa. The sequence continues at coordinate 294,420 of QJPP01007359.1, forward strand.
ATAATGGCCCCTACAACCCTCCAGTAGGTGAACCAATCCTCATAGCCCAGAATGGTTAGTAATGGGCTACTACCAAACCAATATGCATAATAAGCATAAATAAGAAGAAACAGATATAAAATAATGACAACGCGGAAGAAAACAACCTGAATATATTAACATAAATAAATTACACCAACCCTAAGACTTGGTATTGAAAGTACAGGATCTTCTAATATAATACAAGTACTAGAAGTAACAAAATAGAATATATAACTATCTTCGAATAAACAAAGAGTAACAATGCCAAAAGATGAGATGAAGTCAAGCCCCAGTCGTCAGGAGCTCACCCTAGTCTCGGATATCCAAAGCTACACGAGTCTCCATGCAATCAATGACGAAAGCTCACACTAATATCTATACCAAAAAGATGCAGAAGTGTAGTATAAGTATCCATTAGTAAGAAATAGGTACCAGTAGGCATGATAGGCCGACTAAACATATATAAGATATAAAAATAGTAATATAACATATAATAAAAAAGTAGTCACAAAAACAATAGAGAATGCACACGGAACTAGCACAGATAGAAACCGAGAGAAAATAAGCATGCTATGCTAGCCACAAGGAGATATATAACACAGAGAACACATGTGGAGGAAAGAAGAACGCACATGGATCCTTGCAACAACTGTATTTATAAAGAGAGAGTTTAAAAAGATGACGGTATACCGGTAACCTCAAGTAAAAAGGGAAAGAAAGGAAGCAATTAACATACTCAAGCTAGAAGCAATATACTTAACTAAATCATGCTAAAAATCCAACTTCAAGATAAGAACAGACAGAAATCAACCTCACAAGTGCAACCCTAGGATGGAATAAACTAAGCCACAAAGAACCAAAAGCCACTAACCAGCACCACGAATAAGGATAGAATATGATAACCCACAACTGCTCAGAAGGACACATAAATAGTGCCTCAATCAATAAAGGAACTACTAATCCATAAATAATTAGGAGTCCAATGACTCATACTATAGTAAGACAACATTCCCTAAACTACCAATAAATGAAGGCTATAACAAGATCTACAATACGAATGAACTAGTATAATCTACCTATGGTCCTAATGGCTTCCAATACAACCGAGGAACACAATCAAGTGAAAACAAACCCATTGATATCCCATACTACCGGAGCGTACACTGAACAAATAGGAAGCAAGGGTGGAATCTGAATACAATAGGCATGATGATGTGATGTAACCAGGTATGATAGAAGAATTATATGTTACCCACTTCCGGTACCTAAAAGGCCCAATAGAGGCAGAATCTATGGAAGGTCGCGGGTAAAAACCTTGCGATTTCTGCTAATTCTCTTCCTGTTGTACCATGTACATGATGGTAGCAGTGGAGTGCTGGGAAACTTGCAAGTACAGTTTGGGTGGAGACGGGCATCGGCCAAAGAAGCAATGTCACTTAATCATTTTCAAACTGACTGCAATCTTGTTCTATCCGTGAAGATCCCACCAGAGCCTACCAGTAGCTTCAGTTGTTGAATCTCGTGCAAGTTAGGTTGTGGTTGTATTGGTTGTGGTAGTGATAAGTTTCACGCGCTCTAAGCCCAGCCCGCACGCGGTTAGGAAGATCTAATAATTTCTACTTTACTAAGCCAGGGCAAGATCTGACGACTCCTGCCCAAAGATGGCGGGTTACGAATTCAGCACTGTTAGGCTCATCTCTCTGAGTTCGAGCGGTTGAACTCCTCCCAGGCATCAGAAGTCAAATGTTTAAGTCCAGGCAACTGGGCCAGACGACATTGATAGTAGAGTTTCCATGGTAAGGTATCGTGATGCGCTAGTCTACGCCAGTATGGTTCAAAAGCTTGGTGTGAATATAGTTGATAAAAAATAAATGATTTGACTTTCCCGTAGCTTTCGTTCTACTTAGGTGGAGCAATCCGAACTCTCGACAGAATATAAAAGAGGACCACAGGCCTGTGTAAACACCTCAACGAACTCATGTGGCTCCTGCTCTCAACCGAGGGAGGTATTTATTGGTTTTTCCTAAATAGGATGGCCCTATTTAGACTTTTGGGCCCTTCATCTTTCTGAATCGAGACCCGGCCCGGCTCGCGTCGATTGTGATGGGTCTGTCGTCCTCCTTATTATAGTCCGTCGAGAATCCAGAGCCTGATCCCGCTTTACCTTGTCCTACCGTGAAAAGAGAGTCCCCTATCACGATAGGAGAACGAGACCATAATTTTAAAGTTGCCCCTGACCAAGACCTAGATGGAAACCTAACGGAAATGGAAACTATTGTATCTTTTATAAAACGACACTCTCCCTTGACCGTTGCATGAGTGTTATCTCACTCTCAAAACTCCTCCGACACGAGTCCTAGTCATTGCGCTGCGGTCCATTTCCCAGCTTTGCTTGCGTGATTTGCCTTCATTCTATTGGCAATGATACGTATCTTTCCCTTTCTCTCCAATTCTAGAACTGTCCGGTGTAAGGAGATGAGAGAGCATTTTCATGAGAGAGAAACAAGAGTACACCAGCTCGTGTGGTAGTGGGCGAACTAATGATTTTGTGCTTGCAAGGATGCGTGCAAGTGGGGTCAAGCGCACCAAGTGCGTGTGATAACTAGAAATTCACAATTCTAAAGAGCGAATCTATAGCTTCTTCAGTAAACGCTGATTTTTTGATCAAGTTTTGAATGAATTTATAGGCTGACTTCCATGCCAACACGAGTAGTTTAACTCATCACCCTCTTCCAATTTCCTTTTCTGTATTCCTTCCTAAAGGTAGGCACCATTTTCGCGAGTAAAAGAACATGTGGTTAACTGAATGGATCACAGGTTGCTGCTCCACAGTCTGAGTTCCTTGGATGAGTTTATCCAGTCAGATTGATTTTGAGGGTGCGACATATTTTGCTAACACGCCTACCACCACCACCCCCCGAAAACAACGTTCTCTTTCAGGACTTTCAACGAATCGATATGACCCCCCCGCTGATGCCTATTTCCTACCATTGAAGAAAATAGAGAAAATGGCTAATCCCACCCACACAGATGTATAATGTACTACATTATACAAGCCTATCGCCCCAAAAAAACTGACCATGTAGCGCTAGCACTTCGTGTTCTTTCTATTCCATCCCATTCCATTCCGGGATAGTCGGCTAATACTAAAATAATAAGTGAAGTAGCACTTGTATATCTCAACTCCATCATATACCCCTACTTTGGCGCACTCGGCACGTAGCCCCTAGTCTAGAACAACAAGGTCCATGGAGGTCCTCTACCACATACTAAAAATCGTGAAACCTCAGAATCCCATAGAAAGCTACCCGTTGTGTATCTGGGTCTAAATCAGTAATAGTAGTCTCTGGGGTACCAACCTATAATAACCCAGCCAAGGATACTAATTAATGTAATTATAGCCTATATACGCAAAGTCTAAGGTAGGGAAGACCATAACATACCTATTGTCCAACGACTATCTACTGGAACGGTGTCGTCAAAGCAAGAACAGCTTCGAGAAGCTCCCAATCATGAACAAACTATGAAAAACATATTATATACATCAATACAAAGCTAATGGTACCCATATTGCCAAAAGTTTAGCCGAGTTAAAATCTAGGTCAAAAGCGGGCTCGTGGGCCTCGCAACCCAAAACTAAAACTGAAAAATACAACAATGTTCCCAACATTTCCAGAAGCGCATGCTCAAAATTTGAGCAGAATTGGACCATGGAAGGGCACCAAAACAGTCCCCAAACTCAAGAAACAAAGAGGGAATTCAAATGGAAATTTATGAAAATTAAAGAGGAACTTACCGGATTAGAAGCCAACAAATGATCAAGAATCGAAAATATACAAGCCTCCAAGCTTTTGGAATGAAGAAGGGTGATTAATGGAGGTTTTGGTGTCTAATTTATATGGAGGAAGGATTTTGGAAAAGAAGGATATAAGAAGAAAATGGAAGGGTGGCCAGCTAATTAAGCTGCCAGCGCCCAGGGGCCAGGGTGGGCACTGAGGCGCGGGGACACAGGGGCTAGGGTGGCCAGGGAACTGAGGCGCAGGGGCACGGCCATCTAGGCGCACGCTGCTGCCCGCACCAGCAACTAGCAACCAACCTTAGGCAAATTTTCACACGTTGGACCCTCGGGAATGCATCCGGGGTCCCACAAACACAAACAAGCTGAGCTATTCAACTAGAAATGACATTCCAAATCCAATGGAATCGACAAAAATCCCATCGAACGTCGATTTAATGAAAAGTATTCCCTGCACCCAAAATCAACCTTTAGGCCAACCATTTCAAAATGGAACCTAAGGGCCAAAATTAAGTCTGAAAGCCTCCGGACCCAAACCAATGGTTCCTCTAGCCTAAACTCGAAATTCCAGAGCTAACAGTGGTGACAGAATTTCCATCCGAGGCTGTCTTCTCTAGATGTTGACCAAAGTCAATCATACAAGCCTAACTAGCCTGAAAACATAGAATGAGAGAGAATTCCAAGCTGAAAAGCTTCTGCATCCTGACCAAAGGTCTAACCAAACCAAGTCCATGCTTCGGAGCTAACGAAACTGTTGAAATTTGATTCTGAGCACGTTTACTAAGAATGTCGACCGAAGTTAACGATTCCCAAAGTTAAGGCTCTAAAATAGGGAAACGGTCATAAAGACCAAACTAATGGCCCGGGAACCAAACCACCAGTCCTAGCGAGTCATAAATGACTTGGGATGCTACAGACAAGCTCTAAGAGTACAAAAAAGGTGAAAATGCAAATGACCAAAAGGGTCAATACAGTATGTGTTGGGTTCTTGTTGAAATTTCTTTGTCCATTTGATATATGTTTTGGTCGTATATGGTAGCCTTACAAATTTTATGCCTTGAGAATGCAATTATTCAACTATGTAAATGTATTGGTCTACATTCTCCTGCTGCTCATTTTCCAATTAGAGAGGTGCCTCAATATGCAGTGACCTATAATCTCCTATAACTTCTTTATAATCTATGTATCCACTTAGATATGATAGTTAAGAATCTTATTCAGTTAATCAAGAGGTTCCCTTAAGAAAAAATATTTATTTAAAGTAATTTATCTGGTTGACATAAATTAGGAATCTAACTTGTGTTGCATGGTTGGGGTATATTGCTGCTTTGAGGTCTAACTTGTTGCATGGTTTCTTTCAAAACTATCAAGGAGAATTACTGAGGTTAAGGCAAATGAAGGAAAAAAAGCTTTCTTTGTTGGCTCAAAGTTTTCGGAAGCCTATATGTTGGTTTCATGTTGTAAAATTCTCTCAGATACACGTTGAAGGAAATTTTATTGCCCTTCTCCTTTCATTTTACTGCTTATTTTTTTACTATAATTGAAGTTTCAGCAGATACCCAATTAAAATTGATTCATAACTTATATTTATTAATTTTTGTAGGTGGAGATAATAATCAAGGAGATGATGAAAGTATTGATGAAAACATCAGTTGAGATTTGGTTGCAAGTTTTCAAAACTTTTGTATGATCAGCTCTTTTGTTGACATTATGGATCATCACTTTTTGTTCACTGTACAATTGAAACATGCATGTGCCAACTATATATATTTTTCCTATATATAGATCAGTTAAGACTGATATTTTGTATATTTTGCGCCTATGATGAAAAGACACATTATGACTGAGTTATTTTGTATATTTCGCGCTTATAGCAGATGATATATGGAACATATGAGAACTGTTATAATAGGTAAAATATAGTCGTTGTTGTAGCATTTTTTATCACTGAGAAAACCCGTAGCAGTAACAATAATAACTGTCATAATTGATCTAAAAAATTCATTACAACATAGACAAAATAACTGTAGCAAAACTATAATAACCGTTATACTTGAGCTAATAGTTTCGTTGCCACACAGACCAAAAAACCGTTGCAAATCATCAATTGTAACGGTTTTAACCGTTCCAATTGATATATAAAATACTCGTTATTAAGAGATGAATAACTATTGCAATAAGTGTACTTTAAGCAACGATTTTGAGGACTATTACAAGAATCATTGTTATTGATCTATGGTCACGTGAGCTGGTAAGGCAGGTATAACCCCCATTTCCATAGTATTACTACCACGGTTTTAAGGCCTACAACAATGATTTTCTTGTTGTTGCAGTAGGCCCATTTTCCAGTAGTGTGAGAAAGGAGATAAAGTCTCAATATATAGAAATATAGTCTCGTATGGACCACATCCCGAGGACACTACTTGTTATAAAAGGACCAGACTAGAAGAGTTATGACAAAGTACCCTACATTGCTAGCATGGTGACAAAACCAATCCCAAAAAGGTTTAAAATTCCCGACATTCCCAAGTACGATGGTAACTCGAATAGTCATGAGCATTTTCTTTTCTTCATAACAACCACAAACAACAACAACCTGATGAAGGAGGAAGTCGAATTCATAATGGTGAAAAAACTTTAGAAAACCTTGTCAGGTGGAGCATTAGTCTGGTATTCTCTTTTACCCAAGAACTCTATTAATTCATTTAGAATATTGGCAGATAGTTTTATTAGGGCCCATGTTGGAGCCAAGAAGGTGCAGCCTTGGAGGGGAGATATTTTCAAGATAGATAAAGGAGACATAGAGTTATTCTGGGGGTCCATTGCGAGATTCCAAAAGGAAAGGAAAAAACTGTCGATAGGACCAGATGACTGGGTGGCGGAGGCCTTTACTAAAGGTTTGAACCCTGAGAGTTCCATCGCCTCGTTCAAGCTAAAAGAAAGCTTGATCGAGTTCAAGGCCAATACATTGGTAGATGTTCACAATTGCTACAAATCAAAGATCCGAATTGAGTATTATTATCGAAGGGTCATCGACAAAGTGCCCCGAGTCTGGATTGAGCCAAAGGCTACAAAGAACCTATAATATATTAGCCAGAGGACTATTGAAACTCTTCGCGATGGGTTGATCACCCAAATTCCTCATATCACGAAAGGTATGTGCCCTATGTTAATGAGACAAGAGTGGGTGAAATCTGAAGTGGCAGGTCACAATTCTAAACTAATCCCAATTCAAGAAAAGAGTGGAAAAAGACTCCCCACGAAGAGGGTTGCAGGCTAAGGAGGCCAAAAAACCAGTAGTGTACACTGTCGATGAGGTCCCTCTGCTCTCGAAGTATTGTTTTCCATCATCCTGACACAGTTCGTCTCGTCCATACAAGACATCAAGGTAGGGAAATTCCCAAAACCTGCCACTCGAACTCGAATTTGAGGGACAAGAACCCATGGTATGAGTACCATGGGATGCATGGCCACAACATTGGGGACTATCATCATCTCAAGAAGGCAATTATTGACTTGTTGAAGGATGGACACCTGTGGGAGTTCCTGAGCGGCAGAGCCAAGAACAACTTTAGGAAGGGTGTCGAGGGAAACTAGCAACTTGTGAACCAAGGAATGCCTTGAAAGACAATAAGTTGAGCGTCCCATGGCAAGGTGACAAGTATGTTTTCTCTCTCTTGTTGATTTGCTAACTGGTTATTTTTTTTCCTCCCAAGATCCTATTGGTTATCAAGAATGACTTTTTCATCCTTACGAGGGAAATTCACTCTCTGGATGATGCTAACACCAACACATAAGGATAGCGCGAGGGATAGCTTCTCGAACTCAATAGAAGTGGATGAGAATTACGGCCGGATGATGACCCAAAATACTCAAAAGGACATGCTAAATATTTTTCCTTTGTCCAGTTTTTCTCCCCCAAAGAGTTTTTCTAGCTAGGCAAATGAGTTGGCAGTAGGGACTTCCATTAATGAAGTAGAATTTTCATTTTTCTTATGTCATGTAAAGATTGCACGATCTCAAAAAAACATTGATATAAATGAGAGAGAACGCAGTTTCTATACAAGTACAAAACTCCAAAAGTTCTAAAACATAGAGACTAAGATTCCTAAGTCTAAGCATCACACTGCGAGCATTCAAAGATCAAAATCCCAAGGCCTTGAGAATAACTCTTCTTGAACAAAAAGAGGGGATGAGAAGCCGGATCATAGACCTTGTATCCCAAACCAGCAACCTCGAATCTCTAGGATGACAAATAAGCCTAACATTCAAGGTCCCCATACCAATGATAAAACACCAGGGACTGACGATGAAGTTGAGAATGGTGTTTTAATTAACGGGTTCGAGACACTGTTTCCAGATGAAATGTTGGAGCCACGGCTTCACTGGAAGAATAAAATGATCATCCAATAGCAATAAACTGAGGCATCACTAAAAAGTGCACTCGATGTAAGGCCCAATTAGGAGGCATTCTTGAAGTGCTGTGAAACCTAAGTTCCCCATCACGAAGTCCAAAGTCAAAAAATGACTAAATAAAAGTATTTCTCTAAACTCCATGCTTTAAACTAACTCGGAGATGTCCAGACTTAGAAGCTCAACACTTTAAAAATTAAAGTGATCCCTTCTTTTTCCATGAGGTATAATAATATTTGGACTTAAAAAAGTTTGCGGTCGAACGAAAAGCTACGAATTCACTAACCTTACAAGATGATAATGTAAGAAGCGCCAAAATAAAAAATTGGTTAGCAGCTATCTTCAATCATCAAATGAAATAACCCAATGCTCACTAACCCTAGTGGGGTCACCAAGTACAATTTTCATAGATAAGTTATGTTGAGAGCATGACACCTCAGAGGAAGCCCCTAAAGGGTACCGACTCCCTTCTTTCGAGAAGGTGAACCCGATGAGGCTGCAAAGTTAATGAGTTTGAGCTCTCGGCTTAAAAAAGACGTCAAGCAATACTATAAGAACAAAATATCCAAAAGGAAATGGCATGCCATTTGTTAAAAAAAGAAGAAAAAAGGCAAGGTACATAGAAAAGCCATAAGAGAACAAAAAGTTTCCTTTATTATAAGCCCCAAAATGAGTTACAAATTACAAGTCCCAAAATGGGTTACAAATTACAAGCCCCAAGATAGGTTACAAATAACAAGACCAAAATGGGTTACAAATTACAAGCCCCAAAATGAGTTACAAATTACAAGCCCAGAATGGGTTATAAAATATAAATTCCAAAAATCAATTACCAACCACGATCTCAAAAAAATAGCAAGTCAGAGTATTCATTTTGCTTTTCTCATGCTCAGTGATAAGATGGCTAAGGAAGATAGATTGCTTGAGAAAAGAAATGGGATAACCTTGGGAAACCCTCAAGGGAAGAAGCCTTTGATTGACCAAAAGGCTCAACGAGGCTCTTTTCTCTCCTAGCATAACCCCATTTCATGAAAGACTATCGAAGGTCACGCCTGGATATGGCATTCCCATGGACCAAGTAATATGATTGAGTTCAATCAAATTACCTTGGTCGATAGGTTTCCTTGATAGCAGACCGAGAAGCCTAGTTATAACCTGCAACCCATCAAAAAGTCATCAACGAGTTGAATGAGCATAACCCAGGGACAAACCTCTGACATACTCACCAAGTGCAATGGTGAAGTGAAAGGTTCCCACAAGGCTAAACCTATATCCCAGGATTCTAAGGAGGAGAGGGGCTGGGGAAATGTCTCTCACCACTCTTGCCCTTTGCCTCACCCATGATTTTTACCTTACCCTTGTCAGGAACCTTAGCAACCAAATTCCAGATATGGTGCTGGGGTCAAAGACAAGGATAAGGAAAAACTATAAAAGAAGCAAAGCACAAAATCAAACAACTCAATGAGATAGGGAGGAAGTGCCCTATAAAAAGGATCTCCCTTTTTGTAGTAAGTAGTGCTATGAGGAAAATAGGAAGATCTGTGTAAGAAAGATTAGCTTTTATAAGCCAAACCCCATTCAATGCGTATAAAAAGGAGAGCAGCAGATGTCCGCTATATTAATAGTACAATAAATAAAATCAAAGCACAGTACAATAGTTTTCAGGAAACATGGCACCGAGGGAAACTCGCCATTTCCCAAAACTTATGATTCAGGAAACAAGGGGAAACTGTTCAATCTCTTTCCCACTTAAAAGAAGAAAAAAAAAAGAAAAAGAAAAACTTTAATGGTTTATTTCCAAGTTGCTAGTCAAGGTACAAAGAGACATGCTTGAGATCCCAAAGGCGGGATCTCGGAGACATGTAAAAGTGAAATAAAGAAGTAAAGATTACATAAGGTAATAACCTCGCCAACTGAGGGTCCAGGTCTCAACTATCAAAGTTGCCATTGGACAATTCGATGGCTAAAAGCTCCTCTTTTAAAGTATAGGCAGACCTTTCATTGCCAAAATCTGTCCGGGTAGCAAGATCAACCAAGGCCTAGGACTTTCTCTCTCCTTATCAAAATCAAGGTAGCCCATGCAAGCATCCTTTATAATCTAGATTCGCACGAACTAGGCATCGCGAGCCTTCTCCAAGTCAAGATGTTTTTTGGAAGTCGGGCTCTCTTTATCATAACATTACTTTTCTTCATTAGGAGGCCTTCATTTCTTAGGAAGATGCCAGTACACCAAGAAAGGAAGAGGACTCGGCATGATGATGTGATCTTGCACTCTCTAGGCGGATGCTCTACTCTAGCTCATTTTGTTTCCTTATAAGATTTTCAATAAGGTCGGCCTTCTAAGCATTCTCTCACCGTAAAGCTCATACCTCCTTGAACCAATGATGAGCATTCCCTTGGTAGCCTCTCTATCATTCAATATCACATCCATTTTGATCCTTAGTGACTCAAGTTTGGAAGCCCGCATGCCAACGTCTCAATGGGTGTAGGTTGGTCTCGCACAATGACCAAAGCTTTTTTAAGCTTATTGCACTTCAGACGAAGGGTTTTTCTTTCCCTCAATAACTATTAAAGGCTCTCTGCAGCTAATATGCTAGCCTGAACAATGAAAAACAAGTCATCATCTATAATGTAAGAACTTTATTAGAGGAAGGAAGACAAGATGTGAGATTCACTAACCTTAGTAGTGGTGTGAGCATAGGAATTCATACAGCATTCAATAGTAACCATGTACATCCTCCGATGTTCTTTCAACGAGACCATAAAATTCAAATAGTTGACTACTCCAACTAGTCTCGATGTGAAACTTGTTTCATTGGGTAATTTTCAAAACCACTATCTGATACTATATTGGATCCTGGACCAAGGGAGGAAAAGCATTTGTGAAGGCTTGAGGGCCTGCAGACCTCGTATGAGGTCATGACCTAGAGGTTATCAGTCTATCCAAACCTGAGGTCTCATGATTTGGAGTTTGAAGGACTCTTGAGGCCTGGCCCTTGATTAGCACACCTGAGAAGAACTAAGAAGGTGGGGATTGCCTCATCATAACACCAGATGTAACAGGGACCATGAGAGCTCATGTCCGAGAATTATCATGTTCGGCATTCTCTAGTTCATAGAATAACCTCGCAATATCGAGGTAAGATGCATTAGGGGATTTACATCCTCTGGTCCACTAGCTCACCCCTGACCTTTAGAGCCTTTGTCTAAGGTTATAATATCAGGAGTGGACCCTCTCACCCTCTCCATAGATGAACCTGGTCCTCTTTCTATTTCTCTCTCTCTCTTTGAGATACTGGAACTTTTCCTAAGGAGAAGGGTCTTCCACCACATCAATAAGAGCATGGAGTCAGATGTAGGGGTCTAATCAATAAGAATGGTTGCAATAACCAAAGGAAAAAGAAACACTAAACCAGATGTCAAGCCTGCATGTAAAGGGTCTTGAGAAAAAATAAGATAAAAATGGCAACCTACGACAGTGATAATGTACCATTATTTTTAGTTTTCCATCCAAACTTATTAGAAAGTTGTGTCCAGAATCGTCCATCAGTAGTGGAAGAATTTAGGATCTTTATGACCCATGAATGGAGATTCTCAACTTGGCAAAGAAAGGGAATGCCCGTGGGTGGATGCCATCAAGGAGCTACATAATACGCTTAAAAGATAAGGCATCAATAAAAAACGAGTAGAAAGGAATACAAAAAATGTAAAAGGTGAGTCACAATAACTCACGCAGCATGTTCTAGAATCCAGAGAGGGGAATCTCAGAGAGATCTTTGGTGGTTATGGAAGCAAAGCGATCTGTCCAGTCTCGATTATTGATGCCATCTAAGTTTCCTAGTAGTGACCACTTTTTGTGATGGACAATGCATTATCTCTCCTTAAGGGAAGAGAGAGGAATACAATAGAAGAAAATATGTCAAGGTAAACTCTTCTTCAATCCCCCTGACCAACGCATGAAGGCATGTGAAATCTCTCCATACTCTTGAGCTAAGCTGGCCCAAGCATAAGTGAAAGTTGTCACAAAATATTTGATCACAGTATCATAGGATTTTCGATACACATGCTGAACGGATAAGAATAAATGAAGGTATAGTCGAGTCTCAACAAAGTAATACTTTCAGATGCACTAGGAGCTTTGTTGCAATCTTTATCACACGCAATTGTACGCGATCGTACAAGTAATATAGGATTTTAAGTCCAGATATCGTACCCACAGAGACTTGTCGATTAACTATTTACTAAATTAAATTAATTCTAATTATTTATTCAAGCAGAAAAATCCAAATTATATTATGATTTAACTAAACTAAAAAGAAAAATAAACTAACTAATGAATAATTAACCAAATGAAGAGTGTATTTTCACGTAATCAATAAGATAAAATTGATCTAGGGCTATGGATTTTCTAGCAATTATGTTGAGTAATCACTTGAACTGATTCTGATTTTCTATGGGGTTACTAGTTGCGGGTTAATTTTAACCATGTTGAGCTTCTTGCCAACAACTCTAGGTCTCCTCGACTATTCCTAACGCCTATATTTCTATGGTCGTCGGTCGATAGTAAAGGGCATGTGATTTATTTTTCGTATCAACTAAGCAAGGCTAACGGGTATATTTCTATCCACGTTAGCGAATCGTTCCCCTTCCCCTATAAGGTTCTCAACCAAGCCCTACTTTTTCTTATTATGCACACAAATTCTCTATTCCTAGTCCAATTTACATGCCACAAAGAGTATTTGAATGGTGATCAAGCAAACAAATAATTAAGCTCAAGAAAAAGTAAGTAACCACACGAGCCGTAGCACGATGATAAATATCTTAACAAATCAATTAAATTTTATACACCAATAATCATGAAGCTACCATAACCCTAGATGAGAAGTTTAACTCCACATAGACATGGAAAAATTACAACAAATCATCCAAAGAAAAACGTAAAAATAAATAAATAATAGAGAAGAAAAGATAGAACCAATTTTCTCTGGCCTGTACGGCGGCTCCTAGTTCTCCCTAGGTCAAAAGTTATATATAAATTGTGTTTAGAATGTATCTATAGAGTATGGAAAGGTCAAGACTTTTAAAAATCAAATTCAAGTCAAATCGGGAAAAACTCCGTCGAGTTGCGCCACTGCATGTATCTGATTCAGAGACCATCAATTATTCGCGCCACTCTCGCGCTGACAACTGAATGCAACTCTAGTTGCATGTATGTCTTTTGTTCTTTTTAACTTCAATATTGCTACTGCACTTTATGGATGTTTGTTGCACTCATCCAAATATCCAATCATTACCTAATGATTACATGTAATCATTATTTGATGATTGGATCCCTTATCTTTTCCTTTCAACTATTTCTGCTTTTTGTTTAATTTTTGTCCAAATTTCTTCTTCTTCACATTAATTTAATCCTACACATAAAAAAAATATAATATTAAGCACTAAGTAATATAATCAATACTCAAAAGACGATTAAAAGTAATAAAATGTGAGGCGAATAATGGCTAAATATATACATTCTTGACCGCACATCAACACCCCACACTTAGATTCTTGTTCGTCCTCGAGCAAGCATTAATGCTCATCTAAATAAATCACGCTAGGAATACCACTACTTTGAGTGACACAAATAATTAGGCCATACAAAAACTCAAAACATCATGTACATTCCCCGATCATTATGCAAGATATACAAATAAATAACAAACTTCTAACCTACTAACCTCAAAAACGAACTCTAACTCATCAAATTTAAGCTCGCTCACCTACTCTTGTCAAAGAAAGCTAATAACATCACCTATCTATCATGAAACAAGTGCTCTCACAAGAAGAAATAGTCCATACACTCAATTTAAAGAATCTAATATAAATTAAGGACTTAGCATCAAAGCACAATTCTCGCACTCACAAACGAATTCACATGTATGCACAAAGAACCATAGGCTTGCCCATTATGTACATCTCCGCTAATTAAGCATGCTCGAATAGAATCAAATAAGACTTTAACGGGTTGTAAGTTGGCTTAGGAACAGATAGGAAAACTATATGACAGTGACTTACACTTCCTTGAGCACTTTGCACTCTTTTGAACTTCATCACCCATTATTTTCTTCTTCTTTATTTTTTTGCCCTCTTTTCAATTATTTTCACTGGTATTCTATCCTATCAAGAACGTTTCAATCATTTTTTTTCAAGCAATTTTCTGTTCTCTTTTTTTTCATGTCACATTCTTTTAAAGAGGGCCTTTTCATCACAAGTAATTTTCACTGATCACCTTTTACACTTGACTTTTCTTTTTCTTCAGATCTAACAATTTTATTACAGTCCATGCTACAATGCTCAAGAAAGCAGGGTGCAAAAATTAGGGATTCAAAAAAAATGGATCAAGGCAAAAATACGGCTACTAAACGAAAGGCTACAAGCTCAAAGGGGCTAACTAGTGGTAACAATATCTGAACAGGCTAAAATTCACAAGACATATCAAATAGAGCCTATTATCATCTTCTAAACAGAGCAACACTTTTATTTCGCTTCAATAACATGCAGGGCAAGTTCTAGACTAAGATGCAAAATATGAAATATGCAAGAAATCCTCACCACTCATGGCACAAGTATCAATCAAGATGGATCAATTCTACTTTTAAGACAGACAAGGTCATAACGAACTACAAAATAAGAATAAGCTATATACAAAGTCACTATCCTGAGCCTAGGTATCAAAAGATTTGCTATTTTTTTAACATTCAAATACTCACAGGAAAGTACTACTCAAACTTAGGCCTAAATTGCTAGTATCAAACAAATCAAAAGGTTTTTTCTTTTCTCTCTCAAAAAAAAAACTACTCCTAAAAATAAAAAAAGTACTCGGTTCAAAGGGCTCCCCCTCGAAAAAGAACCGAAAAGAAAAATCAAGGGGTGGACGAAGTATGCCTCTACTAAAAAACTAAAAAGCTAAAAACTATCCTAACTAAAGAATAAAAGAAAATCTTTTTGTATTTTGAGCTTTTTTCATCTAACTTAGCAAAAAAAAAAACTCAACCTATGGCATATATCACCCTTAACAAATATCGAAAGATATCCCACCCCACACTTAAAGTCATGCTTTGTCCCCAAAGCAATAAATAAGATAAAAATTGGGTTAGAGATACTCCCTGAGGCCCTCTAGGGTATAGATAGCTACATGTTTCTTCACAATGAACCAAAGGGGCGAATGACCACACACTTAAGCTTAAGCTATGCTCCTTAGCTTTTGAATTCGGGTACTCAGACTTCCCCAAACTTGCAAAACAAAACCAAAATAAAAAGTGACACTATAAAAATAAAAAACAAAAATAAGAAGCTACACTATTACAAATTGGGTTGCCTCCCAATAAACGCCTAATTTAACGTCGCGGCACGACACCATCAAGTTCATCACTTTTCCTTCCACTTTGAACTTATAAATTGCATCTCTAACTTTGCATCAAATTTTCTGCTCCGCACAAGGGGCGATGGTATAAAAATAAAAGAACCAAGCAAAAAATATCACATCTTGCACTTTTTGACCCTTAAGTGAGGAATGTCATTTTGTCTTTTTGGCATGACAAATTTTAGAATATAAGGGCCTTGTTCCTCATTCGCACACTTTTTCATTGATTTGGAAGGCTCAATTTTTATGCCACCAACCAAACACAATGTCGAAAAATGCTTAGAATCAGGTCCAACACGCTTCAACTCTATAACTTCATTTTGTGCGACATTCTCACTTTCACACACCTCCTCAACATTGACATCAATCAAAAGAGAATGGTTGAAAGGTCGTAATTCTTCTTTTTGCTCCCCAAGTTGGCCAGTATCATTACAAATTCCATATGCAGCCTTTATTTCTGAAAGTTCGGCCTTAAATCTTTCCAGGAATTTCATGCTTTCCTCAGTCTGCTTTCGCATTAGTGTGGTATGCTCTTGTATTTGTCTTATCAAATCACTCGTATGAAAACTAAGTTCTACATTCTTCACTTCATTACCCCTATCAACATCATAAACAACAGAAGAATCATAATAGGGGTTCGGGAATGGGGAATAAGAGTAAGGACACTCATACCAATGACCATTTAGACGGCCACATATATCACACAAATTTCCTGCAAAGGATTGGGTAGGGGCGCACAACCCTCTCCTAGAAAAATTATGACACAATAAACTAAAGTGGGATCCTCCACAATAAATAGAAGAATTATCGGTAAATAAATACTCATCACTATACCAATATTTATTCCAAGATGTCATGTTAAGAAGGGTAGCACAATATTTTTTTTTCTTTTAAAATAATTAAAAAAAAGATAAGAAAAAAATAAAAAATAAAACTTAAATAGATAAAAAGAAAAAATTTAATCTAGATAAATAGTTAATTTCTAAGTCCCCGGCAACGGCGCCAAAAACTTATTGCGTCCTTCCGCACACGCAAGTATACGCAGTCGTACAAGTAATATAGGATTTTAAGTCCAGATATCATATCCACATAGACTTGTCAATTAACTATTTACTAAATTAAATTAATTCTAATTATTTATTCAAGCAGAAAAATCCAAATTATATTATGATTTAACTAAACTAAAAAGAAAAATAAACTAACTAATGAATAATTAACCAAACGAAGAGTATATTTTCACGTAATTAATGAGATGAAATCGATCTAGGGATATGGATTTGCTAGCAATTATGTTGAGTAATCACTTGAACTGATTCTGATTTTCTATCGGGTTACTAGTTGTGGGTTGATTTTAACCATGTTGAGCGTTTTGCCAACAACTCTAGGTCTCCTCGACTATTCCTAACGCCTATATTCCTATGGTCATCGGTCGATAGTGAAGGGCATATGATTTATCTTCCGTATCAACTAAGCAAGGCTAACGGGTATATTCATATCCACGTTAGCGAATCGTTCCCCTTTCCTTATAAGGTTCACAATCAACCCCTACTTTTTCTTATTATGCATGCAAATTCTCTATTCTTAGTCCAATTTACATGCCACAAATAGTATTTTAATGGTGATCAAGCAAACAAATAATTAAGCTCAAGCAAAAGTAAGTAACCACACGAGCCGTAGCACGACAATAAATATCTTAACAAATCAATTAAAGTTTATACACCAACAATCATGAAGCTACCATAACCCTAGATGAGAAGTTTAACTGCACATAGACATGGAGAAATTATAATAAATCATCCAAAGAAAAATGTAAAAATAAATAAATAATAGAGAAGAAAAGATAGAACCAATTTTCTCCGGTCTCCACGACGGCTCCTAGCTCTCCCTAGATCAAAAGTTATGTAAAATTGTGTTTAGGATGTATTTATAAAGTATGGGAAGGTCTGGACTTTTTGAAAATCAAATTCAAGTCAAACCGGGAAAGACTTCGTGGAGTCGCGCCACTGCATGTATCTGATTCAGAGACCGTCAATTATTCACGCCACTCTCGCGCTGACAACTGAATGCAACTCTAGCTGCACGTATGTCTTTTGTTCTTTTTAACTTCAATATTGCTGCTGCACTTTATGGATGTTTGTTGCACTCATCCAAATATCCAATCATTACCTAATGATTACATGTAATCATTATTTGATGATTGGATCCCTTATCTTTTCCTTTCAACTATTTCTGGTTTTTGTTTAATTTTTGTCCAAAATTTCTTCTTCTTCACATTAATTTAATCCTACACATAAAAAATATAATATTAAGCACAAAGTAATATAATCAATACTCAAAAAATGATTAAAAGTACTAAAATGTGAGGCAAATAATGGCTAAATATATATATTATTGGCCGCACATCAAGCTTCTACTTGATACTTCTTAAGGGGCCATCCTCAATCTTCTCGGACCACGAAAAGGTCCTTTTTCTTCACAAAGAAACCCATCTCACTCATGGATCTAGGGTTTTCGTCCCAGCAGCACCACATGGCTGGATTTTGAAGTTGTCATAAAAAAAGTACATAGGGTTTTCGTCCCAGCAGCACCACATGGCTGGATTTTGAAGTTGTCATAAAAAAAGTACATACTAGAGAAATTTTGTCAATAGTAGGATCAGACTGAGCATTTTTCTCTTTCTCTTTCCCTTTCTTCATCGCTCTACCGGTGATCAAAGTGGCAGGGGCATAGTTCAATGAAGAACCAGACATACAAAATTAGGATGAAAGTCGGCATGAAGAGGCTGGAATAAAGAGAATCCTCAAATTCTGCAGATAGGCAAGATAAGGAGGTATCTGGAACCAGACGGAAAACAGTGAAGTCTTAGAATTTATATATTTGAAGGCAGTTTTTCCATGCTGCCTAGGGTAGAGTGCAGAGGATGAGACAAACATATGGAAAAGTAGCAATTTGCATGAAAAGATGCTTTATTTCTTTGGAAGAGAAGAAAGGTGCGACAAACCAGCCGTGGTTCTCATCTTTTTTCCATTTTTTGTGAGCAATTAGCACAATATCAGAAAGACGGAGAGACTATCTGTATGGAGTAACATCAAACTAGGGACACATGGCACCAAGTATAAGTCCATAGTGAAGCTTCAATGATGCAAGGGCACGGAGCCCCAAGGGGTCATCCACAGGACAATGATGGCAAAGGAGTCATCCCAAAAAAAAAAGATGAAGTTTAAGGGGCCATTGCCCCTAATAATTTGGCAAAAAGGACAAATAGGAGACAAGAGTGTCAGGCCACTCAAATACGTAAATAAGATCATACGGATCATAACAATGCAGAGATATTAGTGGGCACCTTCCAACGGTTTAGACACCTGGCGAAGGGCATATATTGTAGTACTTTAGGGCTATAATGACATTTTCTTGTTGGCCAAGACCTTAATATTGTAGCCTATAAATAATCGACTCTCCTCATTTGTAAAGGGATCATGACACTGATTTTCTCAAGTAATACATTAGCAACACACTATGTTCTTGCGCTCCAAGAATTTTCTTTATTTTTATTTGAATTCTATAGTTATCTAAGTAGCCAATCTCGGAGCTTGAGGCTAAGATCTCTGGCTCACTCATGATCACCTAGGATATGCTTAGACTTGTTCTTTTTAGCTTATTTATCTTACTTATGTTATATTGATATGTTAATAACCAAATCGCTAGTAAATCGAACCTAAACAAAGTCTAAACCGTAACGCGTATTCTTGACCCTGTACAAATTCAATTTTATCAATTTCAGGGTAAACACATAAAAACAACGTCTTATCAGAAACATAAAACTAGATATATATTTTATCATCAAATATGTATAACAATGATACGTTAAAATTACACCTTTTTTAAAAAGTGTAAATGGGCGTTATCAAATATAGCAACACAATGATTAGGTTGGAGTCGAATCCCACAGAGAATAGGGTAAGAAATATAATACTCAAAGTCCTTTAAGTTACTTCACTGTATGTCAATTCTTATTCCTTAACGATTGTATAAAAAAATATTTTATAACTAAAGTTTGCAGTAAGTAAATGACTGAAATAACAAGGTTCCGAACGAACCGGGATTGTTTCACCACGTAAAAGGCTAAGTCTAGGGGTTACAAATACCTTTATAGTCTCTCATAGTTTGATACAGACAAGCAATGAACAATTAGTTACCATTCCTTATCTTCCGATTTGAGAATGTTCTTTCCTTCACTTATTATCCCAAATACAACAAAGTGTAATCACAACCTGATCATAATTTCCCAAGTAAAACCAGCATATTCCTACGTAGTTTTATTAAACAAGGGTTAACGCCTTGAGTTCTTGTTGGTTAACTCTTTCCAATCCTAATTAATCCTCCTGGGCACAAACTAAGATTTTTTTGGCACTTGACTAATGTTTGAAAACGCTAATCGCTATTATAAAGAGAGTTAACAAATTATCCAACAAACTATTCAATTTTGTATTGATACATTAGCCTTAGATTTCACCCATTATGGGGCTTCACAACCCCGAAGATGAGTTTAGCTACTCATGCTTAGAACAAAAATAATAATATGATTCAAAGGAAACATACTTACAAAATTGGTTGAAGACTAAAAGAGGTTATTGAATTCCAAAGCAAAGTAGCGCTCAAACTCGTCCAAACCAAAGCAAAAATGAAAGTAAATTGTATCATATGTTATGTGTGATAAAATAACCTAAAGATGCTATTTATAGATGAGTAGGAATCATATCCTTAAGGGCTAGGAAAGGAAATATGTGTCATCCTGTACGATTGCCAAAACAGATCGTAATGGCTCACTACAAACCGTTCTCCTCATCTTGATAACTTGTTTCATTCACCTAGCTACTGGAATGAAATACAGTTACCATAACAATCTGTAATGGCTCATAACGGTCCGCTATGGTGATCATTTTAATTTGCTAAAATTTCATAGCTGCTGGTTTTGAGAACGGCTCCCATTACAGTCAGTAATGGCTCATTATGGTCCATAATGGGAACTGTTTTAAACTTCTATTTCTGCCTCACTTATGTCCTTTGACTTCAGTTGGCACTACGATTTGTAATCCTCCACAACGACTCGTAATGAGCCTCTTTTTTTGATCTTTTTCTCCTTGTGATGTACTTAGCCCGTTTTACCTTAAACTCAATCAAAATGCATCATATCACACTAAACATGCATAAGAACTACCAAGAATCCTCGTTAAAAGGCATGAAATATGCCTTAAAATCTCGGCACATCAACACCCCCAACTTAGAGACTTTTCTTGTCCTCAAGCAAACAAAACATAACTATACTAACATTACTTCACAAAGAACCAAACAATGTTCAACTATTAGAAATCCAGGATGTATACAACAGTTCTATTAACTAACTAACAAGTATGTTTTGAAATCAATCTTTCTACCCCTTTTTTAAAACCAAAATGCACACAAACCTTGACCTGACACTGACGGGTCCACTT
The DNA here is from genome assembly GCA_003996215.1 of Jaltomata sinuosa. NCBI lineage: Eukaryota > Viridiplantae > Streptophyta > Magnoliopsida > Solanales > Solanaceae > Jaltomata > Jaltomata sinuosa. The sequence continues at coordinate 315,550 of QJPP01007359.1, forward strand.
ATGACATCATATTATCAAGAAATGACTGCGGATGAATGTAGGGAACTCATACTTATCCTGTAGTCAATCAGTATTCTCCATGTGCCCTCACTTAGACCAAAGAAAGTCCCACACTCTGTCAATCATTATTTTAACAAGGACTTAAGACAAAGGAGAAGAGAGAAACACTCATATTGAACTTCACATGCAACATTAGATGAACCATAAGCTTTCCATTGGTGTGATACTCTACTAATACAGGGAATGTCACCTCCAGGATCAAGTAGGACTTTAAAGGTTGTAATGTAGGATTTGGGACGGGTAGGAATCATCTTGTTTAGATAGTGGCTATCCTACCTAAGCACATTTAATACATGACAACTTCCTTTCTTAGCTCACTTTTCTATCAACTATTTTGTTTCTTCCTCCTCATTCACACCCATTGTTTTCTTAGTTCACCCATAACTTTTAAGCGCTTTCACAAACCATTTGCAAGGAATAATTTATTATTATTTCTCTCTTTTTATTTGCTCCAGGTTACTTTTGACACAACTTTTTTGCGCACCCTTAATCTTCTTCTAAAGCTTCCTCCCTTAATCTATTCCCTGATTCTTACTCTCTTCCTACTTTCCATATTTCTTTTTAAAAGTGCTTAGGAGTTATTAGGATCACTTCAAAACTTATTAGAACAAAGAGAATAGGCTTCAAACATGGCTACCAAAGAGTAGGCTAAAGGCGCAATTGGGCTAACTAGGATCACTCTTTAGGTAAGTAAAAAGAGGAATCAAACGGGCTAATCAAAGAAATGCCTACATCACTTCCTAGATTCAACACCCCTCATTTTGCGTTACACATACACTAGAAAAGTTTTAGATATCACAATGCAGTATGGAATATATAATCTCTAATACACATGGCACAAGGTTTCAACTGTTAACTACCAAGTCAATGCATATACTAGCTTAAACACAATCATCAACCTTAATAATCACAATATCATATTCAGAGCCAAACAGGTCAAAATCTCAGTCTAGTGTACATACTTAGTAAAAAAATTTAGGAGGGGTCACAGTTTTCATAAACAGAATTATACATGCTTTTATTTAAGAAATAATACTGCCTAGTCACCCTAATTTTCTTCAAGTTAAACATATAACACAACCTATTCTAAATATGTCGATTCACCATAAAATAAATGCCCTCGGGAAAATAATTCGGCAAGAAAAACCCAAGGATAGATACTCGGGCAGCCTCACCCCCCACTCAAAGGCCATGCATTATCCCCAATTCAATAAAATAAAATAAGGGAAATGGGATATACCTGGAGTTCCCTAGGCGCCCTGGTCCAGAATCTACATTTCAGCTGCAACTGGAGCTGTGTCATGAACCATGCCTTTCTCAACTATATCAATCACCGAGATCCTGTGATATTTTCTCGGTAGGCTCATCTATTGTTAGCCTGGAAGGTGACCTTCATCATTGACTCAAAATTTTATCTCATTTTTTTTCGAGTCCATCAATGCCTTCGATTGTATCCCATAATAAAATCTCTCTGATAAACATCTTGTCGATGATTTGATTTTAACATATTATTTAGAATCTTTGTGTGCACTTTTTGCCTGGCTTCTTTGCATAAATAATAGTAGAATCAATGGTGCAGAGTCAAAAAGAACAAAGACTATTAATAAACCAATCCAATAAATTCGCTCATTTTATAAGAAATTTCTATATGATTTCTAATCGGAAAAGATTAAACACAAGCAAAATCCGCAGTAACATCTCAAGGGAATGTTACTAATGGAACATGTAGGAAAAATAGGAATCTCTCTATCAATGGCTCAATCAAGGATCACAAAATCAGCAGGCAACCTGAACTTCCCGACTCAGACTAAAACATCATCAACAATCCCTACCAGTCGTTGCACTGATTTATCTACCATTTACAGTCTCATACTGGTCAGTTTGGGAAGTCTGAGTCTGGACTGCTTATAGATTGTAAGGGGTATAAGGTTGATGCTTTCACCATTGTCATACAGTGCGTCACAAAATCATGTACACCAATAGTGCATAGTATGGTGAATGCTCCTGGATCTTCTTTCTTCTTAATTGAAATCTTAGAAATAATAAAACTCACCTGATGAGTAATTTGCATATCTTCCTCCTTAGCAAACCTCTTCTTTTTCTTAAGCAACTCCTTCAAATATTTTGCAAACTCCGGCATCTGATGAAATGTATCAAGGAATGGAATATACATTGATAACTGCTTCAACTGATCACAGAACTTCATACATGTGGAGTTTTATGCCTTCTTTATCAACCTTTGTGGGAAAGGTGGGGGGCATGTATACCTCTGCACTAATTTTTCACCGGTCTTTTCTCATTATCTATAACCAGTTCAGAAACTTTCTCAATAACTGGCACTGGAGTCGCTACCTCTATATCTTCCATTGATTCCTCTAACCTCTCAGTATCATCCATCATGGCTCGCCCACTTCGAGTGGTAATGGACATCTAATGTGTCGTACCACCACTACCTTTTTGATTAGCAACGATATCACTAGGGAGTTGACCCTTAAACTTAGGATTTTGTTCGCTTGATAGATCTCTGACTTGTTGTTCTTGATTCTGAATACAAGTTATATTTGAACATTCCACTTCTGCTAGATTCTTTGCTGAGATATCAGCCTTCTCTTGATCTGCTAAAATTCTTTCGAGCATGTTCTCCATTTTGGATGACCTCTGATCTTGCTTATTTCCCCGTAGAGGGATGTAAGGATTTGCACTTCTGTTGCCAAAGTTATTGGCATTATGATAGTTTCCTTGAGCTTGTTGTTGTGGTGCCCACTGAGTTTAATTGTTGTACATATGCGCATGCTACATCTGGTAACCACCCTGAGTGTTATTTAGGTAGTTCACATCCTCAACCTGTACAGTTTATGCATCTGTGTATCCACCCTCCTCAGGAATGTACACTTGTGTTTGTTGTAGAGGTATGCTCTCAACTGCATTCACCATTTTGGTGTCATTTTCTGCTAGCCTCTTGTTGAGCAGAGTAAGGCTAGTAGCTAACTGGGCAATGGTCTCATCTTGCTTATGGTTCTCCTTAGCTATATTAGCTAGGGATGGAGGCATATATCCAGTATTAGACCCGCTTGAGTGCCAAGCCTGATTATGGAAGGTCAATTTGTTCATCATCTGAGTGACTCTGGTGAAGGTCTAGTCTATGAAACTACGCTCAACAGCATTGTTCACAACAAACTGTGAGATGGGGTCCAACCTGGTGTAAAACTTCTCCATTAGGATGTGATCAGGAAACCCATGACCTGGGGATCTTTGGAGGTACTGCTTGAACCTCTCTCAAGCCTCATACAACTTCTCCCCTCCCGCTCCCCCTCCCCCTCTCCCCCGAAGTTTCTTGAAGAAGAATATCTTGTCCCCGAGCTTGCTTTTTTGCTATGAGGGAACCACTTCTTCATTAAAGTGTTCACCAACTCGTTCCAAGTGTGGATTGAGTTTGGAGGAAGGTTGTTGAGCCAAGTGTGAGCCTCCCCAGTCAATAAATATATAAACAGACTCAACTTGAACATGTCATCTGACACATGATTCTGCTTGTAGGTCCGACAAACATCAATGAAGTTTTTCAAATATTCTGCAGATCATCATCGGTCGAGTTCCTAAAGAGACCTTCAGCTCTTAGCATAGCATAAGCGTCTTGTTCAATTTTCAAAGTGGAAACATCCACTCTCAGAGGAACGATGGCACTGGAATAGTGAAAGTCTAGCACTTCTGCCGCAAAGACATTCACATTGTCACCAACCATAAGATTCTCAGCATTTGCCTTCACATTGGGTTGATTATTGCTCTGATTTCTCCAGTTGTTGGCATCCATAATGGCCTGCCCGCAATACAAAAACAAATCAAGTGTGATGGAATAGATAAATAACACAAAGTAAAGTAAGAATTTCTCCAAGTAAACTTCAAAATCGTATTCCCCGACAACGGCGCCAAAACTTGATACGTTCAAATTACACCCTTTTTAAAAAGTGTAAACAATCATTGTCAAATATAGTAACTCAACGATTAGGTTAATATAAGAAATATAATACTCAAAGTCCTTTAAATTACTTCACTCTATATCAATTCTTATTCCTTAACGATTGTTTAAAAAATTGTTTTATAACTAAGTTAAAAGTAAGTAAATGATTGAAATTACAAGGTTTGGAATGAATCAGGATTGTTTCACCACGTAATAGGCTAAGTCTAGGGGTTACAAATACCTTTATAGTCTCTCCTAGTTTGATATAGACGAGCAATAATCAATTAGTTACCATTCCTTATCTTGCAATTTGGGAAAGATCTTTCCTTCACTTATTTTCCCAAATACAACGAAGTGTAATCACAACCTGGTCATAATTTGCCAAGTAAAACTAGCGCATTCCTATGTAGTTTTATTAAACAAGGGTTAACGCCTTGAGTTCTTGTTGGTTAACTCTTTCCAATCCTAATTAACCCTCCCGGGCACAAACTATGATTTTCCGGCATTTGACAAACGTTTGCAACCGCTAATCGCTATTATAAAGAGAGTTAACAAATCATCCAATAAACTATTCAATTCTATATTGATACTTTAGCCCTAGATTTCACCCATTACGGGAATTCACAACCCTGGAGATGAGCTTAGTTACTCGTGCTTAGAAAAAGAATAATAATATGATTCAAAGGAAACATACTAACAAAATTGGTTGAAGACCAAAAAAGGTTCTTGAATTCCAGAGCAAAGTAGTGCTCAAACTCATCCAAACCAAAGTAAAAACGAAAGTAAAATATATCGTATGTTGTGTGTGATAAAATAACCTAAGGATGCTATTTATAGAGGAGTACGAATCATATCCTAAAAGGGCTAGCAAAGGAAATCCGTATCATCCTGTATAGTTGCCAAAATGGACCGTAATGGCTCATTATGAACCGTTCTCCTCATCTTGATAACTTGTTTCATTCACCCAACTGCTGGAATGCAAAACGGTTGGCATAACGATCCATAATGTCTCATAACAGTCTGTCATGATAACCGTTTTAACTTGCTGAAATTTCATAGCTATTGGTTTTGAGAACGGCTCCCATTACGGTCAGTAATGGCTCATTACGGTCCATAATGGGAACCGTTTTAAACTTTTGTTTCTGCCTCACTTCTTTCCTTTGACTTCGGTTGGCACCACGGTTCGTAATCCTCCACAACGACTCGTAGTGAGCCTCTTTTTGCGATATCTTCATCCTTGTGGTGTACTTAGCCCATTTTACCTGAAATTCAATCAAAGCGCATCATATCACACTAAACATGCATAAGAACTACCAAGAATCTTCGTCAAAAGGCATGAAATGTGCCTTAAAATCCCGCACATCACAACTCTTACCAGTATCGTGAATAAAAATTATCACAGAGTTATCCGACAGCGAAAAGAACCTACGAGGCTACCACCAATTTTTGATACGAAAAGATGAGCATTCGTGTTGATAACATGTTGTAAAATGAGAGAAATATTATATAAATACTGAACAAGAAATTGAGACGAGAGATATGGAAGCGAATGTCATTCTTATTTCTTTCTTCTGTACTTTCGATTGTATATTTCACAAGATAATGATCACTTAATTATAATTTACAAACTGTCTTTTCAAGTTACAAGACTTAAATGAGTTCATTCATTTAGTGCATGAATTTTCAAAGGAATTACGAAAGGAACATCCACATTTAACAAATTTATAACAAAAAGAGTTTAAAATATGTTTTCCGATTCACTTTTGAAGTTGTATTTAAGTACATTCAAACATGAACAATATTTCAAATATATTTTACAAAAATATAACTAAACACAATTCCTTCTTCAACTCCAACTTCATAAATTTCAATTAAAATAAAAAATATTTGAAATTTATGCCAACCGCTTATAATATGTTTGAGAGACAAAAATGTACCACGGTAAGTACTATAGTAGTACATTTTTAGCCCTCAAGAAAAAAAAAGACCAATTAACATGAACTTTTACCTTGTTAAATAGTTTGTTTGGCCAAACTTATTTTTTGTTAAAAATATTTATTTTTAAAAAATTAGATGTTTGGCCAAGATTTTGGGAGAAAATAAGTACTTCAGTGGAGTAGCAGAAGCTATTTTTCAGAAGCTATTTTTCAGAAGCTAAAGAAAGTAGCTACTCCCGAAAAGCATTTTTTTGAAAAATACTTTTCAGTAGAATATAATTAGAAGCACTTTTAAAAAGTTTGGTCAAACACTAATTGATGATCAAAAGTATTTTTTAAATTTATTGGCCAAACACAAATTATTTTTCACCAAAAATACTTTTTTGAAAAACACTTTTAATAAAAGCACTTTTCAAAATAAGTTAATTTTAAATAGAGTGAAGTATCAAAAACACACCTAAACTATACCTTTTTTTTAGTTTCACACCTGAACTATTGGGAGTGTAAGTTTCATACCTAAACTATCACTCCTTAGTTTGAGAAACACACCTACAAGCTGACTAGACCAAGTGTTTGTTTACACACACCATTAGGTGCGTAAGCCACTGAAAATCCATCCACGTGGCTTATTTTTATTCTTTTTTGCTGACACATTTTTTTTCATATTTCTTATATTTTTAATTGATTTTTTAAAACCCTACACTCTCCCCTTCTTCTTCTTCATTTCTCAACCATTTTTCTTCCTTTCTTCTCCTCTATTGCATATTTTCTCAACCTCCCTCTTCTTCATTTATCGACGTCTTCTTTATTTTGTTCTTCATTTTCTTCTTGTTTAAGGCTAATTAGATTTATTCTTCATTTTGTTTCCTTCTTATTTTTCAACGTAATATGGAGTGGGTGAATGTAATATGAGATCTTCTTCTATAAAATGAAGTTAGTGGCATTCTGAATTGTTATAATTAAGCTCCAAAATCATATATAGAGAATAGTTGTATCGTTTCTTCTTACAGAACCAAGCAGCCACATCGTTCACTGCTGCAGCAGACATCGCCATTTGACCAACATCAGTCGTTAAAAGCTTGAGTTCAGCCGGGATACGAGCCAAGACGGGGAAGGCAGTGATAGAAAGGGCTACTCCAATGAATACAAAAAAAAGACCTTGACTAACTCCTTTAACAATAGTTCTACCGAGTACAAATTATGTCCCTATTCCTAATGAAAAAGGGAGGGTAATTCCAACAAGGGCAATACTAAGAGCTTTCTTTGGAATTATCTTTCATATTATGTTATTTAAAGGTTCTCTATAACAGCAAAAAATATTTAAACAAACGACGTTGTTATAAAGAGGTTTGACTATATCACCTATTTGTTGCACTAACAAGTAATGTTACGGAGAGAAACGTTTTTCATAGAGCCATAATAATACAATTCAGATCACGGAATACAGATCAATATCTATCAATAAAGAATATCATCTCTAATAGATTAGCAAGTCTGTTTATGTACAGTAAGATGTCCCATAGGTAAATATACAACTTGTTTTTGTCAAACAATGAAACTTCTTAACATATCATAAACAAAGTCCCGATAAAACAAAAGCTCTACAGATACTAATAATTACCTAGTAGAGAAAGGCTGAGTTCAATTTTCCTTCGGCTATCGCCAGAAGATTGGTTGGGATAAGTTCATCTACCACATCAGCTACTCTGGATTTGTTTTTCTGATATGCTTCAACTGACACTAAAAATATCACCACAATTCAGGTTTGCTTCTTTACTGTGGTATGTTCTTCAGGAAATTTACATAACATATGATTATTGTTTAAGAATTATTTTCCAAGTTGACATCATAAATTGGCATTTCGTAGGAAAAAAAGGTCCACAAAAGAATGTAAAAGCAAGATTTTAGTAGAGTAACCTTGTACTTTAGACAAGGTTTCAAACAAAAGGAACCTCGGTACTTTATATATCTGTAGTCGTATTAGAAATTTCAATGCATGGTACCCATATCATACATTACCCTTGACTTGGAAACTTAGTTTTCAAAGATTAGATGTTTTTCTCAACATCAATCTGCATTCTCGAAATAAGAAAAATAAGAGCAGAAAAAGTTTCCAGATCATAAAGTTTTGTGGAGTTCTCAAGAACGTTTTTGTATCTGCATCGAACTCAAAAATTTGCAGATGTCTCAATTTGACCATCTCCCAAACTGTAATGGATAGCGATACAGCTCCAGATACACAAGTTAAAGTAGCATTACTAGTCGAATATCAGTCACCATACAATAACTACTTGGGCTGCATATCACCATGTTTAGTAGCATCAAAATACACAATCAAAAGTCAGTACCACCCTATTCATAACAAAATACACAACTTAAAAATAGTTCGAGCGACAGGCAAAAATCAGTCATATCATCCCTTAACACCTCCAGTTTTTGGTGCACTTTGTGGTGAAGTTTGTGACTTGGTTTCATATGTATAAGCAATGCACTTTCACGTTGAAGTTGACTTCCCGTGATAGCTTTTTTCCCCTTCCATTTGAGACCTTTACTTGGTGCGTAACCAAGGTCACCAGTCACAACAGATGAACTTATCAATTTCTCTTTTGCTCCACTCTTGATTACCTTACTAATAGATCTTCCTTGCTGTGAACTAATAAAGAGATGTTAAACTATTTTAAAGAGGTATAATTAAGGATATAAACTTATAACGGTCTCGTCCTTACCTCGGCATAAATAAAACCACTTTTGCTCACAAACACTCCTTGACCCACTATTTTTGGCCTCTTAAATACATTATTTGCATCTTTTTTATTGCCATTGTCACATCCCGCTGTTGCTTGATATGGTTGAGAAGATTGAGATTGTTGCACTGATTGAGACTGTTGCAATGCTTGAGAAGGCTGAGAGGACTGAGATTTCTGCTTGCGACTTCTTTTACCACTAGTGGATGCTTGTGATGTAGCAACTCTCTTTGTAAAGAATAATTTTAAAATTGTTAAAAATGTTAATATACCAAAAATAAACACTAACAAAAATTGAATGTACCTCTGAAGTGGAAACTTGAGTGGACATGTTCTTCTGTTGTGAGTTTTTGACTTACAAATTGAGCAACTCATGATTTTTCCCCTCCTTGGAAACTTTTCAGAACTTGGTACCTCTCCAAGTTCCTTCTTTCTATTTTTACTAGTCCTTCCTGGCATTTTCCTAACAGGAGGTGGCTCAACTTTTGGATTTGAAGTCTCAGGCCACATCTTCATATTTGTTATTGGTTGTAAGAAATTTCTATAAGCTTTTAGGTAGGTCTCTTTTTTGTACCACCTACAAGCTGAGTCAAGGAGATTGGCTTCATCGTGATGTATGGCTGCTACTGCATGTTCACAAGGAATCCCTTTCAATCCCCAACTTCTGCAAGAGCAAGTTTCCTGAATTAGGTTAACCACATGTGTATATGGACCATCCTTCACTTCATACCTAATATCACCATTCCAGCCAATTTCCACCCTCATCGACTTCTCCACATTTTTATTTAATACCAACATCGCCATTGGAGATATGTCATTAGTCCAGCTATTTGCAAATGCTACAACTTTAGTGAATCTATTCATTACCTTTCTCCTAATCTCTTCAAGCATACTGATGATAGTCTTGTGCCTAGCACCCAACACCCAAGCATTGAAGCTTTCAGCCATATTGTTATCCACACTGTCATATTTTGAAGATGTCCTAAATTGTGCTTTGGACCATCTCTGAGGATTAAAGCTTACCAAGTCGTTAGAAAAATTTTCACCTAACAGTGATAGTTTATCCAAGTTCTTCTTGAGTTCAGCTTCGAATGTTGATTTAGCACAAGCCCAAAACTTGTTTCTTCTGTCAATACCCTTCCATATTTTTGACTAGTTTGCAAGTATATGTCTTGCACACATTCTTTGTTCACATTCTGGAAGCAACTCCTGAACAGCTGAATATAATCCTTGAAAAACTTATGTGGTTAAAATCACTCAAAAACAATAGCTAAAATCACTTAGCAAACTTAGCTAAAAAGGTTGAAAACAGTAGCTAAGAAAAAGTTGAAAACAAAAACCTAAAAACAGTAGCTAAAAATCATTTAACATAAGAGGGCATCCCACTGAATCTGAAGGGTTCGAAAGTAGCTAACTTTGCGGACCCCGGTACAGACCCTTCCCAGTGAATTTTGCCAAACCCCGTCTCAACGATGACATATTTTTTGTTGTCTCTTTGATCTAATTGGAATCAGTACTTCCCATTTCCATTTCCATTTCCACTTCCCCTTCTCTACCAAGAAGTCAATTCCAAACTCTCCATTTGCATTCCAGGAAGGAAAGTGTTTGTTGGATTCAGAAAACTCTGCCACATTATACCTCCTGATTCATCAAATAAAACCAAATTCCTTGTATCCAACAGCTCTACTGTCCTGTTAGGAGCACTACCTAATTGTGTGGAGAAATAAGTGTATTTACTATTTGAATTCCACACATGGACATAAAATCACCAACACAGCAAACAATAACAAGAGAAAATTACTTAATTGCATAAGATAAACTTTTCCAGTAACTTGAACTAATAGCATTTTCATTTTGTATGGTATTCTAATGATATGAAAAACAATTCTTCAAAGAGGTAGATCTATTTCACTTCACTAGGAACCTATAATACTTAATGCTTCATTGATAGTACAGTTTCCCCTTTTTGCTAGCTCTTTGTCAATTCACCAAGTCAATGGTCGTCCTATTATTTTTTGGCGTAGACATGCTCGTTCTACTAGGAAGTCACCAAAGTTCTCTCTCTTTCTGATAAAGTCACGGCAAAATTGAGGAATACAAGAAGGGGAAACTGGCAGGTGAAGATTATGACGGAGAAGAAAGGATGGTAAAGATCTCAGGGAAAAAAGGCCATAGTCAATCACCAAACTTGAGGAATGAGCCTCTTCAACGTCATCTCTCACAACTCAACATCACTTAGCTAAAAAGTTGAAAACAGTAGCTTTCAGCCATATTGATGGAAAATGTTTGAAACTATCAACTTACTGGAGATTGCACCCTTTACTTATTTTTTTTTGGATAAACACTTTTACTTACGCTTGTATAACTTTTTGTGGTATTATTTTTGGCAAATAAAGTTAGTGTATAATTAATAGAACAACACCAAGGAAGATCTTGTATAACTTAGAAAAATTAAGCTTGTTATACATTCTCTTTTAGAGGATTTCTTTTTGTTAAAAATCTCAACCATAAAACATAGAGAGGAAGAGTAAGTAGATTGAGTACAAGTGATTCATAGTTCGTTACTTGACTAAATTCATAACTAAAAAAGACTGAAAACAGTAGCTAAAGAGAGCTGAAATCAGTAGCTAAAAATTACTTAAACACATTAACTAAAAAATCATGAAATCAATAGCTAAAAAAAGCTGAAAGCAGTAGCTAAATTGGCTAAAAAGAGCTGGAAACAGAGGCTAAAATAAGCTTAAATCAGTAGCTAAAAATTATTTAAACACATTAACTAAAAATCATGATATCAGTAGCTAAAATTGGCTAAAAAGAGATTAAAATAGAGGCTAAAAGTTATACCTTTTGCATGTCACTTATGATAGTCAATCCTGCTCCTTCATCATTGATGTCCAAATCAGATTTCAGGATCCTCAAAAATCAAGTCCAAGTATCTTTACTTTCTGTTCCAACTACAACTCATGCTATTGGGAACATCTGATTATTCCCATCCTTTGCAATAGCAACAAGCAGTTGACCCTTTGATATACTCTTCAAAAAGCAACCATCTAACCCAATGCACTTTCTACAACCCTCAGTGAATTCTTTTTTCAAAGCTGAAAAACAAATATAGAAGGAGTGAAAGAGTTTTTTTCCATTATCACAATCTGTCACCTTTACCACACAAGTGCTTCCAGGATTTGATTCAAGAAGCATATCTCGGTAGTCATAGATTCTACTAAACTCAAGAACATGATCACCCATTACCTTTTTAACACTTCTTTTCTGGCTTTCAAGCACACAAACTTACCAACATACAATCCCATGTCTTCCCTGATCAAATCTTGTATTTCCCACCCTTTTATGCAAGGTTGAGAAATAATCCTACTTTTATAGTACTTAGCCAAAAACTTAGAGTTGCACATTGTATTGGTATTGGTCCTATAATACTTGTATCTAGGATTGTAGGTTCTTATAATGAAATAAGGAGATTTAGAGTCTTTGCTTGCATAAAGTATCCAAGGACAACCATTAGCTTTGCATTTAACTCTAACTCTTCTTTGATCATTATGGATCTTATCTAGTTGACAACCTCTCTTAATTTCATACTTGCTGACAGCTTCTCTTATTTTTTTCACATTTTTAAAGACCATATTTAGTTGCCACACAACATGTTTCCATGTTGGATCATATGAGACCCTCTTGTCCTTCTTTCTTGCTCTAAAAATATCAGATCTTTCAACATCTATTTCCCCCTCACTTGCACTATCAAAACTGTCATAGAAAGGCTCATCATCTAATAGGTTGCCAGTCAAATTTTTCTTGAGTCTGTCAATATCTTCAAAACCAGGGTCTATGCCAACTTCTCCCAGAAAACACTCAACAACTTTTTTCTTCCTTGGCTCCTTTTTTCCCTTCAAATATGCTTTCAAATCGGTCTTAACTATGTTCATATCTTCATGGACATCACTCCCATAACCACCTTCATCACCAGAAAAGTCAATATTTTCATCATCTTCAGCATCACTATGCACAGTAGCTTCTACATCATCTTCCTCTAGATCTTCATCTTCACTAGACAACCCAAATTCATCTTCAACTTCATTTGTGTTTCCGGTACCAATTTCTATCAGATTTGAGTGTTGGAACCTTTCAATTTGATCCCTACCATCAATAAGTTCTATTTCTTTACCTAAAGGTGCATTAAGACCTTCACCAACTTTGTTGGTAAATTCTTTATTAGGTTCACCTACCCCATTGCATGTGGTCCAAAAGACGCACTAGTCACATGTTTTGTTTTAATAAAAATTTTCCCTTTATGGCAGATATAAATGTCCATAGTACCCCCATTAACCAATAAATTAGCCAAGGCCAACAAATCCTCTTCTTTAACCCATTCTACCAAATTACCACCTTGAGCAGCTCCAATAAATATTTTTTCTACATTGGTAACTCCAAAATCCCTGCAATAGTCATTCACTTCTGGAATAGACAAATGGTCCATATCAATATTGAAGGCATATTCCTTATTTCCCCCAATATAAACAGGCCCTACCTCACTCACAAGTATACCACCAATATGAAACCTCAAATTTATGTATTTAGTGCCCATTACCCTAGAACAATTGAAATATGCAAAGTTTAATTAGCAAACTATTGTTCGTGAAATTAGTAATTAAAAATCGCAACCAATATGAAAATTAAGTTCATGAGTAAAGAAAGAGTACCTGTGTGCAGTCAATTTCTACTCCTTTCAACTCTTTTCAGATGATACGAATTAAACCCTAAAAATTTAAACAAAATCGTCAATATTTTGAGACAAAAATAAGAACCCTAATTTTTTTTGGCAAATCAGTAACTAACTTTGAAATCATGACGAAACTGCAGCTTAATAGTGAAAACTCCTAACTTTACCCGAAGATATTGACACGGCTAGACAAGACACAATAGAGAAGAAGACGTCAATGTTTGCATTTTAACGTTTAGTACTCTAAAAATTTATTTAATGTTTGCCAAAGTGGAATTTTTTGTCCACGTGGAAAAAAACGTGGCAATTTTTTTTAAATAAAATGGAGAGCGTAGTACACACACCATCATATATTAATTGAGGTGTTTCTCAAACTAAAGAGTGATAGTTTAGGTATGAAACTCACACTCCCAATAGTTCAAGTGTGAAACTCAAAAAAATAGGATAGTTTAGATATGTTTTTGATACTTCAGTCTTTTAAATAATTGGCCAAACATGCTAGAAAAAAGTATTTCCCACTATATAATTTCCTTTCCATTTCCAGTTTCTCCTTTTCCTATGGCGAAAAAAAATAAAAAATAAAATAGGAAAGACGATGGCATCCTGGTTTTTGGGCATCAAATATCTCGCACATACATTTCCTTCCCCGTGTCCAACTCCTTTAGGCTTGCTTCAATATCAATTTTCATTTCGACCTTTCCCCTGTCTCTCTCTCTCACACACACACATGACACATCTTTGTTGATTGAAGCATGTTTTCAAACAGTTAAAATCCGTAGTATTCCCTTTCCTCCTCTCTGTCAGACTTGTCCTGCGTGTTCCAAAATTTGCATAACGTTTTGCTAGATTGCCTTTGTCTCTAGAAATCGCCTTCAAAGACCCATAATTACAATGTTGTGTAAAGGGTCATTGCTATTTTCCCTTGTAACTGCTTTCTTCGTTTTCTCTTCCGTCTCCCTTGAAGGAGGATCTGACTCTGATTTTCCTTCCTTCCAAACTCCAGGTATTGTGCTTTTTTTCTTTGATTTCATTCTCTCTTTTTCTCTTTATGCTGATAAATGGGGGTATCTTTTTTTTTTTAAAGGTGAAATCAGGAATGAGAATGATGTGGTGGTTTCATGGGGGACAAAAAGGTTTCTTGCTGAAAGTCCTGATGGTGAGCCTCCATTGAACTCATCACTTATCTTGGCTGCTAAGAGAACACATAGAAAAGATCCTCTCAACAATTTTAAAAGATACACTGGAGGGTGGAATATCAGTGAGCGCCATTACTGGGCTGTAAGTGTTCAATCTTTTACTTGTAAATCTATCTTCTGGGTATTATTGTGGAACATACTTTCACATGATTACAGCATAGGGTTTGAAAGTTGATAACAAGTTATGGGGCAAGGAGTAAGATCTCTGTTGCTGTGAAGAGAGTATTTTCTGAAATTAATTGCTGCATTTTTTCTTCTTTGTCGCATTAAAATTAAGATATATTACATAAATCACCACCTTGTCTGGCCTTGGAATACAAAGTTAAAAAAGTAATATTTGTACAGGAAAAAAATATTATCTAGTGATTTTATCAAATTTTTGTTTCAAATTTATTTATACATTATGGAAGGGAAGTTTGAAAAAGTTTACACCTCTTTTCTTGGGTTGTATAGAGAAGAGGAAAGAAAAAAATGTAAAAATTCTTCACTTCGGTAATCAAATATTATCTCAGAACAGTAAATTTCTCATTTCCTCTTTACTTCTCCAACCCTTTGATTTGTCTTTTACGTTCTTTCTTCCTTCTTATCGTAATTGCCAAGCACATGGAGTCAGACACGGATTCTTTGCCTTTGGAGCCAAATTGCAGACCGTTTCAAGTCACGATGTCTTCGTAAAAGTTACTATCCATTCATTGCTAAGTGGTAGTTAACCAACTGCATTCACTACAAATAATGTTACTCTTGTCATGACTCATGACTAAGATTTTGCCTAATTTGGCAACGGTAAAATGGTCCAGGCCATTGTCTTTTGGAAAATATTATTTCCAGTACTCTGACGAGTGTCGTGAGTTATTATCAATTTACCATCATAATTTTCCATGATGGACTACAAGACTAGTAATGGAGGATCTCATCTGGTCTCCAAAATGCAGATACTTTATCTGAAATTGGACAGTATTTTAATTTATGTCACAGGATTCTATAAACTATCAGCAGAGAGTAATACATTTACATTTCGAAGATTAAAGTCATTATTATTTGATGATCAGAGAGAAGTATGCAGTTTCATCTGCGAAAAGAGATGCTCTTCAGTGACTTGAAACTTTAGTTTTGCTTATCAGTATGATTAAAGATTTAGTCCATGCATTTCAAGACAATGATGCTATAATAGGTGTTTTGTGACGATTTAGAATTGCCTTTGTGCCCTACAAAATCCATGCAGAGAGCAAATATTCATATTGCAAATGTTTCATTATCTCTTAGAAATGGGATTCCAATCCTTATTATCGACAAATAAAACCTTGTATATCTACTTTTAAAAAGTTGTCCTACAATCTGTACTTTTCTGTACATTCTCTTTTTTTCCAGACTTTTAGCAATGTAGTATATACTCGTTGTCTTTCTTAAAATTTTAGTTGCATAAAATCTATGTTCAATTGTTTCTCATGTTATATCTGTTTATGTGCAGTCTGTGGCTTTCACTGCAGCTCCATTCTTTGTAGTTGCGCTGATCTGGTTTGTGATCTTCGCGCTGTGCTTGTTGTTCATCTGTCTCTGCTACTGTTGCTGTAGAAGAGTACCTTATGGCTACTCCCGAATAGCTTATGCTCTCTCCCTCATACTCCTCATACTTTTTACCATTGCCGCAGTGTATTCTTCCTCTCTCTCTCTCTCTCTCTCTCTCTCCACCTAGCATATACAAATACTTATGGCTGTGTACGCAAAATTGATAGCTGCTCTCGCATTATGAATACTGCCACTTTGCTCAACTTCTCACTCACAAACATACACGTCACATTCCCGTTCTCTGTGTGCTGATGTGCCCATTTTAACTTGCGTATTTTTTCCTTGTGCAGTGTTGGATGTGTCATTTTGTACATTGGCCAGGGAAAGTTTCACAGTAGTACAATGAACACGTTGGATTATGTGGTCCATCAGGCAAATACCACTGCTGATAGTCTCAGAAACGTCTCAGGTTATCTAGCAGCAGCAAAACTTATTGCTGTGGATCAAGTTTTGCTTCCTGGTTCAGTCCAAACAGACATAGACCGCATCCAAACCAAGATAAATTCTTCTGCTAATACCCTCGCCACTAAAACAGAAGACAATAAGGATGACATAGCTGGTTTGGTAGAGTCTGTGTAAGTGAATGTCATCACAAACTTATTCTTTGCAATTTATATCTTTAGAACTTACACAATTGAATCGAGTTCTCGTACTTCTATGGGTCTGCATTATGGATCGATTTTGTCCTTTCATCTATTCAGGACTATTTGATTGCATCTACTAAAAAAAATTATTTTGTGGGTCATGTCTTTATGCCTAAGTTTTATAAAGTGGTGGTCAGACCAGCTATGATGAATGGGGTGGAGTATTGACCGGTCAAAATCTCACATGTCCAGAAGATGCAAGTAGCGGAAATGAGAATGTTGAGATAGATGTGTGAGCATACTAGGAGAGATAGGATCATGAATGAATCTTATCCGAGATAAGGTGGGAGTGACCTCCGTGATGAACAAGATGGTTCGGACATGTGAGGAGAAGATGCATAGATGCCCCATTGAGGAGGTGTGAGAGGTTGACTATAGTGGATATAAGAAGAGGTAGAGGTAGGCCGTAGAAGTCTTGGGGAGAGGTGATTAAACAAGACATGACACTCCTGCAGCTTACCGAGGACATGACTCTAGATAGTAAGATATGGAGGTTGAGGATTAAGGTAGAAGGTTAGTAGGTAGTCGATCGTGTTTTCCTTTTCAGTGTTATTAGTAGTACTCTCCTACTATCATATTCTTCGATTTTAGTTTACCTGTTGTTTTCCTTCGGTGATCGTATGATTTGTTGTTGCTATTGTTCTCTTCTTCATTGTTTTTACGTACATACTTGTTTGTTATGCTTTACTTGAGCCAAGCGTCTATCAGAAACAACCTCTCTGCCTTCACAAGGTAGGGGTAAGGCTACATACACACCACCTCTCCCCAGACGCCATTTGTGAGATTTCACTGGGTTTGTTGTTGTTGTTGTTGTCTTTACATCTTGTGTATGATGGTTTTAGGTTGTCAACTTCTTCTGTGTCTCATCTTTTTTCTTTTTTTGGGAAGTGTCTCATATTTTTTCTTTCCATTGAATAGTTCTTACTCAGCATTTTGAGAGATACTTTGCAATGTTCTTGCTTATCTAGTTGCACTTTAATCCACCAAACACACATTCCTTTGCTGTTTTGGCTTCTAAAATGCCGGTGGTAATATTTATGCAGGAGATTGGCTCTTATCGTTCTATCAGCCATTATGCTTCTGTTGACATTTCTGGGATTTGGTAAGATGACCATTACATTAGAATTCTGAGTGTAATAATTGTTTAACAATTTCTACTAATAAATTTGCTCTGTTTTCTTTTCTCCTTCCAGTATTTTCAATTTTCGGGATGCAGGTTTTCGTTTACATGTAAGTGAACATTTTATATCATTGCAACAAATCTTCTTTTTCTGCAACATTGCTTCTATGATCTTAGGAGCACCAGCCGCCATGGCCCAAACGAAAGTAAAAAGACTTCTAGCTCATAGTTCAATTAGACATGTAGGTTATATTCGTACTGGTTTCTCATGTGGAACCATAGAAGGAATTCAATCACTACTAATTGGTATCTTTATTTATGCATCAATGACGATAGATTACTAGACTGTTCTTTCTTTCACTCTTTCTTGTATTTTTTTGGTTCCTTGGCTCTGCTCTTATGCTTAAACGAATGCTCTCCTGTTCTATTTTGTGCAGCTTGGTGATTTTTGGGTGGATTCTTGTCACTGGGACTTTAATTTTGTGTGGCATATTTCTTGTTCTCCACAAGTAAGCCCTGTTCTGTATTTTACTTCTCACAGCCTGCTGTTTTACCAAGTTAGTAAGAACTAGCCTTCCCGTTTCTTCTTGTTTGCAGAAAATCTTATAGTTATGCGTAGTACAGCTTCAACTGATAGGTTCTGCTGTTTTATCCACTGTGATGTTAGATTCAGCGTAGTTCTGCATTTCTGCAGCCATCATCAACATAAAAATTGATTGTCTCAGCTGGGGGAAGGGGTAGCCAGCCTGACTTTAGATATTGGTATTTGATCATTTACACACTTTTACCTTCCTATTCTTGTTTAAAGTGGAATCAATGTTTCCATGAGTGATAATGTGGTAGAGAAAGTGTGTTCATATTCTTGAAAGAGGTGAGAGACATAAAAACTGATTAAATTGTCCAGGTGTCAAATCTTCGAATGGATATTGTCTAATAATTAGACTTAACATTAACAATCTATTTTCTTTTGTGCTTTCTTATTTATTTTCCTTTTCTTTGTTGTGTTAGACCCACCAAATTTCCACCTCTCACCATCTCCATTTTCATGCTGAGAAGCCACAGCACTATCAAGAATCAATTTAATCTGTACTATGTTTTTCGTATTCTTTTTTTTTTTTTTCTATTTTTGTTTTTTGTTTTTCATCAGACCCACCGAAATTCCATCACGGCTATTAGTGCAATCATTTTTTTTTTTTTTTTTTTAGGAAAATAAGCTCCCGTCCAGATAGCTATGAAATACGCAGAGAAATAAGCCAATAGAGAAACCAATCCAACTCCAAATTTTTACACTCCAGTAGAATAGACATACACTGATTTGAGAACCAACAACTTAGAATCGGCTACAGCTGTTAATTTTTATTATATGCCGGATTTGCTGGTTGGAAATATTATTGACTGATGAAATTGTAAATTGTGCTTTACTTAGCAATAAAGTACCGAAATGGGTCCAATAACAAAATTGCTGAATGAAACCTATTATGTTTGTGTTTTAAATCTGCCATTGTCCTGTAATTTAATCTATTTCCTTAGGGATCGTCTGGTAGAGTGCATAAAAATAGTGCTGAATATAGTGTATTAATAATGCTGATATTAGTTATATTTGTATTAGTGAGATTATTATCTATGCAGTGTTTGATTTGGTGTATTAAAAATAATATGCATTATATAAATTCTAAAAAGAAAAATTTATTTATGAAAATACCCTCTACAAATATGGTAGAAAGGATGTGAAAAAGGTTTGAGGGGCAATTGTGTGTTTAACCATGCTAATACATGTATTAAAACCCTTTGCATTACTAACATATGTTGAAAAAGTGTACCAAACAAGGTACTAGTAATACACAAAACTAATGCATGCATTGTTTTTTTAATGCATTGTACCAAACGACCCCTAAGGGTGCATGAGTTTTCTGAATTATTATAGCTGTGATATATATTTTTGGCTAAAATGATTTAAGTGGAATTATATGAAATTTCTTATGTTTTCCATTCTTAGAATTTGGTGACTTGTTCAGTGGGGTGTAGCATGAATTAGGTGTTCCGATAATGTTTTTACCTGTTGGTCGACAAACATGGGATTTCTGGTGAAGATTGGAGAGAGAATGGAGCAAAAAAAGGAGAGAGGAGAGGAGGTAACGGAACTCGGAGGGTTTGACTAAAAAAGAGGTCTCAGTTCAATGAAGTGGCTTGAGAACATTAGGTCTCGGGTTCAAATTCTAATAGAGACAAAAAAAAATACTAGGTGATTCTTTCTATCTGTCCTAGCCTTGGCGGGTAGAGTTACCTGATATCTGTTGCTAGTAAGAGCTAGCAGGTATCTCGTAGAATTAGTCGAGGTGCACAAAAGCTGGCTCGGACACTATGATTATAAAAAAAATGAAAAAGACGTACAAATGACACGTGTCCGCATGTATACACAACTAGGACAAAATCTGGTTGTGTCATTTTAGGGAGATATTAATTCCACTTAATTGTGTGTGGGGTGGGAGGAGGGAGGTAAAAGGTAGTCCGTAAAGCATGTAAATGACTTTTCTGAACGACTACCAGGTGCAACTTATGTATTTTTCCTTTGATTTAATCATTTCAGATGTCTGTTTTGATTATACTTCTAGCTAGTGCTTCTTGATACCCACTCTGATCAATAGTATCAATAAGATCCTGTGCAAACCTTTCAAATAGTACTAAAACTGCCAAACTTTGACTGCTAGGATGTCTCATTATCGAGTGATCAACATGTGTAGAGGTTTGAACACTCTTTTTTCTGTTGGGAATTTGTGTCTTCCCTGTTTACTGGAAGCCTCTAAGTGACATCTTTGTCCTGTGTTTATTAATGTCAGTCTTGATTTATAAATGTAGTTTGTGAAACATGTCTAATTGTTGTGTTTGATATGTCAGTGTGACTGCAGACTCTTGTGTAGCAATGAATCAATGGGTCCAACACCCTCTTGCTCATACAGCTTTAGATGATATCTTGCCGTGTGTGGATAATGCCACTGCACAAGAGACCCTTACAAAAAGCAAAGAAGTCGCTTCTCAGCTGGTCGATGTTGTTAACCGGGTCATTACAAATGTGTCCAATAACAACTTCTCCCCCAACTTTGGTCCTTTGTATTACAATCAGTCTGGACCTAAGCTGCCAACCCTTTGCAATCCATTTTACTCGGACTTGACTGATAGATCATGTAGTGCTGGTGAAGTGGACTTGAGCAATGCGACAAAGGTACACCTTAAAACTTCTTCCTGAAAAGTTGAAATCACATTAAGACATATTTCTCTATCCTCTCACATGTGATACTTTTGAAGGAGTTGGAAATTCCTCGCTAAAATGGAGAGTTGTTACAACCTTTAATATTTTATATCATGTAGGTATGGAAGAATTATGTTTGTCAAGTTTTCCCTAGTGGCATTTGTTCCACAACAGGCCGTCTGACTCCGACCATCTACGGCCAGATGGCAGCTGCTGTAAATGTGAGCTTTGGATTGTACCATTATGGTCCTTTCCTGGTTGATCTAGAAGATTGTGATTTTGTTAGACAAACATTTGAAGAAATATATAGCATATACTGCCCCGGACTTCAGCGTTACAGCAAATGGGTTTACATTGGACTGGTGATGGTTGGTATAGCAGTATTGCTTTCCCTCACATTCTGGGTCATATATGGGAGAGAGAGGCGGCACCGTGTCTATACAAAAGAACACATGCCCAAACCAGCTGAAGGATATGAAGGGAATAAACCGATTTACGAATAGTTTGCTTTGCTTTTTGTAATACTAGCCAGAGGTGTGTTGTTGTGTGTAAAGTTTTATGTATATACTGATGAGTGATGGCTGTTCATAGAGCTTATGGTTATATTATATGTTTAGGTTCCATTCCTGGGGTTAAACTACATTATGTACTGTGCAGATGATAGCAATTCTATCTTGATGTTATTATGCCATCCATGGGAGTGGTAGATGCGTAAAAACTTATACGCGATGAAATTCACATTACCTTAGGCAAGTTGGTGTGCAACTCTAAATTTAAAACAAGATTAATTGTGCTATTGCCACAATTTGTATTGATTAAGGGATTGTTTGGTAGAGCGTATAAGAATAGTGCAGAATATGATGTATTAATGCTTGCATTAATAATATTGCTATGAGAAAAGACATCTAAATACCCTTGAACTTGTTCGCAAAACTTATTTTAGACCTTTAATTTCACAGACATTTATTTACCCCTTAACAATATTCAAGTGATTTAATATCACCTTAAAATTTTTATACCAATCTCACAATGAAAAGTGTATTACACACGCGCCACATCGTTAACATATCAGTGCCATGTTGGAAATTATTTTTTAAAAATAGTAAGCCACTAATATATAGTAATAAAAATAAAAATAAAAAGAATAACCCCCACCCAAACCCTCCATGTCTTCTTCTTCAACCCCCCCATATCCCCTTCTTTAAGCTGCAAACCCTCCACCCTCCCACCCCACCACCCTCAGTCCTTCTCCAACACGCCCCCCCCCCCCCCCCCCCATTCTCTGCTGCATCACAGTTGCCGTGGAAAACACAAGTAAAGGGGACTAATTTCAGGTAGAACAAAAAGCAAAAACACTCCATATTTCAATTCCAAGTACCAACAAGACATTACTCATGAAACTCACAGCATATGCAACTCATAAAATACCATAGTGCTAAAACAAAATAGAAACCTTAATTGCCTCGGGGATTTCCTCTATCCCTTTGTTCGGTACCTCTCATCCAATAGCAATAACCTCGTCGATCCACTCCATTTTCTTCTTCTAAAATCATCTCCCAATAACCCACTGAAATCCTTATCTCCACTCCCCTCCTCTTCAACCACCTCCATAGTCGACATATCATTTCCTATAAATATCTTTAATTCGTCATCAATATCGTCACTGGGAACCCTAGCAATGTTACGAATGCGAGGCCAATTTAAAAGGTGGCCACGCAATTTGCTCTCGAGAGAGAAACAGTGTTCAGAAGGTACTCGTAAAGCCGTGATATCAAAGACTCGAGGGAAGTTTTCTTCGTTGAAGATATAGGAGTTTTGGTGTGAAGGGAGATGGTGTGAGTTGATTTAAATAATTTAAATAAATCCTTTCAATAAAAGGAATCATAATATTGTGGTAAACTCAAAAAGGTTAATAAGTTAATAAGAAAAAAAAAAAATGAAGTTGAGTTGCAGAAGGGGTGGAAGGAAGAAGAATAAAAAGGGAGTGAGAGGTGCAAAGAAGAAGAAGGGGCGGGTCAGATTTTTTTTTTAATTTTTATTATATAATTCACATATTTATGAGACCCTTTTTATTTTTTTTAAAAATAGTACACGCTCTTAATTTTTTTGTTTTTATTTTTTACCACGTCAGCATTTAAGGTGGTATTTAATCACTTGAAAAATTTTAAGGGGGTAAATAAATGCCCGTATAGTTAAAGGGCTAAAGTAAGTTTTGCGGATAAGTTTAGGGGTGTTTCAATGTCTTTTATGCTTGCAGTAAAAATGCTAAGATTTTTCTTATGCACTGTTTGGTTTAGTATATTAAAAATAACATACATTGCATAATTTCTAAAAATATTATTTGTTTACAAAAATACCCTCCACAAATATGGTGAAAAGCATGTGGGAAAAGTTTTGAGGAGCAATTGTGTCTTTAACCATACTAATGCATGCATTAGAACCCATTGCAGTACTAGTACCATGGATTTTTATGCATTAATTATACGCACCTTAATATCAAATAGAGTGTATAACTAACGCTTGTATTAGTCATAGATAGATTAAAAAAGTGTACCAAACAAGGTACTAGTAATACACAAAGTTAATGCATGCGTTATTTTTTTTAATGCACTTTACCAAACGACCCCTAAGTGAATAAATGGAAAGTTACTTGGGCTAAATTGATGGGGCTGCACCAGGGATCGACCCTTAGTCCATTTTTATTTGCCTTGGTGATAGATGTATGGACACGACAAATTCAAGGTAAGGTGCCATAGTGTATGTTATTTGCAGATGATGTAGTTTTGATTGACGAGACCCGCGAAGGAGTTAATGCTAAGTTGGAGGTTTGGAGACAAACCTTAGAGTCTAAAGAGTTTAGGTTGACCAGGACCAAGACAAAATATTTAGAGTGCAAGTTCAGTGAGGTGGCGTAGGAGACGGGCGTGGTAATAAAGTCGATACTCAGGTCATTCAAAAAAAGATAGTGTCAAGTATCTTGGGTCTATGATCCAGGGAAATGGGGGGATCGACGAGGATGTCACTCACCATATTGGTGTTGGGTGGATAAAATGGAGGCTCGCATCTGGAGTCTTGTGTGACAAGAAGGTGCCTCCTAAACATAAAGAAAAGTTCTACAGAGTGGCGGTTAGACCATCTATGTTGTATGGGGTGAAGTGTTGGCAAGTCAAGAACTCTCACATCCAAAAGATGAAGGTGACAGAGATGATAATGTTGTGATGGATGTGTGAGTTTACTAAGAGAGATAGAATTAGAAATAAGGTTATCCGAGACAAGGTAAAAGTGACTTCGGTGGATGTCAAGATGCGAGAAGCGAGGTCGAGATAGTTCGGGAATGTGATGAGGAGGTGAACGAATTCCCCAGTGCGGAGGTATGAGAGGTTGGCTATGGATATTTTCAAGCGAGGTAGAGGTAGACTGAACAAGTATTGGAGGGCGGTGATTAGGCATGACATGGAGCAGTTACAGCTTACCGAGGACATGATCCTAAATAGGAAGGTGTGGAGGACGCGAATTAGGGTAGAAGGTTAGTAGAAAGGGGTGTGCCCATGCTAGCATGTAGGAGTATTTTATTTTGTGATCCGTGCTAGTAGTCGTAGTGCTACGCCAATAGTGTCTTACTCTTGGTATTTTGGTGTCACGACCCAATTTCTCAAGTCATGATGGCACCTACAATCTCCCGGTAGGCGAACCAATTCCCGTAGCCCGGAATGGTTAGTAATAGGCTACTACCTAGCCAATATGCACAATAAGCAGAAATAAGCGAAAGCAGAATATAAAGATAGACAAAGCGGAAGCAAGACCCGAATATATAATAAACCTGATACGACACCAACCTCAAGACTTGATATCGACAGTACATAAGCTTCTAATAGAATACAAGTGCTAGAAGTAACAAAATACAATATAAATCCGTCTCAAAAAGTACAATGAGCAATAGTACAACATATGAGATGTAGACAAGCCTCGACCGTCAGGCGCTCACCCTAGTCTCAAATCTCCCAAAATCTGCACGAGTCTCCAACGCGATCAACGGAGAAAGCTCAACTAATATCTACACCAGAAAGATGCAGAAGTGTAGTATGAGCACCAAGTAAATGGGTACTCAGTAGACATCATCGGTCGACTGAGCGCATATAAGATATAAAACAGTAAGTAGCAAATAGCAAAAAAATGGTCACAGAAAAGAACAGAGGAAGCACACGGAACTAACACATAGAACAGACAACCAAGAGTAATAACAAACAATGCTAGCATAGAAAACAAATAGACACAGAACACAGGTGTAAGAAAGAAGAACGCACCTGGAATCCTTGCAACAATAGTATATAAAAGAAGAGAGTTTAGAAGACATGGCAGTATACCGATAACCTCAAGTAAAAAGGAAAGAAGAAAGGCAATCCAACATAATCAACTAGAAGGCATAGAATAATGGAAACATGCTTTAAACACAACTATCAAGGTAGGCATAAACCGGGATCAATCTAACAAATACAACCCTAAAATGGAATAACCAAACAACCATAACCGATAGCTACTACCCAAAATCATGACAAGGAATAGAACCAGAAACCCACAATCTGCTCAGAAGACCGCACAACAGTGCCTCAAAGATATAGGACTCCCTATCCCCTCAATAATCAAAATCCCACAACCGGAGCCTCAACAGGCTAATAACCACTAAATCACAAAGAAATAAGGACCATAACCAACTCTATGAAATGATAGGAGTAATATAATCTACCTACAGTCCGAACGGTCGCCCATACAACCGAGGAACACAATCAAGTGAAAACAAACCCTCCGTCCGCCCATAAAATCAGAGCATACACTGAACACATAGCAACCAAGGGTGGAATCCGAGTGAACTATGCATGATGATGATGATGTGAAAGTAACTGGTATGTTCCCCTCAGGTACCTCAAGGGACCATATAGAGACAGGACCCATGGAAGGACTCTACCCGTGTACCTCTCCTACGCCGTACACCCCTCATCCGACACACGCAGCCCAAGGCCCCAGGTCCCGGATCGACAAGGTCCATGAAGGTCTAGTCGTCGACCATATACATCGCCCAGTGATCTCAAATAGTAGCTCTAACTCGAAACTTCGCAGTATATGCCCGGGATTGAACCGGGTCTAAAGCAGTAGTAATAATCTCAAAATACCCTATCAAAGGGTGCCCGAAGTATACTCAGGTCTAAATCAGTGATAAAAGTCTCAATAACCCTCCCAAAGGGTGCCTAGAGCGCATCCAGGTCTAAATCAGTCAGAAATCAGGTCTAGTGCTCTGTCCAGCAGAGCCTAGTATCAATAGAAAATCAAGTCTAGTGCTCTGCCCAGCAGAGCCTAGTATCATTAGGAAACCAAGGCTAGTGCTCTGGACAGCAGAGCCTAGTATCAGTAGGAAATCAGTGCGAAATCATCCAAAATATCATGTCATCATTAGATTATACCAAAAAGGGGCACCCGGGGCCATGCAAGTTTAGGAAAAACTGTCTATGGTGGCTTGCAGCCAAAACCGAAGTAAAACATGCAGGGAAAACCTCTTTCATGGATGATATGCTCGCACACAAATATAAATTAGTCCAATGGCTCACAAACATTCCTATCATCCCTGCACAGGCTCAACAACTCTACAACAATCATAACCAGCCTAAAAGGATATCTCTATGTCCGAGACTCACGGACATTCCCAAATAACCCACCATCTATGTTCCAGAGTCAATACAAGGCCACACAGGACCACAAGGGTGATATATAGCCAGGTCGAAATTTGGGTCACAAACAGGCCCGTGGACCCCACAACTCGAAACCAAAACCGAAACCAAAAATACCAAAGTATTCATTACCATCTCGGGAGAACATGCTAAAAAATTGAGCGGAAATGGACAGCGGTTGGGGCTCAAAACAGCCCCCCCAAGCCAAGAAATAAAAGAGGAAATTCGAGAAATCAATCCGGAAATAGAGCAAGAATTCCTTACCGCAATGAGAAGGAAAGCTAAGGAGGTAAAAACTCTGAACCCACGATCATGTAAAGCTCAAGAGGGCAGAATCTACAAGGAAATTCCAAGCTTTTGAAAATAGCAACAATGGAGGTCTTGTAACAATGGTGGAAAAGTAACTTTGGGAAGAAGAGGACTTACCAATTGACAAAGAAGCGAGATTTTCCAGCAATACAGAAAATTCCCCAAGCTAGGAACAAAATAGAACACTTTGGTAGAGAGAATTTTCAGGTTAGAGTTGGGAACAAATGAGGAATAAGGCTGGAAAAATGAAGGACCAAGAATATATAGTGCTGGAAAATTGGTCAGCGCCAACGACGCTAAAGGAGCGTGATTGCGCTGAAGGGAGCCAGGTGCCTCAGCGTTATCACGCTAGGAGGGCGCTATCGTGCTGGAGGGAGGCAGGCGCTGAGGCGCGATCGCGCTGGCCTTGGCTCGATTGTGCTGAAGGCTGTCCTGCAACAGAAAATCTGTAATTTTTCTAAAACTCCACGGGGCATTTCGGGCACAAGCGGAACCAGATACTCAAAAACCAATAGTGCTATTAGAGTGGAAACAACGTTCCAGACTCCATGGAATCAACAAAACTCCTATACGAGGTAATTTCAGAAGAATGTTGACCCAAGTCAACGCTAGCTAATGCCAACCAAACATCCAAAATGAGCCCGCCTCATCCAGAACTCGAACCAACCAACTACCTAACACAAACTCAGCATTCCAGAGCTAACAACACTGACAGAATTTCCATCCGAGGTCGTCTTCTCCGAATGTTTACCAAAGTCAACCAAACAAGACCAACTGGCCTGAAAATACAGAACGAGAGAGAATTCCAAGCTAAACAGCTCTGAGATCCCGACCAAAGGTCCCTCTAGACCAAAGTCCACGCTCTGGAGCTAACGAAACTATCGGAATTTGATTTCGAGCATGTTCACCAAGGATGTTGACTAAAGTCAATGATTTCAAAAGCTTTAAGCTCTAAAACTAGGAATGGACAAAAAGACCAAACAAACGGCCCGGGCACCAAACTACCGATCCCAGCAAGCCATAAATGACTTGGGGCCGCTAAAGACAAGCTCTAATGGTACAAGAAAGGTTAACACACGTAAATAACCAAAAGAGTCATTACATCATCCACTACTAAAAAGACTTTCGTCCCCGAAAGTCAGGAAAGAAGAAAAGACTAGAGATTTAAGAACAGCGGATACGAAGCCCGCGCTACTCTTTTGGACAACCCAGGAAGACTCCTCGACCGGATGGCACCCAATAAAAAAGAACCAAGGAAATCAACCAAGCCTAAACTTCTTACTAGCAAAGCTAGATTCCAACCTCAAACTCCAAAACTCCAAAACTCCAAAGATCTGCTAACCAAATTGAACCTTGAGAATCTCAACCAAAAAGCACCGACACAACACCGAAACTAGGGAAGCAAGGTGATCAATCACACAGAACTTGAACCTTCGAAACCACAACTGAATTTGCCAGGAAAGCCAATAACCAAATACTAACTCATGAGCCAGCTGACCCGTAAAACCCTTTTATTCTGAACTGAATCCTCCTGCACCACAACAGAAAGTTACATACAAGTCGAACACTCGACCACCCTCAAAGCATCAACTGACACATCAAAGATCCACAGTTCCCGCTTATACTTCGTTATGAACGAATCCACCATTTATACTCAAGCTCTTTCCAAGCCAAGTTATAGCCTATTAACCTTTACCATCAAAGATAACAACCCGTAACATATCACCGAAGACTGGAGTTACCTGGCCCGACTGACCATCAAGCAACAGAAGAACACTTTCGCCAACATCAAACTCGCTAACTGAACCCAACTAATCAACCCATCTGAATTCGACTGAAGTTCGCACACCAAAGTTTGAAAAGGCATATATGAATACCTTGTGTGGACGGAGAACTTTCAAACTGTAGAACAAAATCAACCTCGCTGAATCAGACCAAATCTGAATCAACTGGAAGCGAAGGAACTAGGGAAACCTGCCCGACAGACCCAAACCCAAAACCAAGCCTCTATAAGAAGTGTGGTAAGCCTGCCACGAAGTCCGTAATTATCAGCTAAGCTCCATACTCTAAGAACACTGCTGCAACTCCAAATACTCAAACACCATTCTGATTTGAAGTCATCTTACCAAGATCACCTTGGGAAGAAGTCCACCATGCCATAAATATCAAGTCAAAACACCCCGAAGGCAAAGGAAAAGGTGCCTGGGGTTCAAAGTTTCCATCTAGCCATAGAAATTTGCATATAACTTTAACTCACCCCTTTGGCTCGAATCAACAGCTCTACCAGATCTGCACACAACCAACCATTTCGAAGCATATACCATACCAAACTTCTAGTACATACTAGCTGAGTCTAACCAACACTGGAACCCCACATAAACAATAACCCTAGAAGAATCAACTAAATAAGCTTTCAAATTCTCGGTAAAAAAATGGTGACCACCGGTTTCTAAGTATCATTAGAACTCAAAATAGCCTCGCTAGCCTCAACCCGCACAACCTGATCACATATAGCATACACCACTGCTGAATCTTGAACTCACACCCTGAGTCTATCTAACCATGGTAGAAGGGTCCTCGTACTATCCAGAGCACCGCCAAAATCTAGAATGTCCAGCCTAACTCAAAGGTTAGCCAAGGACTAGGTGTCCAAGGCCAACTGCCACTCCACAACTAAAATGGGAAAACTAAGTCGCCCAAACTCAAAGCCTTCCAACCCACGAAGCTGCAACCAAAAAGAGCCAACCACGAACTATTCAGAGTAGGTTTGCTAGCCCACGATTCTGAAACCCAACTTTAAAATTGCCAACCAAAGCCTTTGTCGAATGATAACGCTGCCAATGAGCCTCTAGGAACTAAAGCCAACTAGGCCATAAATACACAATTTGCCCAATTCGTAGATGCTAGTGAAGCTTGAACCAATCAAAGGAAAAGCCACTGCAATTTATAGATGGTCGAATCAAGTCACCAACCCATAACCCCAAGCAATCTCTCAGGCATCACCCAGCATGAACAAGGAGTCATCTCCCTCATTTTTCAACTAAACAAAACCCTTCCTTGGCATATACCGGACCTTACAACTCCTTTATCAAATAAAAATCTGGGGCCATTCCCTTAGCTCCCATACTTACATTGACAAATCTTAATAAGGCAGAAGAAAATGGGCCGGATGCCCGATATCACTCAATATGCTATGAATACAACTCAACCACGAGGCTACGATCAACACTTAGCCAGAACTTCTATAGCCAAACACTTAATCACGGAGCCACACCCAAACTCAACCCTAACAACCGAAGCTGGGAAGAGCAAGAAAGAAACCCAACCAGACTTAGAACAGGAGGAAAACACGAAAGCAACCCATACCTGCTAACTTACGAAACAAAATTACTAAGGAAG
Organism: Jaltomata sinuosa; assembly: GCA_003996215.1. NCBI lineage: Eukaryota > Viridiplantae > Streptophyta > Magnoliopsida > Solanales > Solanaceae > Jaltomata > Jaltomata sinuosa. The sequence continues at coordinate 346,176 of QJPP01007359.1, forward strand.
GTCAATTCAAATCACCAACACACGGATCTCTAGCCACGCTAGATAACGGCCTAGGCAACAACCATCTAGGACCTCTAGAAAGGAGGACCCAAGCTAGCCTAGAGCCACAACAAACAGAAAGTGAGCTCTACAAAACCTACCCACAAGCTACAACCTCAGGAAAACACCTCTCAAGGACATATCACCCCATCCACTACTAAAGAATAAACTACCAATAAAATAATGCATATATACTACACTCCGAAAATCAAACAACTAAACAAGTAGAAGGTAGGTATATAAGCAATTAAACGACATAAAGGATAGAATTCCAATGTGAGCAGGACTATCACAAGTACAAGGTGACATGAGCCTAACCTGGAGCAACGATATCAGGAACCTCTACCTCGAGCCCACTAAGAAGAGCATCAGACTGACGGGATCTAACTCTGGACTGAGTAGTCGAAGCTGAAAGCTCTGCCATCCCTCGCCGGGGACAAGCTCTATAAAGGTGACCAACTTTCCCAAAATCATAACAACCAGGCTGACCAGGATACAGAATCGTAGGGCAATTCCTAGCAAAGTGCCCACGCTCCCCACATCAAAAATAGCCTCTACCAGATAAAGTCCGACGGGAAGATCTCACTGAACCTGATCGAACACCACGACCTACCCAACCTGAATGCAAACCTTGGAGAATATGATCAGTACCATGCCTACCCTGCTCAACATGCCCTACACAAACACTCTCTGGGACTCGTAGAGTAACTGAAACTGGCCTGGTAGATAAGAAGCAATAAAATATGTCTCTGGGGGAGAATCCCCTACCTCGAGTCTGAGAACCTCGAGAACTATCCTGGCGATGACGTTTCTTAGCACTACCTCTATAAGACTCATGGCACAAACCCTCGATAGTCCAAGCATGATCCACTACCTGAAGGAAGGTAGTCCCAACTGTAACCAAGTGCTCGGTAGCCAAACGGAGCAGTGAAATCAAACCTCCCACGAAATTCTGAACCCTATCAAACTTTGATGGTACAACCCTAGCGGTACGCCTAACCATGTCATGAAATCTTGCCTCATACTTCACTACCAACAGACAACCCTATTGAAGAACTGGAAGCTCAACCCTGACTGAAGCACCACTCAAATAACCGAGTACTAAAACAGCCACCGGAGGACTCAGAGTCCTAGACACGGTGTCCTAAAGAACTGGGGTCACTATAAATCCAATCGGAGGTTGGGCTGGCCTCACACCCCCTACCTGATGTGATAAACTCTGACTCTGAAGTCCTAGCGCTGATGGAAGCACTGAAGCAACAGGCACAGAAGCCTCAACATCACCTGCTGTCGAACTCATCTTAGGCATCTGAGAAGGAATGAAACAACCGAAGTTCAGAAGTCAATCGATCCAGGATCGCACAATAAGGAGCCAAGAAGATGAAACTTTTCCTAACAATTCCCTGTAGTCTCCCGCAGATAGGATACAAACGTCATCGTAATGATCCACGAGACTCTACTTAGACACTTGCTTCTGTACCATGACACCAGTGAACCTAGAGCTCTGATACCAAGCTTTCATGACCCGATTTATCAGATCATGATGACACCTACAAACCCCCAGTAGGCGAACCAATTCCCGTAGTTCTGAACGGTTAGTAATGGGATACTACCTAACCAATATGGACAATAAGCAGAAATAAGCGGAAGCAGAATATAAAGATAGACAAAGCGGAAGCAAGACCTGAATATATACATAAAGATATTACACCAACCCCAAGACTTGGTACCGACAGTACAAAAGCTTCTAATAGAATACAAGTGCTACAAGTAACAAAATACAATATAAATACGTCTCCAAAATTACAAGGAGCAATAGTACAACAAATGAGATGTAGACAAGCCCCGATCGTCAGGTGCTCACCCTAGTCTCGAATCTCCCAAAAGCTGCACGAGTCTCCAACGCGATCAATGGTGAAAGCTCAACTAATATCTGTACCAGAAAGATGCAGAAGTGTAGTATGAGCACCAAGAAAATAGGTACTCAGTAGGCATCATCGGCCGACTCGGACGACTGAGCACATATAAGATATTAAAATAGTAGTCGCAGATAGCAAGCCAAATGGTCACAGAAAACAATAGAGGAAGCACACAAAACTAGCACAGAGAACAGACAACCAAGAGTAATAACAAATAATGCTAGCACAGAAAATAAATAGACACATAACACAAGTGTAAGAAAGAAGAATGTACCTAGAATCCTTGCAACAATAATATATAAAAGGAGAGAGTTTAGAAGACATGGCAGTATACTGGTAACCTCAAGTAAAAAGGAAAGAAGGAAGGCAATCCAACATAATCAACTAGAAGGCATAGAATAATGGAAACATGCTTTAAACACAACTATCAAGGTAGGCAAAAACCGGGATCAATCTCACAAATACAACCCTAAAATAGAATAACCAAACCACCATAACCGATAGCTACTACCCAAAATCATGACAAGGAATAGAACCAGAAACCCACAATCTGCTCAGAAGACCGCGCAATAGTGCCTCAAAGATATAGGACTCGCTAGCCCCTCAATAATCAAAATCCCACAATCGGAGCCTCAACAGGCTAATAACTGCTAAATCACCAAGAAATAAGGACAATAACCAGCTCTATGAAATGATAGGAGTAATATAATCTACCTAACGTCCCAAGGTCCGCCCATAAAACTGAGAAACACAATCAAGTGAAAACAAACCCTTTGGCCGCCTATACAACCGTAGCGTACACTAAACACATAACAACCAAGGGTGGAATCCTAGTGAAATATGCATGATGATGATGATGATAATGTGAAAGTAACCGGTATGTTCCCCCTCAGGTACCTCAAGGGCCCATATAGAGGCATGACCCATGGAAGGACTCTACCTGTGTACCTCTCCTATACCATACACCCCTCATCCAGCACACGCAGACCAAGGCCCCATGTCCTGGATCGACAAGGTCCGGTCTAGTCATCGACCACATACATCGCCTAGTGATCTCAAATAGTAGCTCCAACTCGAAACCTCACAGTATATGCTTGGGATCGAACCGGGTCTAAACAGTAGTAATAATCTCAAAATACCCTCTCAAAGGGTGCCCAAAGTATACTCGGGTCTAAATCAGTGATAAAAGTCTCAATAACCCTCCCAAAGGGTGCCTAGAGCGCATCCGGGTCTAAACTAGTTAGAAATCAGGTCTAGTGCTTTGCCCAGCAGAGCCTAGTATTAATAGGAAGTCAAGTCTAGTGCTCTGCTCAGCAGAGCCTAGTATCAGTAGGAAATCAGTGCAAAATCATCCAAAATCGTATGTCATCATTAGATTATACCAAAAATAAGCCCCCGAGGCCATGCAAGTTTAGGAAAAACCATCTATGGTGGCTCACAGCCAAAAACAAAGTAAAACATGCAGGGAAAACCTCTTTCATGGATGATATGCTCGCACACAAATATAAATTAGCCCAATGGCTCACAAATATTCCTATCAACAACTCTACAATAATTATAACCAGCTTAAAAGGATATCTCTATGTCCGGGACTCGCGGACATTCTGTCACGACCCAATTTTGTTGGTCATGGTGGCACCTACAACCCCCGGTAGGTGAACCAATCCCCGTAGCCCAGAACAGTTAGTAATGGGCTACTATCTAACAAATAAGAGAACAAGCCGAAGAGAACAGATAAAAGGACTATAAATATATACATATGCGAAAACTAAACCAAACCCCAAGACCTGGTATCATAGTATAGAGACAAACTACATACATGGAGTGCAAATAATCCAAAACTATATATACAGATGTCTCTGAATGGTAATAGAGTACATGAAGCAAAAGATAAACTAAAGCTAAGCTCCGATCGCCAAGAGCTCACCCTCAGTCTGAAGTAGTCCCCAACAGATCTCCAAGCACGAAACACAGCGATCTAACGGCGATGGTCCACCCTAGGATCTGCACCCAAAGATGCAGGGGGTAGGGGTGAGCACCAAATGCGAAGCATAAGGTACCCAGTAGGTATCATAGGCCGACTGGGCACATATAAGATAAAAGAGCAGTAATAGACAGAATAGAAGCAAGTAGTCACAGAAATCAACGAAAGGTACACAGGAAACTAGCCCAGAGGGAAAACAACAGAACCACAGATGAGGCTAGTAAGCAGAATATACACACCAAAGGCACAGGTGAAAGTAAGAAACAACGCACCTGGAATCCTTGCAACAACAGTGTA